>JABWTJ010000249.1:771000-1371000 GCA_016801875.1 Solanum sitiens
ACAGAACTGAGGATGCCACAATCATCCCCTGAGATTCCAAACGAAAGAGTCAATATTAACCCACATATTTTGAACCCAAATACCCAACAAACTAGCAATGCTAAAGTACCAATTTCTCGAGTTTTAGCATGTTAACTCGGGGGACTAGCAACCTAGGTCAGAACAAGTTACACAAACATAATCCCCCCTCTTTGATTCGGTTAACCCAATACCCAAATTATTTTTACTTGTATGATGGGACTTAAGGCAATGGAATGAGGTCTTTAGCATACAAGAGGGGCCAAAAATCAAAGACCCAATATTCAAAAACAAGCCTATAGAATGTGAAGACAATAATGAAATGTAAATGGGTTAGAGATCAGAAGCACATACCTGAGAATTTGAGAAGAGGAAGAACCGGGTGAGGCACACAACTATGAAGATCAGCAAAAGAACCGTAGACTCCGACCAGCAGAATACTATGAAGAAGCAGGGATATTTAGGAGGAGGAAGATTTGGGGAATTAGGGAAAGAATGGTGAATCAGGAGTTTGGGAAGAGAATGAGAATGGGAGGGAGATGAAGTGATGGAAAAGAAACAGTTAAAATGAAGGGGTGGGAAGTTTAAAAGGTTTAAAACTTTTAATATTCGCCGGTCGGGTCGGGTCGGGTTGCTGGGTATTGATGCGATGAGTCCTCGACGACGGTCCGTCACAAGTGTGACGGTCCGACGTGGGTTCCGTCGCAGGTGCCCTAATTTACAAGAAATAGAAAAACTTACCTGGCACGACGGATTCTTGCGACGGTCCGTTGCAAGCGTGACGGTCCGTCGATGGATCCGTCACTGAGTGTTTCAGACCAATATTCTGCAGATTTTTCTGGTGATGTGCTACCTGCAAAGTTAACACCCATTAAGCTATTCTCTATGTGTTTGTTTGGACACTTAGTGGACACGGACCCTAAACTATGCTCTAGCCAACACTTATAACAAAACGAAAAACAACGAAAATGCGACTATTACTAGAAAGTCATAAAAAAACTATAGTTGGCTTAGAGGATACATATTGGGTTGCCTCCCAACCAGCGCTTGATTTAACGTCGCGGCACGATGGAGGATACTCGATTACTCAGACTTCATCAAGATGGTATGCCTCGATCACTTAATTCGCTGATTCAGCATGCCCCAAATAGATTTTGATTCGTTGTCCGTTCACCTTAAACTGCACACCCTCCTTGTTTTCCAACTCAACCGCTCCGTGAGGGAATAGTTGGGTGATCAAGTAAGGGCCAGTCCATTTGGACTTGAGCTTGCCCGGAAACAAACGCAACCTAGAATTGAATAAAAGCATCAAATCCCCAACTATAAAATCGCGTTTCTCAATCTTTTGGTCATGGTATTTCTTCATCTTTTCTTTGTAGAGGGCTGAACTTTCATAAGCTTTTAGGCGAAATTCGTCGAGTTCATTCAACCCATTTAACCTCTGTTCTACAGCTTCATTCCAATCCATTTTCAACTTCTTCATAGCCCACATGGCTTTATGCTCTAATTCAACCGGTAGGTGACAAGCTTTCCCATATACAAGTTGGTATGGGGACATACCTATGGGAGTCTTATATGCTGTTCGGTAGGCCCAAAGAGCATCATCAAGCCTCTTTGACCAATCTGTTCTACTAGCGTTTACCGTTTTCGACAAAATCTGCTTGATCTCCCGATTTGACACCTCAACTTGCCCACTAGTTTGAGGATGGTAAGGAGTGGCCACATTATGGAGAACCCCATATTTTTTCAATAATACCTTAAACAACTTGTTGCAAAATTGGGATCCCCCATCACTAATAATTGCCCTTGGGGTACCAAATCGAGAAAATATATTCTTTTTCAAGAACGCGGTGACACTCTTCCCTTCATTATTTGCGAGGGCGACAACTTCCACCCATTTAGACACATAATCAACCGCTACCAGAATGTACTTCATCCCATGAGAATTCACAAAAGGACCCATAAAGTCAATACCCAAACATCAAATAACTCAATCACAAGAATGAGATTTAAAGGAAGCTCTTGCTTTCTTGAAATGCCGCTATCTCGTTGGCATCTATCACATGCTTTGGCGAACTAATGAGCATCTTGATGAATAGTTGGCCAATAGTAGCCACATTGTAAGATCTTATGAGCGGTTCGGATACCACTATGATGTCCACCAACGGGTGAAGAATGACATGCCTCCAAGACACTCAACATCTCAACTTCTGGCACACAACGCCGAACAAGCCCATCGGCACAACTCCTATATAAGTATGGTTCATCCCAAAAGAACTTCTTCATATCGTACATGAACTTTTTCCTTTGATGAAAGGACAAGTCCGGTGGAATAATATCGCTAGCTAGATAATTCGCAAAATCTGCGAAACATGGAATCAAGTCTTGAGAGGCAGCCAATACATGCTAATCGGGGAAGGTATCATCAATCTAAGTCTTATCCCCCAACTGTCTCATTGCTTCATCTTCTAAACGGGACAAGTGATCAGCAACTTGATTCTCGGTCCCTTTTCTATCTCTCACCTCAAAGTCAAATTCTTGCAGTAGTAATACCCAACGAATCAACCTCGGTTTCGCATCCTTCTTTGCCATCAAATATCTCAAAGCAGAATGGTCAGTATGCACTATAACTCTAGTACCTAGCAAATATGAGCGAAATTTTTCAAAAGCAAAGACAACTGCAAGGAGATCTTGCTCAGTCACTGTGTAGTTCTTCTGGGCTTCATTGAGGGCTTTACTAGCATAGTAAATGGTATAAAGGATTTTGTCCCTTCTTTGTTCCAATACCACACCAAGAGCAACCCCACTAGCATCGCACATCACCTCAAATGGACTGCTCCAATCTGGAGAAATAATGATAGGTGCAGACACCAACTTTTCTTTTAACTCGCCGAATGCTTTAAGACAGGATTCATCAAAATAAAATTTACACTTTTTCTCCAACAGTTTGCACAAGGGATGCGCAATTTTTGAAAAATATTTGATGAACCTTCGGTAAAAACCTACATGCCCAAGAAAGCTTCTCACACCTTTTACAAAGATAGGTGGGGGAAGTCTCTCTATTACCTCGACTTTAGCTCGATCAACCTCTATACCCTTCTCTGAAATGCGATGACCCAAAACAATACCTTCTTTCACTATGAAGTGGCATTTTTCCCAATTTAGTACGAGATTGCAGTCTTCACACCTCTTAAGAACCTCAGATAAATGACTCAAACACCGCTCGAATGAGTCACTAACCACAGAAAAATCATCCATGAACACCTCAATAGTGTCCTCCACCATATCGGAGAATATCGACATCATACATCTCTAAAAAGTGGCGGGTGCATTGCACAACCCAAACGACATTCTCTTGAACGCAAAGGTCCCATATGAACAAGTAAAGGTGGTTTTCTCTTGATCTTCTGGTGCAATAGAAATCTGATTATACCCCGAATAACCATCGAGAAAACAATACCATCCTTTTCCGGCAAGTCTATTCAACATCTGATCCATGAAGGGCATAGGAAAATGGTCTTTTTCGGTCCATGCATTTAATTTCCGGTAATCTATACACACACTCCATCCAGTCACCGGTCTCATTGGAACAAGTTCATTTTTCTCATTAGGGACCACAGTCATTCCCCCTTTCTTAGGTACACACTGAACAGGGCATACCCAACTACTATCGGCGATCGGATATATTACTCTGGCATCCAACCACTTAATGATTTCCTTCTTCACGACCTCTTGCATAGGTGGATTTAAGCATCTCTGGTGCTCAATACTTGGCTTATGATCGGGCATGAGTTGGATTTTATGAGAACAAATACCAGGAGGGATCCCAATAATGTCCGCAATAGTCCACCCAATCGCTATTTTGAACCTTTTTAACACTTTCACCAAACTCTCAACTTGTTGTACATTCAGGTCTGATGCAATGATTACTGACAAAGTATCATTATTTCCTAAGAATTCATACCTCAGATGAGGCGGTAGATCTTTTAGTTCTAACTTTGGAGCCTCCTCTATAGATGGTTTCGCGGGTGGAGACTCGTGATTCTTCATATCTAACTCATATTTCTTCGGTTTAAACCGAACATCACCTCGATTAAGATCCGCGACCAATGACCCATACTCTTCAATGCAATCGCTATCAAAATTCATGATCACTACCGCTAGTGCTTCAACACCCAGACGTTCTTCAATTTGTACCTTGGATGACTTTTCAACTTTGTAGGATATGGCAGACACCGATTGGAGCTCACCACTCTGCCTCATGGACCTACAAATGTTGAAGGTCACTTCTTCATTGTTCAACTGAAATTTTATCAGCCCTTTCTCCATATCAACCAAGGCTCTACCCGTAGCAAGGAATGGCCTCCCAAGAATAATAGACACCTCAAAATCGACCTCACAATCAAGAATAACAAAGTCAGCCAGAAATATGAACGACTCCACTTTTACTAGAACATCGTAGAGTATCCCAATAGGCCTTTTTATTGTTTGATCGCCCATCAGTAGCCGCATCGCAGTGGGATTTGGGTCACCCAAACCAAACTTCTTGTAAATCGAGAGGGCATGAGATTTATGCTTGCCCCAAGATCATATAAGGCTTTCGCAAAATGTAATAACCCGATTATACAAGGAATAGTGAAAGCACCCGGATCTTCTTTCTTTTGCACTAGAGATCTTGTAGCAATAACACTACAGTGCTGCATTCTATCATCATCCTTAAAAGTGACCGATCTTTTCTTCGTAACCATATCTTTCATAAACTTGGCATAACTGGGCATTTGTTCCAGAGCTTCTACCAAAGGGACACTGATGGAAAGCTGTTTCAACATCATTATAAAACGCCGGTATTTACCATCCTCGGTCTTTTTTACTAGTCTTTGTGGGAAGGGAGGTGGTGGTCTAGGCATGGGAGTCACCTTTTTGGGTACTTCAACATCTTTACCCATGTTGTCTTCTAACTCACCACTAACCTCCACCATCTTATCATCATCTCGTATCACCTTTTCTACATCAGACGGCATAGGTGGGTCAATGGTCTGCTTACCACCCCGAGTAGTGATTGCCATACAGTGTCCATCATTTTATGGATTTTGGACAGTGTTGCTAGGGAGAGTGCCCGGTTGCCGTTTGTTCACAGTTGCAGATAATTGGGCCATTTGTAACTCAAGCTACTTAATCGAGATTGCATGTGTATCAACTTTCTGCCCAATACCTGCTAAGTCACTCCTTAACTCATTAATGTGCTCATCACTAGAAACGAACCTCCTTATCATTTTGTGCAACATATCCTCAACTCGAGCCATACTACCTCCACCATCCCTAGGAGCAACTTCACGATTTTAAGGAGGAACATAGGGACCACTCCTATCATTTCTGTTACCAAAGTTACCCCGGTTGAAGTTGTTGTCGCGGTTGTAATTCCCTTCTCGGACATAATGACTCTCACGGTTATAATTACCATAGTTCTGACCTTGGTTTCCTTGACCTTGGCGCCAATTCTCCTGATTGGAGCCTTGGGCATTCGGTCGGAAACCCACCATCTGCTCAGCTACCGCATAAGAATCCTCCTCATAGTAATACTCATCATTCGGCGATGATGGTTTAGACAAATAGTTCACCGCATTTACCTTTTCTGAACCTCCAGTGATATGTTTTAACACCAACCCAAGCTTAGTTCTTATTTGAGCCATCTCTTCACAAATATCGTCTGTGGCTGGGTTGTGTGCGGATTGCACTGCAAAGGTCTTTCTTCCAGTATCTGACTTTTGAGTACTCCATGCCTTATTATTTCGGGATATTTTCTCCAACTTTTCAGCAATCTCGGCATAAGGACACTCCCCATAAGAACTACCCGCTATAGTATCCAACACCGCTTTATTATTATCATCCTGTCCCCGATAGAAGTATTCTTTCAGTGACTCATCATCGATGCGGTGATTGGGGACACTTCTCAAGAATGAAGTGAACCTATCCCAAGAACTGCTAACTGACTCTCCCGGTAGTGCGACAAAGTTGTTCTCTCTGTCTTTGTGGTTTAGTTTCTTAGAGACCGGGTAGTAACGTGCTAAGAAAGCATCCCTCAGTTGATTCCAAGTGAAGATTGAGTTATAAGGGATCTTAGTAAACCAGATAGCAGCCTCTCCCGTCAGTGAAAGAGGAAATACTCTTAGCCCAATTACATCCATATTCAAATCGGGCCTTCCTACACAACTTTTGCACACTGCCCTTACCTTAGCAATGTGGGCATGTGGATCCTCAGAAGGTAGCCCTGAAAACAAACCTCTAGCAGTGAGCATTTGCATCAGACTACTAGTTACCATAAAGGTGTGGCGGTGTGGTAGAGGAGGCAAGACAAGTGGCCCATTAGTGTATGCGATGTTATCATAACCTCTGTAATACTCTTGAGGACGTGGAGCGGGGTTTTGTCCCCTTTGTTCATGTTCACCACGATTTTCAGGTAATAACCGATCATGAGCATCAACTGGAGCTGGAATGTTCAGGTTGGTATTATCATCGTTAATACCCAAGTTTCAATTCATATTGCGTAGTGTACGCTCTAATTCGTGGTCGTATGGAAATAAGGGTTCTCTTCTACTCCGCGTAATTGGCATACACGGAAGTTAGATCTGCAAGAGACAAAAACAACAGAAAAAGTAAAATTAGGAAAATATTGACTAAACTTTAGTAATAAGTTTTAAGTTAATATAAAAGTCACTTTCCCCGGCAGCGGCGCCAAAATTTGATACGCTCAAACTTACTTCTCAAATAAAAAGTAAAGCGGTCGTATCAAGTAAATAACCCAACTAAAGAGGTTGGAGTCAATCCCACGAGGAAAATGGTTCAGACTTAACCAATATAAATAACTAAAGGGGGGGGGGTTTGATTAATAAAAACAATTAACTAAATTAAAGTAATCAACTAACAGGTTCAAGTATTGAAGTTAAATCAAGTGATGAGAGTAACTAGGGCTTAAGTGTTCCCCACTGGCTCCTAACTCGGTAATTCTAACTATAACAATTCTATCCTAATATCTTGCATGAAAAGTGAAAAGTTAGGTATCTCTAAATCCTAGGTCCGGCATCTAGAGAATTTCACTCCGCACCTTGGTCCGGCTACGTGTATTGCTTTACTAAACCTTATCTTTACCTCATATTAAGCATCGTAATCGATATTTGACGAAGTTGTTACTACGTACCAACCAACACTAGCCTATTAGATAGTATACACTAAATCTACGTTGATAATTCTTTTCCTATTATCTACCTCCTTTGTCCGACAAGTAGCATTAAGGCGAGTTCTAACGTTGGCCATCCGTTAAAAAGACTTCTAAACAAAAGAATTATCAATACATGCAAGACATTATTCAAGCATTGTTATTTTAGCTAGATTTTACCTTGTTATTTACCCATGGTTCCCACAACCCTAGTTATGGAGTTTAGTTACCCATGGTCATAATCACACAATTCATATTGATAATATAATAATTCATGCACTTACTTTAATGAGAATGAATAAAACCCAGAAATTTACTTGATTAATCCACAAGAACACCAACAATCGATTCCAGAAAAAGTATCTCAAATACCAAAATCAATAGTTCAACACAAAAGCAAGAGTTCTAAAAAATATCCAAGAGTCTAACCCCCAAAATGAGGTTTTTCGAACTATTTATAATAAAACAAAACCTAATAAAAGAAGGAATCTAATTAATGAAAATCTGTCCAAAACACGTCTGAATCGATGACCTACGTGACAGACCATCGTGGGCATGACGGACCATCGTGGCCTCCGTCGTCCCATACTTAACAAAATCTTCTGCTGCTTTCTTCATCACTTCTCTGTTACCCTCGATGGACAGGTCTGACGGACCATTGAAAGCACGACGGTCCGTCGAGGAGCTCCATTTCACAACACTTAGAAACTTCTTGGAATTGGGTACTGGGACTACTCTCTGACAACCACAACGAACAAGCAGGACGGACCATCGTGACTATGACGGTCCTTCATGAGCTTCCGTAGTCCCACACTTGGTCAGACTTTCCCATCTTCCTTTAGCAGCTACTCTTCTCACTACAATGCCACCTACGGACCATCACAGTCACGATGGACCGTCGTGGGCTCCATAGGTGGTCATTTCTGCAATTTTCTGCTCAAAACCTCCGCGTTATCATTTGGACAGATTTCCTGCAAATAAAGAGAAACCTACATCAAAAATCAATACAAAAAGGCTTTGGACACCCACTAAACTTAAGGAAAAAAGCATTAAAAGTACCGTGAAACCAAGGTACATCACCCCTCTGTCCAAAATGATAGATAGAGGAATCCCATGCCATCTCACTATCTCATCTATATAAAGCTTGGCATAGTCTTCGGCCTTAAAGGTTGACTTCACAGGTATGAAGTGAGCGGACTTGGTCATTCTGTCAATAATAACCCAAATGGAATCATGTAGTTTCCTAGTCTTTGGCAGACCAACCACAAAATCCATATTAATAGCCTCCCACTTCCACGTTGGGATCTCAATCGTCTGAGTGGGACCTCCAGGCTTAAGGTGTTCGGCCTTAACCTGTTGGCAGTTCGAAAACCCCTCCACGAACATAGAGATATCTCTTTTCATGCCTTACCACCAATACACCTCTTTAAGGTCTTAGTACATTTTGGTGGCACCTGGATAGATGGAATATCGGGAACCATGAGCTTCTGCCAAAATACTTGACCTCAAATCATTCACATTGGGCACACATAATCTGTTCTGATATCTAAGTACGCCATCTCCACCTAACAAGAATGACTCATTCAACTTACTCAATACCGAGTCTTTCAACTCCATGAGTACTGGGTCAAGGTGTTGATTGGCTTTGACATCTACAACAAATGAGGATTCGGAACTTGAGTGAACCGAAACACCCCCACTTGGTACATCTGTCAGCCGTACACCCAATCTTGCCAATTGGTGCACCTCTTTAACCAGCTCCTTCTTCTCATTATCAATATTTTAAACGCTGCCCATGCTCAGTCTTCTCAATGCATCGGCCACCACATTGGCCTTACCTGGGTGATAGTGCACACTCATATCATAATCCTTGAGAAGTTCTAGCCATCTCCTCGGACGAAGATTCAACCTCCTCTGCGTGAATACATACTGAAGACTCTTATGGTCAGTATACACATCAATATGTGCACCATATAAATAATGTCTCCACATCTTCAACGCAAAGAAAACCGCGGCTAGTTCAAGATCGTGATTAGGGTAGTTCTTTTCGTGGATTTTTAATTGTCTTGATGCGTATGTAATCACCTTATCATTTTGCATGAGAACACATCCCAAACCTACTCGGGAAGCATCAAAATATACCACGTATCCATCACCACTTTTCGGCAATGTCAACACTGGGGACGAATTGAGTCGGTCCTTGAGTTCTTGAAAACTCTTTTCACATTTCTCGGACCACTCAAACTTCGCCTTCTTCTTTGTAAATGCGGTCAATGGTGCAGCAATAGTGGAAAACCCTTCCACAAAACTGCGATAATAATTGGCTAAACCCAAAAAGCTCCGAATATCTGTAGGAGTAAGGGGTCTTGGCCAATTCTTCACCGCCTCAACCTTCTTAGGATCAACATCAACAGCTTGGTCGCTCACAACATGACCAAGAAAGGTCACCGATCTTAACCAGAATTCACATTTGCTGAACTTTGCATACAGTTGATGTTCTCTGAGTACTTGCAATGTCTTTATTAAGTGTACCTCATGCTCTTCTTTAGACTTAAAGTATATGAGAATGTCATCTATGAATACTATGATAAAGGAATCAAAGTACTCACGGAAGACCCTATTTATAAGGTCCATAAACGCGGCTGGTGCGTTAGTGAGACCGAATGACATGACCAGAAACTCATAGTGCCCATATCTAGTACGAAAAGACGTCTTAGGGACATCATCTCGCCTCACTCTAAGCTGATGGTAGCCTGACCGAAGGTCTATCTTAGAAAAGAAACTTGAACCTTGGAGTTGGTCAAACAGATCGTTGATTCTGGGAAGGGGGTACTTATTCTTTATAGTGACTTTGTTGAGTTGCCGATAATCGATGCACATTCTAAGGGTTCCATTCTTTTTCTTTACGAACAACACTGTAGAACCCCATGGGGATATGCTCGGCTGGATGAAGCCCTTATCAAGTAGATCTTTTAACTGCAACTTCAACTCTTTGAGTTCAGCTGGTGCCATCCTATACGGGGGAATAGAAATTGGCTTGGTGTTGGGATCTAAATCAACACCATCGGGGAGACATCTGGGAACTCATTCACTATTGACACAGAATCTATGGAAGGGACTTCTTGATCTAAGTCATTGACTCTAACTAAGTGGTATAAATACCCCTTAGCTATCATCTTATTGGCCTCTAAGTTTGAAACAATTTGGCTGACTGGACTTGAACCACGCCCTTCCCATTCCAGTTCTAACTCATTTGGAAACTGAAACCTCACTACCCTGTTCGACAGTCTATTGTGGCATAACACTTGTGAAGCCAATCCATACCCAAGATTATATCAAAATCTATCATGGCTAACTCCACTAGATCAGTGTGAGTGACTATATCAAGGACATTAATTGGGCAATTTTTGTACACTCTCTCGGCTCTAATGTCGTCCCCTATGGGAGTACTTACTAAAATTGGATCATGCAAGATTTCAGGAAGCACATCAAATATACTAGCTATCAATGGAGTGACAAATGATAGAGTGGATCCTAGATATAACAATGCATACATAGGGAAAGTAAATACATGCAACGTACCTGTGACTACATCAGTTGACTTCTCTTGCTCTTCTCTACCTTTCAGTGCATAGAACATGTTCCTCTTGGGAGGTTCGGCTGTAGCATTTGCATTCGGCCGATGCTGAGCATTTACCTTGGCTTGATTATTCACTTGAGGACAGTCTCAGACCATGTGTTCACTTTTGCCGCACCTGAAACAGGTGTTAGTACCTACCAAACATTCACCTTCATGTGAACGCCCACACTTACCACAAGGCCTGTTGGTTCGCTGGATGTTACTGTCATTTCCCTTTCTGGGGCAAGACTTATTCACCTTAGCTCTTGAATTACCTGAAGGAGCGAAGTTACCTGAGTGCTTCTTGAACTTAGGCCTGTTTTGAACTCCAAATGATCCCCTACCCGAGCTCGAAGTAGGCTGGTCCGCGGACTTAGGCTTCTTGCCTTCGTGAATTCGCCTCTTGCGGCGGCTCTCCTCTACTTACTGAGCATGTACCATCAATCTGACCAAATCCATGTTGTCATGCAGCATGGCTGCCCGACAATCTTCTACCAAATCCTCAGATACGCCAGTAACGAATCTGCTCATCTCATCTCTGCTATTTGCCACCAGAGAAGAAGCATACTTTGAAAGTTTAACAAACTTCAAGGAATACTCCTTGACAGACATACCTCCGTGCCTTAGGTTGATGAACTCTTCAACTTTGGATTCGCTTCGCTCTCTGGGAAAGAACCTCTTTAGAAAGGCACTCTTGAGAACATCCTAAGGGATGGGAACATCTCCTCTAGCTCGGCCATCAACCCACATCTGGTACCAAACCTGTGCCACATCCTTGAGTTGATATGAAGTCAATTCAACCTTTGCCTCCTCATTAACTCCCATGGCACACAAAATCTTGTGGACCTCATCTACAAACTCCTGAGGATCCTCGCTGGCCTTGTACCCGTAGTACACTAGGGGATTCATCCTGGTGAAGTCCCTCAGCCTGCTAGCCATGGTACTACATGCGGGTTGTCTTTGGGAGCACCTTCTCTCGCGGCTTGAGCCGTGATGGCTTGAGCCTGAGTCCTGATGGCCTGTGCAATCTGCAGCAAAGCATTCCTCACTTCACCATCTGTCAACCAATCTGGGTTGACATGCACTTGTGCGGCAGCAGCTGGGGCTTGAGGGGGAGCTTGATTCCCTTCCGCAACTGCTTCCTCAAGTCTCCTCGCGGCATTCCTCCTTGTGTTCATTTTCTACACGTATACACAAGAAGAGAGTTAGATCCTCAAAATGACATAAAATATCACAACTCTACATGGCACGATAAAGAGTAGAAGAAGGGATAATTTCCTATCATAGCGTAGTCTCTAAGTCATGATTGTGGCGCGCTTTACAACCATAAGCTAGAAACTACGTAACGTGGTTGTGTTTAGCTTTTAGATCCTAGGTAATTTAACCTCATGCTCTGATACCAAGTTTGTAACGACCCGGATTCTTGAATCCGAATCTCCACCAGTGTCGTTGACCTCTCAGAGGTCGCAGACAAGCCTCATCTTGCATTCATCACATTCAACTAGTTAAATTTGAGGAAAAATTTAAAACTCTTTATATGTATGAAGTTTACTTAGACTTCATATAGTCATTACATATTTACAACATATACTAAACTCAACATAAAGAGAACAACCCTTTATCATAAAGAATCAATTCGAAACTGAAGATGAATATATCATAAATAATTTGCCAAACACGGCCTTATTACGAAACTTCAAAATAAAAGTACGAAAGAAACGCTAGGGACAACATCCACTAGCTATGACTAAAACTAAGGCTAGACTAATGCGTGTAGCATCCTCGAAATCAAGAGGACCTACCAAATGGTCTGGAGAAAACGCTGAAGTCCAAACCGTTGCAAGTGTCGTCAATCTGCCCTCTGACCTGCACCTATAAAAATAGTAAATAGTAGTGGTTAGTACACCACTTGTACTAAGTATGGGTGTATGCACACATACACATAAAGCTACGCATGATCAATGAAGTCTCTTCCTAAACAACATGCCCTTTCTGGAAAGTCTAGTCATTAGACTTTCCTAATTCGTTATTTTTTGAATTGTGGTATGAATATGATGTATTTTAATACATTCAAAGCACACAACTAAATTTCTATATGATTACAAGCCATTAGTATCATCAACATAATTTTAGAACAACTAGGGCGAATATTTGAAATTTTGATCAACCCCAACCCGAGAGCTCCCATTCTCACACTTAGTTTTATTTTCAGTCTTTTTCTTCTTCTTGTTGTGTAGTTCAATAATTCCTTAAGTCCTATGTTTTACTTACAAGTGCAATGATTCATTATAGTCCCATACCCACAATAAATCGATGTAAGTAAACCAAGGACTAAGGAATGATTTCCCTACCTTATAGTGAGTCATTCTTTGCACTATATACTCATTAACATCTCGTACGCCAGTCTCTATTGGCTATGCCACATATTTAATTACTTTCATGGTAGGGAAGTTATGAGGTATTTAGTTAACATTATGTTTCTACTTCCCTTTATTGGCATCATATAAGAAGTCATTATAAGCCAATCTTATTTGGCTGTGCCCATTATTTGCTGAAACTTCATGAGTGTGATATTGGCATTTGACATTCTTAAGCTCTTCATCATTTCTCACTTTGAACATACGTTCCATCATAATCATTCATTCTCACTTTCATAGAGACATCATAGGGAATAAGATCATGAGAGCTAACATGAAATCCATTGTCTGGCCCACACCGAAAAGGGGTGATTCACCGGTTAAAATTAATCTAGAGCATGTGAGATACTCATGGAAACCAGTGTCTGCCCCACACATGGAAATGGGTGATCCCCGGCTAAGGCGAATCCATCTCAAGTGTTCACTCCACACCGAAAAGGAGTGGCTCACTCCTATAGTGAACCAAGAACATATCTTGAGCATTAACTGATATAGATCATGTGAGCTAAACATGAAATCCTGTGTCTTCCCTACACCGAAAAGGGTGGAATCACCGGCCAAGGTGAAACCGTACATGCCTAGCTCGCTTAGGTGGAAACCACTGGCTAGTTCCTATGTTGGCTAGACATAGTTCGAAGACTAGGGACTTAATGAGACTACTTATCCACCTCGGTGGTAGCCTCGTCGCATGAGACTTACACGTGCAAGCACATGCTCATAACTAGTCTATCGGTGCTGTGCTCACTTTCATTATCTTCTTTATCTTTTAGAGTTGACTCAAGCATTATGGAAGCTTGCTTGTAGATTGAGATTTACTTACTCTTTTGATGACTTGTCATCCTTACTTTACATTGATGAAATGTGAATTGTCCTTACATAACATCCTTACTTTACATTGATGAAATGTGAATTGTCCTTATATATCATCCTTACTTTACATTGATGAGATGTGAATTGTCCTTATATATCATCCTTACTTTACATTGATGAGATGTGAATTGTCCTTACATCTCATCCTTACTTTACATTGATGAAATGTGAATTGTCCTTACATATCATCCTTAGGTGTTAATGAGATTAGTCTCACACGTTCTAACACCTCCATTCGCGAGTATTCTTTTAACATAGTATCTTAGGTGTAAGTAAGACTTGTCTCACTTTTTTTAACACCCCATTTTGGTCACTTATTTAGTTTAGACCCCTTTAATTATGTTATAACTCACGTTACTTCTTTACTTTAGTGTAGTAGGTTCATATCATCGTTTATGGACGATGAGTACTTCTTTCAATGACTTACATATGTTCACAGTTCATTCTTTTAGAGCATGTTGGGAGTTTTCCCAATGGATGACACGCCCTTGGTTATGTATTCATTGACTTACCTTAGAAGTTCTTATAATATCATTTGATATTCTAACTACACACTATTGGTATATGATTAGTATTGGCCTCAACATTTGGGAAGTTATACTAGCAAATTATTTTTATTGGCATAAGCTAATTTTACGTATGTTCACATTTAAATTGAATATGAATGAACCCTTAGCCAATCTTTTAATAAATTACATAAGCTCCTAGCCATTAGCATGCATTCGTTTTGACCAAGTAGTGTTAGCCAATTTTATTGGCATCAGATAGTCAATTCATTCAAGGTGTGATTTCACAGGATGTCTTTCAAGCCAATCTTAGTTCATGACTTTAGGCATAACGTTTTTAAGCATTTTGGACAGCATCATATTAACATTTGATGAGTATAACACTTTTATAAAGTCACCTTAACAGCAAATATGCATTAAGATGCCACACATCACACTTAACATTTTTCGAACATATCTTAGTAATACATCGTTCTTTAATTCACGTAAGAAAGCCTTAGCATCAAACGAGTCCAACTAATAGGTTTATTCAACATTATTTAATCAAAAACCATACACATTAAGATGAGCCAGCACCACATACCAACAACATGATCTCTAACCTATTCAACATTGGAATCGTAACAAGGATACTAAGGAAAGGGAAGTTCGACGAGAACTTTGGGAACAACCCTAGTTTTCGAGATTTCATGAATTACGACGATGGAAAGTACTATTGGACAAAGAATTCCAGGAGATAAACCCATACCTTATGTAGATTGAATCTTCGATGATCCCTTGTTGCACAGAAACCTTGAAATCGCCTAAAAACCCTTTTCTCGTTCTACGTTCTTTGCGTTTTTGCGTTCTGCCTTAGGTCGTGAACACTAAGTGTTTTGATCGTGATATCTAGGTTTAAGGACTGATGTGGAATTATTCAACTTATGATTAATTAACTTAATCAATAAATTAATTATTCAATTACTAAAATACCCCTCCTAAGTTGACTAGACATAGGAGAACCATTGACTTAGCCAATTCCAAAAATTGGCTAAGTGTCACGGCTTGACCAAGTCTCTAAGTTACTTAATTAATATTATTAATTAATTAAATAAGGGTCCTAGGGAAATTACCAAAACACCCCTAAGTCAGTAGGACCCTCAACTAACAACTTTGGACCATCCTAGGTTAGGTACTAGGTTGTCCCTAAGTTAGTTAAGTTAGTTAGGTGTCACCCGACTAGGTCTTAGGTTGTCGGGTGCCTTGGATGGTCATTTTTTATTGATCCTAGGTTAGTTAGCTAGTTGGTTAAGTTAGTTAGGATGTTGAGTTGGTTAGGAATCCCGGCCACACCTAGCTGGACCCGTCCGCGCACATGCCCCTAACCTCCTAACCGAATTCGATTAGCATGTCGCGTGGTCCCCCTCTCGGCCGGTTCCCACATACTTTGCCCATATGCTTGCACATGGGTTGGTTGTATTTTCCTAACTAACTATTCTTGATGTCCCATTTGGAATATTTACTTATTGTCCCAAGGACCCTCACCATGTCCTTGGGCACTGCTTAATCTACATGATCATTTTAGATGGTCATGTGGGATGGTATCTAGGCTTGACACTTGGATGCCTCATACCTCATATGTTTTGTTGAGACGTCATTTTTATTAGATTAGGGTCTTCATTGCAGGTACATTTATTAAACATCAATCTTGGATTGGGGTTTGACAACCCAAAAATTTATTTCTTATTCGTATATAAAAAATTGGCTAATACCCCTTAGCCAATTTTTCTATATTATGCCTAATATTTCTCAATATATGGCATTGGGGTGCCTATGTACCCCTATTAGGCTATCCTAAGGGCATACCGGGCTCTTCATTAGACATTTGATTTTCCGAAACGTTACAACAGAGGTACGGGAAATGGTAACACAAGAAGAGGTACAATGCATCCAGGCAGAGAAGTCGCCCGTTACGATGATAGGGCTTAGTGTTATGCTTTTTTGGGAAGGACCGAGGTATAGGCACTTGATGTAGTGATCACAAGTACTATTTTTAACTGTTACCGAATGACTAATATGTTATTTGATCCGGGTTCTACTTAATTTGTGATATATTTGATGCCCTCATCCATGTCTCTACCCTAGTTGGGAAGTTTCTTGTAGTCAACCATATTTATCGTGCTTTTCCTATTTAGTTAATGGGTTTTCATACTTGGGACGATTTGGTAATTTTTGATATGAGTGACTTTGATATAATCTTAGGCATGAATTGGTTGTCCCCCTATTATAATGTGCATGTAATACTAAGTATGTAGCTCTATAAATTTCAAGAAGGGAAAAGTTAGAGTGTGAAGGGATGTACAAGCCTAAGCAAGCTAAGATTATATCCTCCATTTGGGTTAGGAAACTGGTAGGGCACGGTTGTTTGACTCATTTGGCTCATATTCGGGTTATTAAGGTTAAGTCTCCATCTATTGAGTCTAATCCCATTGTGTAAGAATTTAGAGAACTGTTTTCTAATGATTTGTTTGGTATGCCTCCTGATAGATATATAGATTTCTGCATTGATTTAGAACCTCGTACTCTTCCATGTCCATCCCTCCATATCGCATGGCTTCGGCGGAATTAAGAGAGCTCAAGGATCAAATCCTAAAGCTTTTTGATAAATGATTTATTCGTCCTAGTTCTTCTCCGTGGGTGTTCCTATTTTGTTTGTTAATAGAAATGATGGTAGTATGAGGATATGTATAGATTACCGACAATTGAATATGGTCACCATTCAAAACAAGTACCCATTGCCTCGAATAGATGATATTTTTGACCAATTACAAGGTGCATCAGTTTTCTCCAAGAATGATCTATGATATGGTTACCATCAGTTGAAGATTAGGCTTGAGGATGTGCCCAAGACTACTCTTAAACTCACTATGGGAACTACGAGTTTCTAGTTATGTCATTTGGGTTGACTAATGTGCCAACAACTTTTATGAGTTTAATGAGCTGTGTTCAAGCCATTTCTTGATTCATTTGTCATAGTCTTTATAGATGATATTTTGGTTTATTTGAAAAGTGATGAAGAGCATGCCGACCATCTTCGTATATTTTTGGGTGTTCTTGGGAAACAAAGGTTGCATGTGAAATTTTCTAAGTGTGAATTTTGGTTGACTTCGGTTGTATTTTTGGGACATGTAGTTTCAAAATAATGGGTAATGGTAGATCTCCAAAATATTGAGGCGGTTAAGAATTCGGTTCGTCCTAGCTCTGCGATGAAAGATAGGAGTTTTGTGGGGGCTCGCTAGCTTCTATCAGCGATTTGTGAAGAACTTTGCTTCTATCGCCACTCACTTGACAAATTTGACAAAAAAAGAGGTACCCTTTGAACGAGCAGAAAAATATGAGGAGACAAAAGCTCAAGACTCTCTTGACCACCGCACCTATCTTAGCACTACCAGCGAAAAGTAAATTTTTTATAATTTATTGTGATGCTTCACATTCTGGTTTGGGTGCTATGTTAATACATGATAAGAATGTTATAGTTATGCATCGCGACAGTTGAAGGCACATGACAGGAATTATCTGAATCATGATTTAGAGTTGGCAACATTAGTGTTTTCTCTTAAGATCCTGCTCCATGACCTCTATGGTGTCAAGTGTGAAGGGTTTATTGATCATCTGTAAGATCCCAAAAATGACCTAGGTGAACTAGAGCCTAACATTATTGTAATGATGGTATAAGGTCCTAAATAAGTCTATTATATGGTATTGAGGCAGTATATAAGAGTTTAGGTGCATTGGAAGTCAAACGTCAAGGGACGACCAAGACGTTTGACGACTAAGTCACCTATGTGCCTCATATGTGGTTCTATGTGTTTATATGTGATTAATGATGTTGTGAAGTCCTTAAATGAGTTAATATAACATATAAAGTTAGTGTGTCAAGTTTTGAGAAGTTTGGAGGTCAAACGTCCAAGAACGTCCATGACGTTCGAAAGATGTGCCTTGAAATGACCTTGTGTGTCTAGGCATGTTTCATTGAGTTTTACGTGTTCGTTTTGGGTGAAATTCATGTGAGAGGTCATAAACTCATATACGAGCATGTTTGGGTTGGAAACTTCCGGGGAAGAATCACCAAGGACCAACCAAGGGTCCTTGAGGAAGGACCCATGTTGGTGGCCAAAACTGCCTAAGGCAGTCCCACCTACGGATGGCAATCGACGGCCAGTGGCTTGGTCGACGCCCCGTAGGTGATGGGAGTCATTTGGTACTTAGACTGGGGATCTAAGATACCAGTTTATGGTCTCTAAACCCATCGACAGAGGACAGGACGGCCCGTGTGTGGACCTATGCCTCGTCGATGGGCAACCGTCAATGGGCACTGTGGCCTGCGTGCAGTTCACTGTAAGTTGAGGGGTGAACTTGTAATTTCACCCCACTTCCAAATAAGAGTATGGGTGGTTCCTAAGGGGTATTTTGGGTATTTTAAATATGTATTTAAGTCTTTAACACTTAGAAGATTTCATTCTTCAAAATCAAAACCCCAAAATCCCTTAGAAATTCCTTAAGACTCCATTGAAGCCAAAATTCAAGGAAGAGCTTGGATTGGAGATTTGAGTGGTGATTCTTCATCAAATTGGAGGATTATCATTGTTGAGGTATGTTTTTTCATCCTTGAAACTCGTTTCATCAAGGATCCCAACTTTCAAAGATGTTTTCTAAAGTTTTCAAAATTGAACTTGACCTATTTCATGATCTACCATGGGTTCTTGCATTAATGGTTTTTAATCATTGTTTAGTCATTGAATTATTGTTATTAAGATGATTTTAACTCAAATAACCTATGAACCCATGTAATTGATGAACCCTAGTTTTTGACTAATTTATGAGTTACTTGATATTGGTCTAATGTTTATGAATTATGGTGTAGTTTCTTATGGGCTATCTAATGATGTAAGAATTATATTCAATTGATATCTAATTGGTCTTAGATTGATAAATCTATATTTAATTGGCTTAGATTCATTGATTATTATAGTTTATGCATTGAATTGATGTTCATGGCCATGGGTAAGGGCCTTGTGATGTTGAATTGGGTGATTTTTCATTGGATTGAAGTGTTGATGCTGGAGTGGTGGTACGCTTCCCTATTTCACTTTATTTAATGTTAATTAGACTGCAATTATGTTGTGATTGGTTTGGTCCATTTATGGTGGCGGTGTTATGTGAATTGATGTGGCCTTGTCGGCGTTATTTTAAGTATTATGATTATCATGGCCTTGTCGGAAACTACTTGAAGTATTATGTTAATTTGTGTAGTTGATTATGTGAAGTACGATCATATCTACATATGTGAAGTAATGTGAAAGTATGTGTTTCTTCTATTGATGTTATTTAGGTGATCATGTTAGACTAATGATTATGTGTGGTGTGTAGCCTTAGAGTTGATACATGATTGTTTCCTATTTGGCTATATGAGTCTATAATGGTTATGTTGATGATGATATAATAGTATATAGTGTGATTTTAATATGATAATGGTTGTTTCTTTGTGCTTCTAGAATGACATGTAATATGTGCTAAAGTGAAGTATGTTGTGTCTTATTTAGGTAGACTTAAGTGCCTTACTTGGTGCATGTATAATGTGAATATGTGATGTTTTGACTTAGGAAGCTAAAGTTTCTTAGTCTTGTATGAATGTTAGGTGAGACCTTGAATGACGATAAAATGGTCCTTTATGTAAAACCTTGAACCTAGTGGTAAGGTTATGAAACTTGAAGTCGAAAGCCGTAATGGTATCCTTCATGTAATGAATGATGGACTTAAGGTTGATTGGATGGAACGACATCATATCAATCCTTAGAAAAGTCATGATGAGCTTCTTGTCGCCATTGGGAGGTAGCCCTAGTGGACTTTTCATTGGTAGGGTAAATGTAATTGGGTTATGAACTTGATATGGAACCCCTTTGTATGAACCTTAATGAATTAATCTATGAGAACGAAGGCTAGCACCGAGTGAGTATGGTAAGGGAAGTAGTTCTAGTTAAAGAATGAGGCTAGAATTCAAAGTAAGCCCTTCATATTCCTTAACCATGTGCCTACATGGGATGTGTCCAAGTTCTACCATTGGCAAGTAGATTAACCTCATCGGAGTCAGATAGAACTCCGGATTCCATGTTTTGCTACCATGGTCTACGTCGGTTATTGCCTATTATTATCATATGGGATACCTATTAGCATTAGAGAAGTTCTATGAGGTTTAGGTGGTGGTATGGGACGCTATCTAGACATTGCACAATAGGCTCTGAAGGTGTTAGTAAGAGTCCCTAAGTCTTCTCCAACACCATTTCTTGAATGTCCTTTATGTGATGAATGTGTCTTAATGAACTAATGAGATAATGACTTAATGATACGTAGTATGTAAATGAATGAGTACCTAATCTAAAGTGACTTAAGGATTGCTTAGCTAAAGTGTGAAGAGGGCATATGGGATGATCTCTTAATGTCTTATCTATGGAAGTCTTGAGAATGACTCTAGTTAGGGAAGTTGGTTGTTATGTTTGACATGACCTAAACTTAGGAAGTCTTAAGAATTATTTAGGTAACCTTGAAGAGGGTGTATGGGCGTTCTCTTCTAGGAGTACTTAAGTAAGTCTTTTTGATGGCCTTGGTAAGGAAAATGTCATATCTATATGTTATGTGTTTGGTGTATTATAAGTGTGTATGTGTCTCATTATGAGTAATCTTGAGGATCGTTTAGGCACATTTAGAGAGGGTGTATGGGCGGTCTCTCTTTGTGTGACTTAAATGAATCTTAAGATAGCTTTTAGTGGGATGATTTCATGCTAGAAGGTGCTTAAGTTGAATATAAGTAACTTCACTGTGCAGTGAAGGAATTCACTGTAACAGTGAGTTGAGGTTACTGTAAAGTAACTTCTAAAATTATGGTATTCGGTTTAAGTAATTTCTTATGTGTTTCTAAGTTTATAGATGTTTTTCTTATGATTATATTATGATATTTAAATAAAAAGATGCATATTTCTAATAAATGTCCGTTTTCATGATTTTTATGCATTATGCCATACTTAGTACATGTGGTTGTATTAATTCATTCTTTTATCTATCTATATAGTTCTTGGTAGGTGAGGAGCATTTGGGAAGCAAGACTTGGACCATAGCATCGTTCAAGTGAAGTTAAAGTATGTCCTCATTTGACTCAAGGGCATATATGTCTTTTATGTTTCTTTTATGAAGTATTGTAATAGACTTAGTAGTGCTATGTTTTGTAATTCGTATGGGCCGTGTCCAAAGTACTCTTGTGTCTAAGATGATAAGACTGAGACTTAGTATTTTCTATTACTTTTATATGAAAGATTTTTTAAAGACTATGATATGTTTTGTGAAAAGTTTTAATTCCGCACTACTTTTCACTATGTATATGCAATGAATGATATGAAAGGGCTTGTATAAGACCTTCGAGAGGTCGAGTACACCGGTTACAATCCGAGATTGTGCCCTAACTTATAGGGTGTGGTCTTGGGATGTGACATCATCATAGTTTTCAACATGCGTTCACTCAAAAGGATCTGAATTTGAGACAACAAAGGTATATGGAGTTACCTAAAGATTATGATATCACCATTAAATACCATCTAGGTAAGGCTAATTTAGTGGTAGACGCTTTGAGTCAAAAAACGGTAAGTATGGGTAGTTTAACTTGCTTGAGTGTAACTAGGGGACCCTTGGCTAAGGAGATTCAAACCTTGGAGTCTAAGTTCATGCTGTTGGGCATCTTAGAAAAAAGTGGGGTGTTAGCTAGCATTGGAGTTAGGGACATGTTTATTGAAGAGATCCAGGCCAAGAAATTTGAGGATGAAAATTTGAATGAACTTAAGAAGAAGACTATGATTGGTAAGGTACAAGAGACAACTCTTGATGCGGAAGGTGTGCTCAGTTTGAAAGGAAGGATTTGTGTTCTTCAGTTGATGACTTGATTCATAAATTGTTGACAGAATCCCATGGTCCGCAATATTCTATTTATCTCAGTGTGACCACGATGTACCAAGATTTGAAGCCAATTTATTAGTGGCGGGCATGAAGAAGGATACAACGGAGTTTGTAATTAAGTGTCAAAATTGCCAACAAGTAAATATGAGCATCAAAGTCCTGCAGGTTTGCTTCTAAAAATGTCAATTCCGTAATGGAAGTGGGAAATGATAGCCATGAATTTCTTGGTTGGTATTCCCAAGACTTTTGGGAAGTTTGATTTTATTTGGCTAGTGATTGATAGATTGACTAAGTCAGCCCATTTTATTCCGGTATGAATATAATATAATGATGAACAATTGGCTAAGGTTTATGTGAAAAAGATAGTGAGGTTGCATGTGGTTTTCTATCATCTCAGACCATGCTACACAATTTACCTCCAAGTTTTGGAGGAAATTACATGATAAATTGGGCACACAACTCAATTTTAGTACCGATTTCCATCTACAGATGGACGGGCAGTCAGAGAGGACTATTCAAATGTTAGAAAACATGTTGAGGGCATGTGTGATTAATTTTGGAGGGCATTGAGATAAATTCTTACCTTTGTATGAGTTCTCTTATAATAATAGTTATCACTCCAGCATTGATATAGCACCATTAAGGGAATTATATGGGATGGGATGTAGATCACCCATAGTATGGTTCGAGGCTGAAGATGTGAAACCTTTGGGGGTTGATATAGTAAGGATGCTCAAGAAAAGATGAGGAGTATTCAAACTAAACTTGTAGTAGCCTAGAGTAGACAGAAGAAGTATGCAGATCATAAGGTGAGAGACATGACATTTCACACTGGTGAGAACATTCTTACTAAGGTTTCACCCATGAAAGGGGTGAGGAGATTTGACTAGAAAGGCAAGTTAAGTCCGTGATACATTGGTCCCTTTGAATTACTTGAATGTGTAGGGCCAGTGACTTATATATTGGCTTTACCTCTTAACCTATTGGGAGTTCATCCAGTATTTCATGTGTCCATGTTGAAGAGATATCATGGTGATAGGGATTACATCATTAAGTGAGACACAATTTTGTTAGACAAAGACCTCCAATATGAGGATGAACCGATTGAAATTCTTAATAGTGATGTGCGTAAGCTGAGGAACAAAGAGATTAAGTATGTGAAAGTGTAATGAAAGCATCTTGCGGTTGAGGAAACCACTTGTGAAACCGAGAAGGACACGCAAGACAAGTATCCCCAATTGTTCGTTGTTTAAGGTACTACTCCATTCTTTCTTTAGCCTATTTCTCCTAAGTTTGTATTTCAGGGACGAGTGATTGGTGAATTTATATCTATTGTAACGATCGGTTACCGTCATTATATAAAAGACAACAGTAAAAAATTTTGGACCGAAAAACATTTTCATAATAACTTGGAATTTCCCAACCTAGTAAAAATTTGGATAAATCGAAGTCATTAAAGTATAGGGAAATCTTGTAACCATTGGGTGATCTAATTATTAATTTGATCACATTAATATATATCTAAGACCTTAAGGAACCCGTATGACTTTACGAAATTGAATTCGGGTAAGTAGAACTCCCGAAAACAATCTTAGGGTGAACGAATATTTTCTTACTGTCACAGGGTGAAGGTGTATTGTGAAATAGGGGTCTTGGAATTATCAATTTTTCTCACTAGCTCCGTGAAAGCCGTTAGGCGGGATTTTCCATCCAGGGCGAGGCCGTTGTAGCAGGGTGAGTGCCGCCATAATGGGGCAGAATCGACTTAAAGTCAGAAATAAACCCCAAAAATGTTTTATTCTGCAATTACAAACTTGAGAGCTAAGGAACGAAACCAGGTATTTTCTTGATAGTTTTCCACCATTCTTGAGGCTAGAAGGTAATATTTTCACTCCCTAAATCCGTTTTTCGATCCGTAGAACGTAATCTAGCGGGTAATTATTGATGGGGGAGGGTTTTAATCTGGAAATTATGGTGGGAAAAGCCCTATTCCTGGTGTGGGGATCAAGGGTTTGACCTAGGATTGATATTATAAATATATACTTTGGGGTAATTCAATGTTGTTTATTGATCCTTACATTGTGGTGATTGTTTGTAGACCAAAAACAAGTGGAACAAATCCGAAAAGGGAATAATCGAATTTCTTAGGGGATTCAAGCTTTTTTTGAGGTAAGTGATGGTAGTGATTTCATTATTGTGTGATATATGTTTGTTCTTGCTTCATTATACTACGTGTATATATCCTAATGTTGTATTATTGATCACACTATTTGTAAATGAGATTGATGAATGATGAATGTCATGAACCATGACTTGATTGTATGATTGTGAGAATATACTTGTGATTATGATCGTGGCTTGTACAATGGACCGGGTGTTGCATTTTGACACACTAACTTGGATCGGTTGCCACATTCTGACCTAAATATGGGATCGATTGTAACGTTCTAGCATGAATATTGGATCGGGTACCACGTTTTAATATGCTAATAGTTTGGGCTTGGGTCCCATGAGAGGACCATTGACTTTTCGCAACTGTGTAACTAAGAAATGTGAAATTGTACGTTGTTTCGTAAATGATGATGATATTGTATATGTTCGGTGTATGAATGACTTATGTATGTTGCGCTTAGTGGGATAGCCGTGTGATCCTACCAGTACACTGTGGTTATGTACTGATACTACACTTGCTCTTTCTTTTGTTGAGTATAGGGAATTTTCAAGCGGCTATTGACAGACCTCGCTTAGAAGATTAGTGATTGTTCGAATTCAAGGGTGATCAGTTCTTCTGGGCTACCATGATTTCTCTTTTCTGTATACGCACACATTTCAAACTTAGACTAGTACTTTAGTTAGTATTATGTTAGGTTGGGGTTGTAACCCTTCTTGTTTAGACTTATGGTTGAACCTTAGATGTTTTGGTACATTGAGTTTCGAGTTCTAAGTGTTTTTCTGCATTTTTTTAGTTATTAGGCTTTTGTTTGGAGTTTATGGAAACTCCCTATGTTTTCTTAGCATTTAAACCTGCTTTCGTATCTTTAAATGTCTTAGTTGTTTGGTTCTCTGGTTAGCTAATTAGTATTGATGGTTCTCCCATCGGAGAGTTAGTGTGGGTGTCAATCACGATGGTCTGGGTTCTGACGTTATGAAAAGTTCAAAGGGAAACCCACTTATCTAGATGCAATCAATTCTTACTTCCGAATCACACAATTTTTCATGCATATGTTTTAACAATAGGGAGTGACTATTATAAAAGCTTGTGAATCTTCTGAAAAGTCGTGACCTTTATAAAAGGTTGTGTCTTTTCTAAAGGATTGTGCCTTTTCCAAAGGGTTGTGACCTTTTTGAAAGGTTGTCTTTTTTCCAAAGAGTTGTGACATTTACCCTTTGTTGGCTACTAATAGAGAGACTTTCTCTCATTTTTCTGTATATAATTCTTCCCTTGTTCTGCATATATTTCTTACAAAATAAAATCGATCGATCGTGTCTATGTGTGTGATTCGTTGCTGTCTTTTTGAGTTAGTCGAAATTATCAAAGTTTGAGGTACCACTACTTCTTTGATGATTAATTCATTTTATGTTGGGAGGAATTAATCTACAACCTTGGGTACTTGAGGGGACTAAATTTCTTAAGGACACATAATGCGTTTTGTGCACTCGGATAGTTCTGTTCTTTTTCTTTTTATCTTTTATTATTTCTGGTTTGTTAGTCTGAATACCGGAGATAAAGATAACAATATCGATAATAATAATAATAATAATAATGATGATGATGATGATGATGATGATGATAATAATAATGATAATAATAATAATAATAATAATAATTCACCATTTTCTTGGATCCTTTTGTTTTTCAAACAATGCCATAACTTTTCTAGTAAATTTGATTCTAATCATGCCGTAAGAATGTTTTTCTCTAATATCAGGGATAAGTATTAGCACGAGTAAGCGAAACTTGGGGATTCACAAAGAGTCCTACAATTTTTTCCGACATACATTTCAAGTATATATAAACTAGTTTGGTCTCTAAAATCACTCGACATCTTAAAAAAATGGTCAAAACGTATACATTGTCGTTATTAGCTAGCCTCAATTGACTAAATTTTAATTTATGATGAAAAAATATTGAATATCTCCCTATTATAGATAGTTTATACTCTAGCCGACTAACTTTTTTTCTTTTATATATAAGAGAGAATAATATTTAGTAGTTCATTTGTAATTAAAAACTTAACATTAGACTCTGGTGGACAATTTTAATGTACACTATTACTCTCAGTAATGATTTCACCGTTCAAAATAATGCACCCTAACATCTTTTAATATTTGACATTTTTCAAAAGGCTGAAAAATATCAAGAGATGTGTACGAGAAGAGGTTTAAATACAACAATACTAAAATTAGGTATAAATTGTGTAATACCATAAAAATTATCTGATTTAACAAGATTAATCAGATTTATTTGGTTCAGTAATATCTAATGAATATATCTTGTATCTATTGTTGTTTGTACTCTCATCAAAGTTTTTTTATATATAAAATAATGTTTTGGTGGAAAACAATTAAATTATAGTACAAAATGCAAAGGCCTAAATTGTCTGCCTCCAAAAAAATTGTACTCATATAATGAAATAGGATGATTTCTTGCCTTCCAAAAAAAATATATTTAAGCTTTAAATTGAAGAGATGGAAAAGTTATACACCATGTGCAATGTGTTGATGAATAAAATTTGAAATATGAGAGTGGCTCTAATATTATGTTTGGGACTTTTGGTTAGAACTATTGATATAAAGTATTTTTGTAGTCCACATGAATTGTTGTGGTATGACACATTTCTGGTTATAATTATTGAAATTAAGTATTGCATTTTAGTCCATGTGAATTGTTGTGGTATGATATATTTCTTAAGAAAATTTTTGAACGACATAAATTAAATGTCATTCTATTACCTTTTTGGTTATTTTTCTAAAAATTGTAAATAGTTAAGAAATATGAAAAATGATCATGATGATTTTTTTAAATTTAAAATAATTCATTTATTTGAAAAAAAGTTATAATAATTTATTTAATATAAATTAAAGAGAATATTAATTAGCGTTAATAATATTTTTTATTTTTTTTAATGATGTGCAAGTGAAGGCAGGGAGTATGTCAAAATAATTGGCAATACCATTCTTTGGGGAGTGGGGAGATAGACAAGAGAGGAAAGCTTGCTGAGAAGGAAAGCAAGAAAAAGGCAAAAGACCACCAAAAGGGAGGGTTGATGCTTCATTTTCACATCCTCTTTCCTCCTATGATTTCATCCACATCCATTGCCAACAGGTCTCACTCTCTTATTTATACTGATTTCTGTCATGCGATATAAAATCATGATATAATATCATAATTTGAAATTGTGAGATGAAGTTAAAATTTTATTTGGACATACGATATGAAATTTTTGTATTGTATATTTTTTCATAAATATAAGAATTCCATAAGTTGTAAAACTATTAAAGTAGCCCCAATTGTTTATTCAATCTTATCAAATAAACAAGAATTTATAAATCGCATAATAAATTATTACAAAACTATTTGTTCTCTACTTAATTAATTGTTTCATCTATCTTTAATTTATTAAAATTTAATTCAGTAGAAAATTGAACATAAATTGTAGTGTATTAGTCTTTAATACAATCCTCTCACATAGTACGGACATTTTTTTCACGTTGAACTTGCATTTTTCGATCACATGACCGAGAAGACGAACTAACATTGTTACTTTGTGGCATTTGTTGGTAAATATCATTCACAACTATATTTTTATGCTCATAAACCATAAATACTTCATCACCCCGTTAGTATTATCGCAAATAATTATGTAACACTATACAAATTATGACAAATTTCACTTGTGTGTCAATATCATATGGTTCATGCCTTGTTTCACTTGTGTGCAATTACACATTTTAGTGCATTGATTTCGTGCTAAAATCAAACATATTGAAAGTAGTGATTATAAAACATACATCACCAATTTTGTCCTTTTTCATATTAAATTGCTTTAAGCATTTTCATTTGTAGCCGAAAGAGAAGTTTTTTTACTATGAAAAACAAAAAAAGTATTAGTCTCTCCGTTTGTATTTATATTCACCAAATCAATTTTTACTTTATCATTTATATTCACAAAATTGAAAGCAATAATAAGTTTTATGTTGGTGAGAATAATAAATTTAAAAAGTAATGATGTGGTTATTAATTTTATTTACATATGAAATAAATGTTCAATAGATATACATGGAGTTGTTTCAACAAAAGGTGAAATGGTCTGATGGACCCTTATACTCGTATGAGTTTGTATTCTGAACCCTTTTACTCAACTCTTTGTCAAGTGAAGCCTCAAACTCAATTAAAATAAGATATTTAAACCCCTCCAACCATCTGTGTAGCTCACTCTCTCTTACATAAATGACATGTCATATCCACATCAGATATGTTAATGCCATGTCATAATTATTTCATAAATATTTTAAAATTATTAACTAAAAATGTTGCTCCATAAAAGATAAAAGAGAAAATAAGTAAAACATTTATATTTTAAAAAATAAAATAAAATAGTTATTTCTCTCACCTTTCCTCCACCTCCCTCAACCCACAACCATCATGAACACCATCTCCAATATCCTTATTTTTTTCTTCTTCAGGCCATCATTGTCTATAGTTGTGACGAAGCTCTTTAAGTTCTTAAAAATCATAGTTCGATTCTTTCTCAGTTTTCATCATTCACAACTTATTCACAGACCTTATCTATCAAGAAATTTCAGAGTCTTTCAACTTATTCACAGACCTTATCTAGAGTACCTAGCTCAGAGATCATTGTAGATCTAGCGATACATGTCTTTCAAAGATATTGCTCCTCTACCAAGAGTAAATACATATCCACCCGTGGATTTTACTTCATATGTCCGATGATCCAATTTGCATCACTATATCCTTTCAATAATGCTCGATATTGTTATAAAACAAGACATAGTTTTAAGTATTTTTTAAGTACTCCAAAACACTTTTTATTGTCATCTAATAAGTTCGTTTGGGATCACTTGTGAACTGTCTCATTCATTAATATCAAACTATATCTTATCGCGCACACTTATTGATAGACATCATACTTCCCAATACTCTAGCACAATCCAATTGTGAGTCACTTTCATTTTCACTCTTTTAAAATGCAACACTCACATTTATTGGAGATTTGACAATATTGAAATCCAAATATTTGAACTAGTCAATTACCTTTTCAATGCAATGAGACTGTGAAAATGCTAAACATTTTGGAGTTCTAAGGATTCTTATACCTAAGATCGCATCAACAAATCCAAGATATTTCATTCCAAACTTTCTTTCTAGCATACATTTAGTAGCATTTATGCCATTAGTGTCTCTATTTATGATCAATATATCACCAATATACAAACAAACAATGCCAACATGGTTTGGTCAAATTTCTTATGTCATTGTTTGGGTACTTGTTTTAGTCCATAATATGACTTAACAAATTCGCACACTTTCTTTTATTTACTAGGAACCATAAAAACCTCGGGCTGTTCCATGTAAATTTCTTCATCTAATTCTCCTTTTAAGAGAGTTGTTTTCACATCCATTTGATGAATTTGGAGGTCATATACCACAACAAACACAATTAACATACAAATGAATGTAATTCTAGTTACTGGTGAGTATGTGTCAAAAAGATCAAGACCTTGTTTTTGTCTAAAATCTTTGACAAAAAGTCTTGCTTTATATTTGTAAACAGTTCCATTGACTTTCATTTTCCTTTTAAGGATTTACTTTGAACCCAAAGGCTTATTTCCTGGAGCAAGCTCAACCAACTTCAAATAGGAGTGCTCAAGATTGAACCAATCTCACTATTGACACCATCTTTCCAAAAGGATGAGTCTACAGAAGACACAAGAAATGTTACATAATTATATTCGAAGGAAATAGATGTCCTTTGATATTTACTACACCTCTGAATCTCTTTATTAAGTACATTCTCCTTTTGTTCTTCCCAGGGTCAATTAGACCTTTTACTAGATTATTCAAGTCTAAGTTTACGGTACACAATCTTAGGTCCTATTTTAATCCTTTTAGGAATAGGAACTTGGACTTTGGCTAGACACCCCTACACATTAAAATATTTCAAGTTGGATTTCCTTTCTTTCCATTTCTCATATGGAATAGATTGTGTCATGAACAAACAAAACTTTCTATTACTTTTTTTCTGAAAAGACAACTTTTTGTCGTTTCCTTTCGCAGTAAGGATAGTTCCTCCATAAAAGTTTTGTGGTAAACCTGAACTTATAAGTAATGCAACCATCATGTTCTTCAAAGTTAGTTTTTTTCTTCATTAGATTGAGGTGAATAAGACAACAATTTGATGGATGTTTCCACGTTTCAAACATATTTCTGCAAAATGAGATTTATACTCTCCATCCCTATTACTTCTTATCTTTTTCCCCAACTGATTTCAACTTCACTTTTATATTTTTCCTAGGCGTTTCTATTACTTCATTCTTACCATTCAGTAAATAGACATAACCTTATCAAATACAATTGTTAATAAAAGTGATGAGATACTTTTTCCCACTACGAGATGGTGTTGACTTTATATAAAAAATATCAGTGTAAATCAACTCTAAGAGTTAGAATTCCTTTCAACAGATTTATAAGAATGCTTAGCATACTTAGATTTCACACAAACTTGACATTTTTATTTATTGCACTTAAAGTTAGAAAAAATTTCTAAGTTGATCAGGTTTTCTTACAAGGTTTTATAATTGACATTCCCCAACTGTTCGTGCCACAAACATTTTAACTCAAGTAGGTAAGAACAATAAAAATGTTGAGTTTGAAAATCTCTCTACGAGGTATCTTTTTCTAACAAATATTTTGTTCCATCTTCTTACAATTTTGTGTGATACAAACATTGTTTAGAGTCATCACCTTGTCAAATGTCCTTTTCAGAAGAACATTTCCATAACTTTCAATTTGATTGTTATAGAACTACCCACGAACAAAGTTTCATCGGGTCCAATAAAGGCAATAAAGTCCAAATTCTTCTTTTACAAAATATGACAAATGACTGTTCACCAATATTCATGTCTATGTAAATAGTTATATTTAATAGACATATCTTTCCATGAAAAATCAAAACATTTTAAGTGACATTTTTTCATATAAGAACACAATTATTTTGAACAAGTATATATATAATTTGGTAGTTTCATACTAGTTTCACCATACACTAGTAAAAGAGAAACTCAATAACCACAATATCAAGTATACTCCAAGAATTTTATGGGTCTAACATAATACAAAAGTATCATTGAATTTCATATCTTTTTTTCTAAAATTTAATTAGATACCAAGTCTAATTTTATCTTTATCATAAGCAAAGAACCCCCACATTTCAAATATAATCTCAAAAATATTTTTCAAGTATTTGAGAATAGTTTTGCACTTTTTTTTCCAGACTATCGAAATGTCATTGACATTATGAAACCTCTTGTGGACATATTATTCTACAAAAGAATTATAGTACTTCAATTCTCTTTGACAATCTTTTCATAGTGTGAAAGTTCATTCCAGATGCACCTATTCCAAGCACAAAATCACACAGTTTTAAGTCATTGGTCTTTTTTTCCCTATCACCGTTAGAAATATCACTTAGTATTAAGAATACTAACAATAAGGACAATTTTTTTTGTACCATTTGTTTCTATGCAACAATTAAGTTTGTAGAAAATAAAAAGTACAATACTGACTTATTAGGTGAAGTTTTCATATTCTTCAAATCAATTGCATAGTCTAATTTATTCAAAATACAAAACTACTAAAGATTTTAGTCGACATCAATCCGACACAACCAAATTCACAAGGAGTACAAAACTAAAAGTTTTTTTCCCTCCAAATAGAATAAAACAAATTCTTAAATTATCACATAGAAATGATTTTCTTTTCAAATATTCTTCCAACTATAACATTTTGACATACAATTTTATTAAACAAAAATATGCATATCTCATTCTGTAAATTAGTGAATTTTAAGGCAACACTATTTGCCAAAGAAAATTCATTCAAAAAACATATGATTTGTAAAACTTTTTCCAAAGTCACACATGATAAATATCAAAATTGTTAACCTTTAAAAACTATTATTACCTCCTTAGATAAATAATAAGAAGGTTACCCGGTTAATACCAATAACTAATGCATTTATCCTCTACTTCCATGATTTGTTTCTCTAAATCAGTAGAATACAAGAAATACAAACAATATAATAATTTCCTTAAGATTGTTGTTCATCTTGTATTCCTAAGATACTTAGAACAAAAGTTTGAAGAACTTGGGTAAGATACAAAGTTTAAGAACATTTTCACAACTAGAAAATTAAAACTAGTAGAAAAACTAGAATCAGAATCAGATTAGAAAAAATATACGAAATATTTTTCTTAAGGAAGAATTGTTGTCAATCTATGTTTAAAGAATCTTACTAACTCAACAAACTTTAGAGAAACACGAAGTTAAAAGTTTGATGAACCAGTATAGAACAGAAGAACAAAAATTAATTCACAAATCTAAAATCTATAACACATACCAGAATCTGGAAAAACATAAAGAAGATCAAGCCCACTGAATGCACATGTCCCCTTAAGGAAATTATTCCCCTTTAGTATCTGAGGTTTGATTTGGAATATGTCATCCCAGTATAGAATGATCTCAATCACCAATATATTGATACCCAAAAAACAAGTGTCAGCAAGCCACTCAACGGCATTAAAGTAAACTTAGAATACTAGATTTAGTAGTAGTAAGAGAAGTTCAAAAATTATGTTCTTAAAATGAGAGGAAATCCCTCATTTTATAGAAAACAAAGGGTAGTGCGAAAATGTTCTCATTGTGCCTTACTGGTCACAAACCTTTAGAAAAATCACAATCTTTCGGAAAGGTCATCACATTTCATAAAAGTCACAACTTTTCATAAAAGTCAAAATATTTCATAAAAGTCGCAACTTTTCATAGAAGTCACAACTTTTCATAACAGTCGCAACTTTTCATCAAAGTCACAACTCTTCATCAAAGTCAACTCTTCATAAAAGTCGCAACTCTTCATTTTCAATTCACATCTTTTGACACCCAACAAACTCCTCTTTTTCCTTATTTGAATGATGAGAGTCATAAGATATATACCTCCAGTTTATACATCTCCTAGGTCTACCAGAAGGTGCATGCTGCTCCCACAATGAAAACATCTCACCCGCTAAATGAACTCTCACATCTCCTCCAGGGCCCACTACGCCAACTCCTCAAGGTATGACCACAGGTTCTAGTGGTTCTGTATCCCCCATCCTGAATAAGGGGCACCTCCCTATCAATACAAGTAGATGGAATTCTGCATCACAAATAATTAGTGCGTGGCAGACAAATATTCCCCCGCTTCTCCTTGGACGCACCTTCGAATATACGCACTTCATTCGGTGATCGCCCTACTTCATATGTCCTGCATCAAGGTCTGGATGACAATAAATGTCCCCTACTACTTCTAAAAGTTTAATTTAAGTTCGTCTCTTAGTAATGATTGGGACCAATTTAGCTCTCACATAGTAAAGATTCAGTTGCATCATCTTTTGCATCATCTTCTGATGATAACATTGATTCTCTATGATACGTTCCCGTGACCACTCAGGTCCCAGAAGTGTCAGAGGATTGCAAAATCATAAATATGCAGGTTTTCTAAAAAAGCCAAAAAGAATAGTATCCTCAAGATCCTCTCCCAGATCTATTTGAAATGGAAACCCAACAAATGGTATTTATTTTTCTCTTCCTCGTGGGGTTCTTCATGCTAATAGATTCCTTGGAAACACTAATCTACCTAGCTAGTAATTGGGCCTTATATTGATGTTTTATTTTGATTTATTTAGTGGATATCATTGTCGTGGATGAATGTATTAGAGAACCGATGTAAACTAACATTGTTCTATTGATTTAGTACTACTCCATGACAGTGGAGCTTGAGAAAAAGATGAGGAAGAAAGAGAGAACATATTATTTGATGATTAAAGAAGTACATCTGTGCGAACTACTTATATACAACTTTTAGGATTAGCTAACTAACTATCAGACTAACTATCATTATAACTTAACTACAAAATTAGCTAACTAATTAACAACCTGTCAGTCAGTTAGCTAACAGTTAGTTACAGCCATCTCAGTTTGTACTATATTCAACCCCCCCTCAAGCTAGGTGGTATGAAGATATCCTTAAGACCTAGATTGAACATCAAATAAGTATGTTGGAAAGTAACCAAACCCTTAGTAAGTATGTCTGCAAGCTGCTATGTAGAGGCCAAATAAACTATGTTGATCAATCCCAACTAGATTTTTTCACAAACAAAATGTCAGTGTCAATGTCTTTTGTATGTTCATGGAATACTAGATTGGCTGCTATTTAGATTATAGACTTGCTATCACATGATATATCCACCGGCAACTGAATGGACCATCCTAATTCCTTAAACAGACCAATGAGCCAAACAACTTCAGCAATTGTTGAAGCAAGGCTCCTATACTCTGCCTCTGCTTAGCTTCTAGAGACAATAGACTGCTTCTTTGATTTCCATGATATAAGTGTATCACCAATCTTCATTGCATAGATACTCACTGATTTTCTAGTTGTAAGACATAACCCCCAATCAGCATCACAATAAGCCTGTAGCTTAGAGGAAACAGTAGATGACACGAGAATTTCCATTCCAAGTGATTGCTTTACATAATTCACCACTCTAATAGCAGCTTCCATGTGAGATTGTTTAGGTAAATGCATGAACTGACTAAGATTTTGGATCGCAAATGAGATATCTGGCCTAGTTACAGTCAAATAAAGTAACCTTCCTACCGGTCTTTGATATGGACCCGGATCCTTCAACACAGGATCATGTTGTGAGTTGATATGTTGATCAAAGACGACTAAAGTTAACTTTTGGTTGACTTCCATAGGTGCTCCAACTAGATTAGTACCTCCTAGTCCCAAGTATGAAATGAGCTCAAGGGCATACTTCCTTTGATGCATCAAGATGCCTTCACTGTTTCTAGCAAACTTAATCCCCAAAAAGAATCTAAGTTCCCCTAGATCTTTAATCTTGAAATGAGTCTGCAAAATGCTCCTAGTCTCTTGTATGAGTTTCATATCTTTTCGTGTTATCAACATATCGTTTACATAGATCAACAAAAACCTTCTTTCCATCTGCATTCTTAATGAACAAAGAGTAGTACAAATGACTTTGAGTAAAACCCGACTCTACCAAGGCTGTAGTCAATTTGATATTCCATTGTCTAGAGCTTGTTTGAGCCCATACAATGATTTAAGCGATATACAAACACTTCTTGCTTGACCATCTATTGCTGGAACATTGAAACCTTGAGGTAACTCCATGTATACCTCTTCTTGTAAATCTCCTTGAAGAAAAGCATTGCATATATCCATCTGATGTATATGCCATTTCTGAGCTGCAGCCAAACCAAAAACTGATATAACAGTCACCATTTTTACTACAAGTGAAAAAGTCTCTTGGTAATCTAGTCCCTCTCTTTGGATATAACCTTTTGCTACCAATCTTGCTTTATATCTCTCTATAGGTCCATCTGCTATGTACTTGACTTTATAAACCCATCTACAACCAATAGCTTTATGTCCTTGTATCTTTTAGTTTTATTTACTAATTGATTAATTAGCATGCAATTATAATAATACTCATGTAAGAACTTCAATTGTTGTTTATATCAACATGTTTTTGTCCTTCATGCTGGAATATTGAAGAGAAACTCAAATATATTTTATTCATCAAAGGTTTAGTAGATAACTTGCATTAATTGTGTTGGGCCCGTGCCATGACCTGTCTAGTTTTAATATAACCACGAGTTAAAAGTTCGGCACAAAATCCTAAAGTTCTGAACAAATACACAGGTAGATGGAGATGCGGCTGTATAATTTTAGTAGTATTCGCTAGGTGATACTTTTTCTGTGTTAAGAGCATTAAATTTAATTTATTTGTTATTATAAAATTATATATATATATATATATATATTAAAATTATATTTTTATAAATTGTAGTTCTTCTTATATTATTATTATGAAATATTATATTTTAAAATGTGAATTTAAATTCACTTAATTTTAATTTGAAATAAAGGGAGAACTAGTATAGATACTACAGTTACGAAGAATACTAGAATGTTGTCAAATTCGAGTCTCTCTAGATATGCAGTTACTTTTGTTATGGGGTACTTTTTCTTAAATGTGAATTTTTCTGATACAAATTTAAATTTGATGGTTTAACGTGAAAACCAAAACGCCAAAAAATCGAAAAGAAAAGAAATGTTGCACTAGCCAGAGCCCAGTGTTTGCTTGTTTCTATAGAAGGTATATACACATATAATGTTATTTTTCATCGATTAGGTGAGAGAAATAATTAAATTGAGGAATTAGTAAATTAATATAAAAAGTCTTATCGTCCATTCATACCGAGGCCTGAGATCACATACAAATGTGGCTCTATAAAAGTGACCAGAACTACTTTCTGTATCTCTAACAAACATCATTTGACAAAAAAGAAAGAAAGAAATATTATGGTTAGTTTGCAAATTCCAAAAGTGGTCATGTGGTGTGCGTACCTTATCCAGCACAAGGTGACATAAGCCCAATGCTGAAACTAGCCTAACTTGTTCATCACACTGGTTTTTACATTAACAGTGAAGTTAGCCACAAACGTCTTCTCCAGTCCAATGTTCCACATTCTCTCGACGGATTACCGAACTTCCGATTCAAGACCATATCGGACGGCTTCCCATCAACATACCCCAACGTCGATGCCACACAACACGTTCATTCTCTTTGTGCTTCTACATCTAAGAATTATATATTAGATACCATTTCACAAACTTATTAATAAAATTAAGCGGATAGTAATGGTGTTGTTCCTCTAGTGAAGTGTATCGTGTCTGATGTAATTATGAGTTTCACGTTATTGTTTTGGACTGCAAGTTGCTTGTGGTTTCATGTGTTATTTGCACTATCATCACCTTGTTCAAAGAGGATACACACCTCTCAAAGGTAATTAATTAGTAACAATTGTACATCTACCTAATCAGAGGCGGAATCAAGATTAGGAGTTTGGGGGTACACAAGTTTATACTCATAAGTATTTTTAATTTTCTAATACAAATTTATGGTCTACAAAAAAGTTAATGGGTTCGTCCAAACCCATAAACCCCTACCTAGCTCCGCCTCTCTCTACCTTGACACAAATCTTCACAAAATCGTCGTTTTTCTTTCTGAACGGCCTCGTAATCTATCAAAATCATATTAAATCATATTTTGCTATATAAAAAGCATGAAAAATCTAATCTTTATACAAATTAAATCTAAAAAAGTAATTACATGCATGTATGTAATTCCATTTAATAGAAATTAACAAGAATCGAATTACTTAAAATAAAGGAAATGGTGTAACTAATAATAAGTAAACTAGCTTCTATATAAGATTTACATAGTTAAAATTTATACCACTTCTTTCTTCGATTCATTGTCTTACTTTATTTTTAGTACGTTTTATAAAAAAAAAACCGTCTCTTTCATCATCTTTTTTTTTTGACAACTCTTTATTTTTATATCTTCACCTAGAATATTTACGTCATTAGATTATATGATATTTTTATACATTATACGCATGTTTAGTTTATGATCGGTACAAGATTAAAATTTTTTTACTTACTTTTAAAATTAAAATTAGACAAATAAATCAAAAAAAAATTCTCCTCTTTGTCCTAATCACTAAATAAAAGAAAATCCTACTAATTAACAAGGGAAAAGGATCTGAAAAATACTTCAATTTTGGCTGGAATTATTGTTACGATACCAAACTTTATGGAGGACATTTTACCCCTGCACTATTTAATAGTATATTTTAAAGGTATATATGTGTCCACGTGAATATCATAAATATGCATCATTATAAATAGTAATGTGTCCAAACAACTAGTTAGTCAATTATGCAGGAGTCCTTCAAGTTTTAAAATTAGGTATAAGTGACAAATAGTATAAATTAGGTTAAACGATGATTTCTCAATAGTCCCAAATTTTTAACTTGTAACATCTCGTAACTCGTAATGGACAAGAATAAACTAAGAAACTAAAATTTATCATTTTTGAAAAGAATAGGAAAAATCTGGAAAATTTCCTAATTTAAGAAAGTGAGTTTTGGTCATTGTCAAACGACCATAACTTCTAGTTCAGGATGGGTTAGAGTCAGTTCTTTATATGGTTTGAAAACCCTTGGAGATATCTTTCCAATTCCACTGAGTTTTCACAGTTTGATATCGTATGAGGGAGATATGCGATCGAAAGTTAGGTTATTGGATTGAGGAAGGTCCCAATGCAGGTTTAAGGAAGGGCAAACTAGTCTTTTCACCCATTTATTTCCTATTTCGTTTTAGGGATTTATTTGGGGTAAAAAAAATGTTTTAATTCAGAATAGAAGAGTTATTTTACAGTTAGGGCTTGGAGAAGAGAGAAGAGAGGAAGGAAAAGGGAGAAAGATAAAAAATTCATCAAGAACGCCAAGATCATCGAGTGTATTTCTTCGGGGGTGATCCCTATCAAGGTATGTGAGAACTTTTCGTGTTGGGTTAGTTCAACCACACACCAACTTGTTTAATTCAGCGATATTGAGTAGATTGAATGATGAAAAGTGGAGTTCTTAAAGAATAATTTTTGAATTCTTGTATGTTGAGTTGTTACATGCCTAGAGTTGATTTGATTCGTGTTTCCGGGTTGTTTTTCGAGTCGAATCTATTGGGTATTGAGGGTATTAGTGATCCTAAGTGTTTGGGGAAAGAAGTGATATACCCATGTTTCCTAGTTGATTCCAACACTCTAAGGTATATCTAAACATCATAAAATCATCCATAAATATGAGATCATGAACCTTGAATCCATAATCCAATTCAAGGAAAGTTAATATCAAAGTCGAAGAAGTTAAGAGTTAAGTCTAAAAGTTAAGAAGTAAGTCAAAAAAAATTTCTTAAGAGTTCTCTAGGGTATTTAACAATGTTTTAACTTTGTTTTAAGACTCTAGTTTTAAGCTAAGTAAAGATTTAAGTTGAAGTTATTTTCTTCAAAAGTATATGGGGACTAACTATCCCTAAGGATATTTAAAATGTTTTCACATTTAACAAGTAAGGGAACTTTGATTTCCAAAGTGTCTTCGGGCTAGTTTTCAGAAAGGAGTAATAGCTTTATAAAATGAAGCAAGCAGGGAAACTAAGATTTCCAAGATAGCCTTTGAGCTAAGATTTGAACACTAATCTCAAACCACTGAAGAAGTATGTTTTAAAAACATAAGAGTCATTATATTTTGGGAGTAGTATTGTGAACCAAATTGGGGACGAGCATGAGTTCAGATAACTCACATCTCAATAAAACCATGTAGCCACCATGGGTAGAAAAGGGTCATACTTTGTAGATGAACTCTTTTCACAGTAGACTAGTGGATCCATTAGGCAGTTTAGGTGTTATACCTTTGGCCGGGTATACGATGCATTGGCAGCGTGAGGTGAATAGTTGCATTACTCTTTAGTGATGGTTGTCGATTAGAAAAACTCACACAAAAGTTATTGTATTTTTATATAAATCAGTTTATTTGTATTTTTACATACATCTCAGAGTTAATTGTATCCTTGTATACATTAAAGTTTTACATCATGTAACATCCCTAAAATGAACTAGGTGAAGCTAGATCCTAACATGTGTGTCATAAATTTATAAGGTCTTAAAATGGATAATTATAGTGTTAAGAGGCAATGTGTTGAGTTTGGAAGAGTTTGGAAGTGAAATGTCCAAGAACATCCAAGACGTTCGAAAGATAGCTTTGAGACGTGCTTGTGTGTTCTAGTGTGCCTTGGCATGTTTTACGTGTTCGTTTGAGTTCAAATTGATGTGAGAGGTTCCTAACATCTATACGAGTGTATTTAGGTTTGAAATATTTGGGCACGACTCCCCAAGGACCACCCTAAGGGTCCTTGAAGATAACCCAAACTATTGGTGAAAACTGCCCAAGGCAATCCCCACCTACGAAGCAAACGGCTCCCCGTCCTCCAAGGAACGTCCAGTCGTTTAAGGGCCGTTTATCCACACTTAGGTGTGGTATCTTAAGACCCCATTTGATGAGTCTCTGACCCAAACGATAGTTTCCAGTACGGCCCGTCGTCTGGTCTACGAACCGTCGATTCCTCCGTCGTTTGACACCTGCAAATTTCTTCAGGTGTTTTGGCCTAGTGAAGGGTAGTTTAGGAAATTCACCTAGCATTCTAAAAATATATTAGGCAGTTATTTAATATATTTTTGGGTATTTTAATTGACTTTATAAGTCTAAAACCTTAAAATTGAGTTCATCATTCAAAATCAAAACCCAAACCCCAAAGAAGAATTCTCTAGAACTCCATGGGAGCTTGAAGCAAGGTTGAGGCAAAGAGCTTGATCTCTCAATCAAATCTTTATCTTTTTCGTGTCTAATCATCAATAAATGTAAGGTTTTTTATCCTTGAACTATCTTTTTTCAAGGAGCCAAACTTCAAAGGCTTTTCTAAGACTTCTAAAAAACATGAAATCTTCTAAACTGAATTCTAGACATGGGTTCTTGCAAAAAATGATTTGAATCAATAATTTATGTAATAATTGATGTTAATTGGATGATTTTAGATCAAAAACTCTATGAAAATATGCAATTCATGAAATCCTAATTTTGGCTCTAATATGGGTGATTTGATTATGGCTTGATTGTATTGGATTGTTGTGTAGATTACTTTGGGATATTGAATTATGTAAAGATCATGTTAGAATTGTATACAGGCTGCCTTAATTTGATGATTTTAATATTGTATCTTGATGTATCATTGTATGGTTTGATTATTTATTTGGATTGGTGTATATGGCTACGGGTAAGACCTTTTGTGAATTGAATTGGTTGCATTAGCTAAGGATTGGAGGTGTTGATGATCGAATGGTGGTAAGATGACCTAATTCTCTCTATATTGATTGCGTAGTATTGGTATTGAATTGTGCTAATTGGTATGGTCCACTTATGATGGCGGTGCTTATGTGTTATAATTGTGAAGAACATGGCCTTGTTGGCATTACTTTTTGAATTGTGAAGTTATTATGTTATAGTCTGTATAGGTGATCAATGTGAATGTTTATGTGGTATATATGTATGTGTATGAAGTGAAAACATGTTGTATCTTAATTGATTATAGGTGATCATGATAGATTATGGTGATGTCCTTATGTGTGTATACTTGATGCTGAAGTATGATTCTTCCTAATTAACTATATGAGTCTTATGATGGAATATGTTGATGTTTCTATAGGGATGGATATGGTGACTTGTAGTAGACTTAGTTATCCTAAATGTGCTACTTGAATGTTGTTATATATGTGATAAGATGATTATGAAGTGTGTCTAGTTTTGGTAGACCTATGTCCCTCTACTTGATACGTGAAGAATGTGAATATGAACTCTAGACTTAGTAGCCTTAAATATATTTGTCATGCATGTATATGTTTGATTGAAATGTGACCTTGAACATGGTTAAGAGGGTCAATAACTTGGAACCTTCCAATTAGAAAGAAGGTTATGATATACTTGAAGTTGAAAGTCGTAATGGTATCCTTCTTGTGTGAATGATGGACTTAGGGGTAGGTTGGCTGGAACGACATGAAACCATCTCTAAGAAATTCATTGAGCTATCCTATTTGACCATTGAGTGGCAGCCCTAGTGGACCCATCCTTGGTAAGGTGTATTATGATTTGGTAATGACTAAAATATAGTACTTCTTCATATGCTTTGTGATTGAACTTACTCCATCAGAACTAAGGCTAGAACCGAGTGAGTATGCTTGGGGAGTGAATCTACTTAAGTTGAGACTAGAGTACAAAAAAACCCTTGATATTCCTTAACCATGTGCCTACATGGGATGTGTCCTAGTTCAACCCTTGGCAAGTAGAACACCCTCCATCGGAGCATGGTAGACTCCAGATTCCGTGCCTAGCTTGTATGGTCTATGTCTATTAATACCTATTCTCATCAACATTCTAGCGTTGGCGAAGTTCTACAACGTTTAGGTAGTGGAATGGGATGCTATCTAGACATGGCACGAGTAGGCTTTGAAGATGCTAGTATGTAGGTTCCCTAGGTCTTTTCCAAGACTATTATGTGAAGTCCTCTAAATACTTAATTGAATCTTAATTGACTTAATGAGTAGTTATGACTTAAGTTAATTTAGGTGGTATAAAGGGATCCCTATCTAGGATAGCTTGAGGGTTGCTTAAGTAGGCTTGAAGAGAGTGTATGGGCGGTCTCTTCATATTTTACTCAAGTGAATCATAGAGTAACCTTAGGTGGTGAGTTAAACGTTAAAAAGGGAATAATCTTATCTTAGGATGTCTTAAGGATTATTTAGGTGTGATGGAAGAGGGTGTATGTCGATCTCTTCTTCTCTTACTTAAGTAAGTCTTGGGATAAGCTTTGGTAGGAGAGTTATATGCTTATATGGTTTGAAGTGATGTTGATGATATATTGTGGATTACTTAGAATGTGTCATGTATGTGAAGTTGGTATTGAATGTGGTTCTTATACTTATGTTATGAAGTTTTCCTCACAAGAACATAAAAGAGCATGTTTTATACAAATGTCCTTTTAGCATGGTTTTATTGCATTACACCATACTTAGTGCATTCTGATGTACTAATTCCATATTATTTTCTTATCTATAAAGGTGTAGTTGGCAATTGAGAGGAGTTATCTGAAGTGAATCTTAGATATTAGCATCCTTTCAAGCAAGTTTTGGCATGTCCTCAATTGATTCAAGGACATAACTATGTTTAGCTTCTCTATTCAAAAGACATTGTATTAGACTTTGTTATTTCAATTTTGTTGATGTATGGGCTGTGACCCAAGATATTCGTGTGTCTAAGATGGCGACAACGAGACTTAGAATTTCCTGTGTTTTTCTATAAAAGAGATTTTAAGATGATGTTGTGAAAAGTTCTAATTCTGCACTCTCTCTCTCTCTCTCTATATATATATATATATATATATATATATATATATATGCGATGAATGATGTCTAAGGGATTGAATAAGACCTCCGAGAGGTCGTATACGCCGTGTGGAAATTTGAGGATATCTTTTCTTCTAGGGTATACGCTCGGGTCATGACAAACTTGGTATCAGAGCATAAGGTTATGAAGTAGTCTTCAGGAATCCAAAAGTCTTATTAAATCAACGTCTAGTAGAGTCTTGTTTATTAGTGTGAGTCGTGACACATCTATGAGCGAGTGAGTATAGGACGATAGAGTTTCACTTTCTTCATTATCTTTTTTCGTGCCATAGAGTTGAGGTTATAGGTGTATTTCCCTAATCTCCTCTCTTGTGTTTATAAGAGAGGACTACTAGAAGGATGGCCGCAAAAAGAGTAGAAGAAGAAAGAGTGAATGAAGGAGTTCTTCCCCAAGTTGAACAAGTTCCCCAAGATGGACAAGCTCCACAGGGTGTGCAAGTTCCTCAAGGTGAGAAAGTCCCTATTGTTGGTCAAGGGGATGAGGTTCCAGTGGTTCCCCCGGACATGACTAATGGGGAGATTGAGGAGGCTCGCCTTACTCTATCCCGAGCCATGACGGCTCAAGTAAATAGGGATATTAGGCCTATGGTGGAATTCAAACACGCCGCATTTTACTGGGAAGGATCGAACCATGGGAACGAATCTACAGGGCTATCACCTTCTTTGGCCAGATCTGTTCAGCATCGAGAAGCCTACTCCTCGGGCTGTTCGGTACTTGAATATGCTTATCGCGGAGAAAGACTACTTTTCTATTCGCTTGCCTGTGCAATGCTCTTGAGAGTACCATGACCTCTAGATTGAGAGACTCTGTGAGGATTAATCCTCCTATATTCCTTGGTTCTAAGGTGGGAGAATATCCCCAAGAGTTTCTAGATGGTGTGTATAAAGTGTTGAGTGTCATAGGGTTGACTTCTAGGGAGAAGGCGAAGTTGGCTTCATACCAATTGAGGGAGGTTGCTCAGGTGTGGTAGACTCGTGGAAAGATAATAGGTCAGTTGAGTCGGGTGACATAGAGTGGAAAGATTTTGAGGAAGCTTTGTTAGGAAAGTGTTTTCCCTTGGAAAGGAGGGAGGTGAAGGTTGAGGATTTCATTAACCTTAGGCAAGGTAACATGAGTGTTGAAGAGTATTCTTTGAAATTTACCCTATTGTCTAGGACTGCTCCATCCTTGGTGTCTAACCCTAGGGATGAGATGAGTATGTTTGTGACTGGTGCTGCTGACCTTGTGAAAGAAGAGTGTCGTATGACCATGCTCCATGGTGATATGAACTTGTCTAGGCTTATGGTGAATGCACAATCCATTGAAGACTCCAAAATTAGTAGGATTTCAATGAATTTTAAGAGGGGTAAATCCGATGAGCAAAACCAACCTAGGTTTAAGAAGAGGGCTCCAAATCAAGATGGGTTTAATGCTTCCAAGGTCAAAGTTGAGAGTGGTAGTGGTTCTCAAGGTGTTAAGCCTACCTGTGGAAAGAAGCACCTTGGCAAGTGTCTAGCCGGTACCGGTGGTTACTTTGGTTGTGGTAAGGATGGACATAAGGTGAGGGAATGTCCTACTATTGTGGCTAGAGGAAGAGAGACCAAGCAAGTTCTCCAAGTTTTCCGGATGGTGGTGCTCCAAGAAAGAATCACTTCTATGTTCTCCAAGCTAAGGCAAATTCGGGTGATGATGCTGGTAAGTTATAGTTTTCTCTCTTTAGTTGTTATGGATTCATTATAAGTGGGGGAGTATGGTGAGTAGTTGGATTGTAGATTGTTGTCTCTTCTCTTCTATTTCATTCAAGCATGAGAGTTACATTGTGATAGTAGCATGTTGCATTTTGTTTAGGAGACTTAAGTGAAAATGAATTTCATTGATCTCCTTGCATTGTGCATTTTCATGAGGTTATGCTTATTTTGTAAAATGAGTTTATAGGAATTTGTCTCTCATATTGTCATGCCTTCATTCTAGGTTTTTTAAAGTTGCATTAGTGATCAGGTGAGCATGTTCATTGTGAGTTATTTGAAATTCTTGCTAAATTGTGTTTTTCTTGAAGAATGGTTATGATGTGTTTAGAATTAATGTATATCAGCATGATACTATGTGGAGAAAAAGCTCCTTTTATGTGATGTGAAAAAGATAGAGTCTTATTACATGATGAGTTGTAGAGGTTGTGCCTACTTTCTTGTTGTGTTTTGAGTCTCTTGATTATGTGGAGTTGATGTTCCTCCTATCTATGTGTATTGTATATTGTGTGGTATGGTTTTGAGATTCTAGTCTTGAGTCTTATTTCTTTAGTGTTTAAAGAGTAGCAAGTGCCATTTGAGGATGAATGTTGTCCAAGTGGGGGAGAATGTAACATCCCTAAAATGAATTAGATGAAGCTAGAGCCTAACATGTGTATCATAAGGTTATAAGGTCTTAAAATGGCTAATTATAGTGTTTAGAGGCAATGTGTTGAGTTTGGAAGTGAAACGTTCAAGAATGTCCAAGACGTTCGAAAGATAGCCTTGACACGTGCTTGTGTGTTCTAGTGTGCCTTGGCATGTTTTACATGTTCGTTTAAGTTGAAATATATGTGAGAGGTTCCTAACATCTATAAGAGTGTATTTAGGTTTGAAACATCCGGGAACGACTCCCCAAGGACCACGCTAATGGTCCTTAAGGAGGACCCAAACTATGGGTCAAAACTACCCAAGGCAGTCCCCACCTACGAAGCAAACGACTCCCCGTCGTCCAAGGAACGACCCGTCGTTTTGGGGCCGTTTCTCCACACTTAGGTTGGATATTAAGCACCCATTTTATGAGTCTCTGACCCAAATGACGGTTTCTAGTACAGCCCGTCATCTGGTCTATAGACCGTCGATGCCTCCATCGTTTGACACATACAAATTTTTGCAGGTGTCTCGGCCTAGTGAGGGGTAGTTTAGGAAATTCACCAGCATTCTAAAAATATATTGGGCGGTTACTTAAGGTCTTTTTGTGTACTTTAAGTGACTTTATAAGTCTAGAACCTTAAGTTGAGTTCGTTATTCAAAATCAAAACCCAAACCCCAGTGAAGAATTCTCTATAACTCCATGGGAGCTTGAAACAAGGTTGAGGCTAGGAGCTTGATTTCTCCATCAAATCTTCATCTTTTTCGTTTCTAATCATCAATAAAGGTATGGTGTTTTATCCTTGAACTCTCTTTCTTCAAGGAGCCAAACTTCAAAGGCTTTTCTAAGACTTCTGAAAACATGAAATCTTTTAAATTGAATTCTAGCCTTGGGTTCTTGCATAATACGATTTGAATCAATAATTTATGTAATAATTGATGTTAATTGTATGATTTTAGATCAAAAACTCTATGAACCCATGCAATTTATGAAATCGGAATTTTGGCTCTAATATGGGTGATTTGATTATGACTTGATTGTATTGGATTACTGTGTAGATTACTTTGGGATATTGAATTATGTAAAGATAATTTTAGAATTGTACATAGGCTTCCTTAATTTGATGATTTTCATATTAAGATAATGTTAGAATTGTACATAGGCTTCCTTAATTTGACAATTTTCATATTGTATCTTGATGGATCATTGTATAGTTTGATTATTGGTTTGGATTGGTGTATATGGCTATTCGTAAGAGCCTTTGTGACTTGAATTGGTTGCAATGGCTAAGATTGGAGGTGTTGATGATGGAATGGTGGTAAGATGACCTTATTCTCTCTATATTGTGTACTATAGGTATTTAATTGTGTTGATTGGTATGGTCCACTTATGGTGGCGGTGCTTATGTGTTATAATTGTGAAGAACATGGTCTTGTCGGCATTACTTTATGAATTGTGATGTTATTATGTTATAGCTTGTATAGGTGATCAATGTGAAGGTTTATGTGGTATATGTGTATTTGTATTAAGTGAGAGCATGTTGTCTCTAAATTGATTATAGGTGATCATGATAGACTTTGGTGATGTCCTTATGTGTGTATACTTGATGTTGAAGTATGTTTCTTTCTAATTGACTATATGAGTCTTATGATGGAATATGCTGATGTTTCTATAGGGATGGATAGGGTGACTTGTAGTAGACTTAGTTATCCTAAATGTGCTACTTGAATGTTGTTATATATGTGATAAGATGATGATGAAGTGTGTCTTGTTTTGGTAGACCTATGTCCCTCTACTTGATACATAAAGAATATGAATATGAACTCTTGACTTAGTAGGCTTAAGCATCTTTGTCATGTATGTGTATGTTTTATTGAAATATGACCTTGAACATGGTTAAGAGGGTCAATAACTTGGAACCTTCCAATTGAAAAGAAGGTTATGATATCCTTGAAGTTGAAAGTCGTAATGATATCCTTCTTGTGTGAATGATGGACTTAGGGGTAGGTTGGCTGGAACGACATGAAACCATCTCTAAGAAATTCATTGAGCTATCCTATTTGACCATTGAGTGCAAGACCTTGTAGACCCATCCTTGGTAAGGTGTATTATGATTTGGTAGTGACTAAAATATGGTAACTCTTCATATGCCCTTGTGATTTAACTTACTCTATGATAACTAAGGCTAGCACCGACAGAGTATGCTTGAGGAGTGACTCTACTTATGTTTATACTAGACTACAAATAAACCCTTGATATTCCTTAACCATGTGCCTACATGGGATATGTCCTAGTTCTACCCTTGGCAAGTAGAACACCCTCCATCGGAGCAGGGTAGACTCCAAATTCCGTGCCTAGATTGTATGGTCTATGTCTGTTAATGCCTATTCTCATAAACATTCTAGTGTTAGAGAAGTTCTACAATATTTAGGTAGTGGAATGGTATGCTATCTAGACATGGCACGAGTAGGCTTTGAAGATTCTAGTATGTAGGTTCCCTAGGTCTTTTCCAAGACCATTATGTAAAGTCCTATAAATGCTTAATTGAATCTTAATTGTTTTAATTAGTACTTATGACTTAAGTTAATGTAGGTGGTATAAAGGGATCCCTATCTAGGGTAGCTTTGAGGGTTGCTTATGAATGTTTGAAGAGGGTGTATGGGCGGTCTCTTCATGTTTTACTCAAGTGAATCATAGAGTAACCATAGGGTGGTGAGTTAAACCTTAAAAAGGGAATAATCTTATCTTAGGATGTCTTAAGGATTATTTAGGTGTGCTGGAAGAGGGTGTATGTCGATCTCTTCTTGTCTTACTTAAGTAAGTCTTAGGATAACCTTTGGTAGGAGAGTTATATGCTTATATGGTTTGAAGTGATGTTGATGATATATTGTGGATTACATAGAATGTGTCATGTATGTGAAGTTGGTGTTGAATGTGGTTCTTATACTTATGTTATGAAGTTTTCCTCAAAAGAACATAAAAGAGCATGTTTTATACAAATGTCCTTTTAGCATGGTTTTATTGCATTTCACCATACTTAGTGCATTCTGCATTCTGATGTACTAATTCCATATTATTTTCTTATCTATAAAGGTGTAGTTGGCAATTGAGAGGAGTCATCTGAAGTGAATCTTAGATATTAGCATCCTTTCAAGCAAGTTTTGGTATGTCCTCAATTGATTCAAGGACATAACTATGTTTAGCTTTTCTATTCAAAAGATATTGTATTAGACTTTGTTATTTCTATTTTGTTGATGTATGGGCTGTGACCCAAGATATTCGTGTGTTTAAGATGGCGACAACGAGACTTTGCATTTCCTATGTTATTCTATAAAAGAGATTTTTAGATGATGTTGTGAAAAAGTTTAATTCTGCACTACTTTATATATATATATATATATATATATATATATATATATATATATATATATATATATATATATATATATATATATATATATATATATATGAATGATGTCTAAGGGATCGTATAAGACCTATGAGAGGTCGAACACGCGTTTGGCGACTTGAGGATACCTTTTCTTCTAGGGTATACGCTCGAGTCGTGACACATCATGTTTTTAGATAGTTTTTCTTTATATTGAACTTACTTTTAAATTACAATATATCAAAATGACTTAGTTATTCATGAGTTGAGTAGAGTCAAGGTAAGTATTCCTTCTTACTCCTTTTCAATATTTGGTTGTTGTTGTTCAGCATTCCAACTCGCATACTCATATATTTAATGTACTGATGCCAGTTTTCCTGCATCGTATCATGATGCAGATGCAGGTAACTAGGATCAGCATTTGGCGCATTGTTGATCCAGTGAGCAGCTCAGAGTCATTTGGTGAGTCTCCCGTCATTCCGGAGGACATCTTTATCATTTAGTTATTTGTTTTAGTTTCAGTTGTTAGGATGATTGGGGGTCCTGTCCCAACATCCATCTTTACTCTAGAGGCTTCATAGACAGAAAGCATTAGTATTTTGTCTTATCTATTACAGTTATGTACGCTTAACACTTAAGTTGCCATTTTGGCTAAGTTAAAACTTTAAAGTTATTCTTTTTGAGTTATTTCTCTTATGTTTAAGTCTTCCGTTGAGTTATGAACGCCAGACCAAGGGTTCACTTGGGGCCAACAATGATCTTCGAGTGCCGGCCACGTCCAGGGTGTAGGCTCGGGGCATAACATAACTTTTACACTTTATTCCAACAACTGTCGTACTTGTGGTAACAACTTCATTAGTTGTCCGATAACTTCAGTTGTTGTCCAAACAAATTTAGTAGTTGTCCAGACAACTACAAAAGATGTTCTTAGTTTACTCCTTCTATTAATATTTAAAATAAAAAAAGTAAAAAAAGCAAAGAATGCCCACTTGTCCTATTTTTTTAATTAGAAATCTTTAAGGCACTTTTAACTCATTTTTTCCTATTTAGTACTTCCTCTATTTCATAAGAATTGAATTGTTTAAAATTATAAGATGATTGTTTGAAATGTTTTTGGTATTTTCCCTTTTATTTAATAAAGCTTTATATTTAAGAGATAAATTGATTATATACAAAATTATATCAAATATTTCACAAAACACAAAAGTGAAAAACATGATTTAAATTATATTTCTTTTAAAAGTGTACATTGTGTCATAAATTTAGTTAATATAGAATGAAAAGAGTATTACATATTCGAGGTCAAATTCATCATCTATCTCTGCTCATACATCTACTACATATGTAGCAGATGAAAATTACATTACAAATGGATACTTAGAAAAGACGATAGATTGGGTACCCGGAATCTTGAAAAACATGAGGTTAAAAGATTTTCCAAGTTTTATCAGAACAACACATCCTAATGATATTATGCTTAATTACTGAAAGAATCTCTAAAGCCTCAACTATAATCTTGAACACATTTGATGCTTTTGAGCATAATGGCTTAAATGCCCTTTTCGCCATACATCCTCATATTTGTCCTTTACAGCTCATGCTCAATAACACAGTTGATGAAAATCTCAAATCATTTGGTTTAAATTTGTGGAAAGAAGATTTGAGTTGCATTGAATGGCTTGATATAAAAGAGCCAAATTCAGTTGTTTATGTGAATTTTGGAAGTATAACTGTGATGAATTTTGATCAATTTATAGAAATGGCATGGGGAGTTGCTAATAGTAAGAAACAATTTCTATGGATCATTAGGCCTGATTTAATTACAAGGGACTCTGTAAAATTGCCAGAAGATTTTAAGTGAAATTAAAGAAAGACAGAGGAATGATAGCCAATTGGTGTCCTCAAGAGAAAGTGTTGAAACATGGTGCAATTGGAGGGTCTTTGACTCATAGTGGATGAAATTCGACATTAGACAGTGTTTGTGCAGGAGTGTCAGTTCTTTGTTGGCTGTTTTCGCGGAGCAACAGACAAATTTTAGGTACAGTTGTATTGAGTGGGAGATGGGAATGGAGATAGATGATCTGAAGAGAAATGAAGTTGAAATTCTTGTGAGGGAATTGATGGATGGCAAAAAGGGTAAGAAGATGAAGTTGAAAGCTATGAATTGGAAGGAGGAAGCAGAGAAGGCTGCTAGACCAGGAGGTTCTTCTTGTATTGACTTGAACAATTTGTTAAATGAGGTACTTTTTGCTCCCAATTCTAAGGTGGCAAATGTGTGGATTTGATCAGACTTAGGTTTATTCAAACGGTTCAAATTCATAAAATATATTTTGATCCAAGTCTAAATTGTATTCAAAATATTGAGCGTTGTCAGTGTCCGTATGTGTATTAATGGACAGGTACATTATTAGCTCTGATGATAATTGTTAGTGTTTTGCCTTCTTGTGTGCGCAAAATTTGTTGGAATGGATATAAGTCCATATTAGTGGCCTCTTTTTATGAAATTGGACAATCCGTCCTTCATTAACTAACTTTTGAGGTTGAGTAAGGTTTAAGTGTTATATCTTTTATAAAATAATTCCATGTACCAATATTGTTATAAATTCATAATAAATATTTTTCATTTCTTAGCAACATGAAAAAATAAATTTTATTTTAAGAAAATTTAATATGAATCAAGTAATATGAAATGTATATATTTAGCAGGGAATATTTTTCTTATTTATATTGAGTTGATACACTGTGTCTGATACAATTGTGATGTTACAATTACACCAGTTATTTGACTGACAAACTATTTAAATGAGAATTGGTATGGCCAATGCAGTTTCTAGTTGACTCTCTTAATTGACAAGTCATGTTCCATCACCTATTTAACCCTGTACGTTCAAAATGATTTAAAAAGTTGGAATAGTATAGGTAACACCAAGAAGTTAATAATCACATATAAAACCTAAATTAGTTAAGTTCAACAGTGCTTAGACCTTTTTCAGGAAGACTATGAGGGATTGATTTAAAAGTCGATTACATTTACTTATAAATCATTTTTAGCATTTGAAAGTATTTGATAAAGTTAAAAATAACTTATAATAAGTTTAAAATAACTTTAGAAAAGTTTAAAAATTAAAAGTAGATCTCCCGTTTTTGACTTAAAAATTATTTAAGTAAGAATTTTTATTTTTTAACTTAAAAATATTATTCTTTTTTAAGTCAGTTCAGACTGGGTTGTATTATCTAATAATTATTTGTTTATTTAAAGTGTTATAAGAGTACAAAATATCGTGTCAAAGTTAAATATTGAAAGATGATAGAACGGTACCTTGACATTTCGGTTTTAATCATTCTACTAATTAAATGAATAATTGGATAAAGTATATCTTTCACTAATTTATCTAAGTTCAAACTTGATGAACCCTCAACTCCAGTAAGCTTCTTCTACTAATATTTTCCATTCACTTGCCTTTTTCTTCACTTCCTTACCTTTATCTCCATCAATCATGTCCCTTATAATTCTTTCCGCTTCATCTCTCTTCACATTCTTATCAATTTCCATACCAACACCCCATTCATCACATGTATACCTACACATGAAGATGAAAAAATCTTTTATTTTGAATCAACCCTACATATAGTCTGTTGAGATTGATTGAATCCATTGATCATTGTATGTTATATCATTCAGTAATACTAGCTACAATATGCACATTTGGTTTAATTATCTAAAGAAATTAGGAATTTCCAATGTGACAAACTTGAAAATTTTGAAAGATTAAAGCTATATATATATAAATTGCTACTAGTAACCGCTTAGAGATGTATTGCCTACTTAGAGATGTATTACCTAATTTTAGAAAGAAAGAAAAAAAAAGATAAATATAAGATTCAAATTTATAAACTCACTTGAAGAGGTGCACACTACATCAAAAATGATGATTAGCGGCAATTAATTCTTAGTTGCCGCTGAGTATGTATTTTTAGCGGCAATTAACACTCTGTGTATATGTCCCTAAATCCTTTAGTGGCATTCGTTCTAATGACACTTAAATAATATCGGTAAAACCTTTAGCAATCTTTATTAATGTCAATATTTATTGCCGTTAAAAGTTTTTTTTGTTGTAGTGACATCACCAGTTGACTGTATAGTATCATCAGTCGACTGTCTTACAGAGGAAATAACTGACTCAACATGAAAAAAAATGAGTCAAAATCTTCTATTGAAACAGGAGAAACAACCTAGTTCCTTGTGTATGGATCTGCAAACTTGTTCTGAAATGGAAAAACATGTTCATTAAAATGGACATCTCTACAAACAAAGAACTTCTTGTTTTCCAAATCTAATAATCTATAGCCCTTTTGATGAACTCCATAACCCATCTTAATAGCCCTGATTGCTCTTGGCCCAAACTTATCTTGTTTGACCAAGTTAGTCGCATAGCAGAAACAACCAATCACCCTCATATGTTTCAATTCTAAAAACTTGTGGTAAATAAGTTCATATAGAGTCTTCTTGTCTAGAAATAGAATCCTTTTAATAACGTAGACAACAACTTCAATACAAAAGCCCCCCAAATCTGCCAAGCAAACAACCTTGAAACTTAATAGCTCGAGCTATTTCAAGTATATGACTATGTCTCCTCTCTACCACCCAATTTTGTTGAGGAGTATATGGACAAGACCTTTGATGAATAATACCAAGAGATTGAAAAAGATTTGCACAATGCTGATTTAAAAATTCAGAACTATTATCTGATCTAAAAGCTTGAATTTTCTTATTGAATTGAGTATGAACCATAACAATGAAGTTTTTGAGCAAGAAAATGTTGTTCATCTTGTATTCCAAACATACTTAGAGCAAAACTTTGAACATCTTTGTGAGACAACAAAGTTTAAGAACATTTTCACAACTAGAAAACTAAAACTAGTAGCGAAACTAGAATCAGAAACAGATTAGAAAAAATATACGAAATATTTTTCTTAAAAAGAATTGTTGTTAATATGTGTCAAAAGAATCTTACTGATTCCAACAAACTTTGCAGAAACATGAAGTTACCAAGTTTGATGAACTAGTGAAAAACAAAAAAATAGAAGAACTGAAATTAATTCACAAATCTAAAATTTGTAAAACACGTACCAGAATCTGGAAAAAATTTAATAGGAAAAAGATCAAGTCCACTGAACTCACAGTGTCCCCTTAAGGAAATTATTCCCTTGTAGTATCCGAGGTTTGATTTGGAATATGACCTCCCAGGGTAAAATGATCTCAATCACCAGAGTATAGATACCAAAAACTCTAGTGTCAGCGAGCCACTCAACGGCAATAAAGTACACTTAGAATAGTAGATTTAGTAGTAGAAGAAGAAGTCCATAAATTCTATATTTAAAATAAAAGGAAATCCCTCAATTTATAGAAAACAATGGGTAGTGCGAAAAGGTTCTTATTGTCCCTTACCGAAAATTTCACAAACCTTTGGAAAAGTCACAATCTTTCGGAAAGGTCGTCACCTTTCATAAAAGTCACAACTTTCCATAAAAGTCACAACTTTTCATAAAAGTCGCAACTTTTCATAAAAGTCACAACTTTTCATAAAAGTCGCAACTTTTCATAAAAGTCACAACTTTTCATAAAAGTCGCAACCTTTCATTAAATTCACAACTCTTCATAAAAGTCGCAACTCTTCATTTTCCATTCACACCTTTTAAAAACCAACAATCCCCCGCATGAATGGGGAATGACTCCAAGACAAAGAAACTGACAATTATGTGTACTTTACAAGCAAGAATTAATTGCATCTAGATAAGTAGGTTTCCCCTTGGACTTTCCGTAGTGAACATATGTCGGATATACTCGGTCAATCGGTAGATGCGATATCTTTGAACCGTCGAGCTTTGGTGTATACCTAGACAACCATATGTCACACAATTAACCCTTTACCGTTTATGGTTCTTACGGTTGTGTTTGTTTCAGCCATGAACACCTCCTCGTTTCATGAGTGTATAGAAAGATGGGCTTTTGACAGTCATCTTCTTTGGAGCGGCTTACACTTCACACTCACATAGGTGATTTCTAACCGTGTTATCGCGTAGATACACTATTTGGTCAACTCTGCCAAACTTAGGAAATCATTAAAACCATTAAGCCTTATTAACTCATTAACAAGCCTTAATGTTGTATCCTTGTCCCTGAGCATTGTCTTCATCATGAGAATGGATTAAGTTTGTTGACAATGCCGAACCGCCATTCATAACTTTGTTTTTCTCCTTGAATCTAGCTCTTGGGATCTCCAGTCTGCTAGATAGAGTTACCGCCATGATGACTTGTCCTAAGCCGTAAATCCATTTTCTTAGATGATCTTTCAACTTTCTCTCTAGTTAGACCTTTTTGTAAGTGGATCCGACACATTATCCTTTGACTTTACATAGTCAATTCTGATAATTTCACTAGAGAGTAGTTTTCTAACGGTATCATGTCTATGTCATTTATGACGAGACTTTCCGTTATACGTCATGCTCCATGCCCTACCTATTGCATCTTGACTATCAAAGTGTATGCATACCAATGTCAATGGTTTGGGCCAAAATAGAATATCTATCAAAAAATTCCAGAGTCTTTCAACTTATTCACCGACCTTATCTAGAGCACCTAGCTCAGAAATCATTGTAGAGCTAGCGATACATGTCTCTTTTGAAATATTTCCAAGAGACTGCTCCTCTACCAATAGTAAATACATATCCACTCGTGGATTTTACTTTATTAGCCGATGATCCAATTTGCTCACTATATCCATTCAATACTGCTGGATATTGTTATAATACAAGGCATAGTTTTAAGTATTATTTTAAATACTCCAAAACTCTATTTATTGCCATCAAATGAGTTTATTTGGGATCACTTGTGAACCGACTCAATGTATAATAGCAAATGCTCTATCTGATCGCATACACTTCATGATATACATCATACTTCCCAGTACTCTAGCACAATCCAATTGTGAGTCACTTTTGCTTTCACTATTTTGAAATGCAAAGCTCACATTTATTGGAGACTTGACAATATTGACATCCAAATATTTTAACTAGTCAAGTACCTTTTGAACGCAATGAGACAGTGAAAATGCTAAACATTATGGAGTTCTAAGGATTCTTATATCTAAGATCGCATCAGCAACTTCAATATTTTCCATTCCAAACTTTCTTTCTAGCATACGTTTAGTAGCATTTATGTCATTAGTGTCTCTATTAATGATCAACATATCACCAATATAGAAACAAACAATGACCTTCTAATTTTAATGTGAAAACATTTATCACTTCCATCATTCTTAAATCCATTTGCCAACATGGTTTTTGGTCAAATTTCTTATGTCATTGTTTGGGTGCTTACTTAGTCCATAATGTGACTTAACCAGTTTGCACACTTTCTTTTATTTACCAGGAATCACAAAACCCTCGGGTTGTTCCATGTAAATTTCTTCCTCCAATTCTACATTTAAGAAAGTTCTTTTCACATTCATTTGATGAATTTGGAGGTCATATACCACAACTAATAATTTTAGCATCCGAATGGATATAATTCTAGTTACTAACGAGTATATATATTGACAAGATCAAAACCTTGTTTTTGTCTAAAGCCTTTGACACAAAGTTTTGCTCTATATTTGTCAACAGTTCTATCCACTTTCATTTTTCTTTTGAGGATTTACTTTGAACCCAAAAGTTTATTTCCTGGAGGAAGATCAACAAACTTCCAATCAGATTGCTCAAAATTGAACCAATCTCACTATTGACACCATTTGTCCAAAAGGATGAGTCTACATAAGACACAAGAAATGTTACAAAATCATATTTGAAGGAAGTATATGTCCCTTGACATATACTACGCCTCCAAATCTCTTTATTAAGTACATTCTCCTTTTTTTTTCCAAGGTCGTTTAGACCTTTAACTAGACTACTCAAGACTAATTTTATAGTCCACAATCTTAGGTCCTATTTGAATCCTTTTATGAATAGGAACTTGGACTTTGGCTCGACGCCCCCACACTTTAAAATATTTCAAGTTGGATTTCCTTCCTTTCCATTTCTCATATGGAATAGATTGTGTCCTGAACAAAAAAACTTTATCAAAAGACAAAACCTTTTTTTTCCCTTTTGCAGTAAGGATAGTTCCTCCACAAAAGTTTTGTGGTCAACCCGAATTTATAAATAATGCATCCATCATTTCTTTCAACGTTCAGTTTTTCATTAGATTGAGGTGAATAGGGCAATAGTTTGATGGATAATTTCATTTTTCAAACATATTTATGCACAAGGAGATTTATACTCTCCATTCTTATCACTTCTTATCTTTTTCCAAACTGATTTTCAACTTTGATATTACATTTTCTAGACATTTCTATTGTTTCATCCTTACCATTCAGCAAATAGACCTAGTCCTTTCTAATGCAATTGTGAATAAAAGTTACGTGATACATTTTTCCACCATGAGATGGTGTTAACTTCATATCACAAATGTCAGTGTAAATCAATTCTAAAGGATTAGAATTCCTTTCAACAGATTTATAAGAATGCTCAACAAACTTAGATTCCACAAAAAACTTGACATTTTTTATTTATTGCACTCAAAGTTAGAGAAAACTTCTAAGTTGATCAGTTTCAAGGTTTTATAATTGACATTCCCCAAGTGTTCATGTCACAAACATTGACTCAAACAAGTAAGAACAAATAAAAATATTGAGTTCGAAAAGCTCTTCGCGAGGTAGCTTTTTCCTCACTAATATTTTGTTCCTATTTCTTACAATTTTGTGCGATACAAACATTGTTTAGAGTCATCACCTTGTCAAATGTCCTTTTAAGGACCTTTCCATAACTTTCAATTTAATTGTTATAGAACTACCAATGAACAAAGTTTCATCGGATTCAATAAAGGCAATATAGTCCAAATGTTACTTTTACAAAAACATAACAAATGACTATTCACCAATATTCATGTCTATGCAAATACTTTTATTATAATAGATATATCTTTTCATGAAAAGTCACAACATTTTAAGTGACTTTTTTCTTTTCTAAAAGAACACAATTATTTTGAACAAGTATATATATAATTTGGTTGTTTCATACTAGTCACTCTATATACTAGTAATAGAAAAACTCAACAACCACAATACCAAATATACTCCAAGAATTTAATGGATTTAACATAATACAAAAGTATCATTGAATTTCATATCTTTTGCCACAAAGTTAAATTAGACACCAAGTCTAATCATAAGCAAAGAACCCCCATTTTAAATGTGATCTAAAAAATATTTTCAACTATTTGAAAATAGTTTTTCCACATACTTTCCTAGACTTTCAAAATGTCATTGACAATATGAAACCTCTTTTGGAAATATTATTCTATAAAAGATTTATACTCCTTCAATTCTCTTTGACAATGTTTACACAATGTCAAAGTTCATTCCATAGAGGCATAAAATCACAAACTCTAAGTCACTGGTATTTTTCCTCTATCACAAATAGACATACCACTTAGTATTCTAAATACTAACAATAAGGACAAAAAGGAATTGTACAATTTATTTCTATATAACATTGAAGTTTATAGAAAATCAAAAGTACAACATTGACTTATTATGTGAAGTTTTCATATTCTTCCAATTACATAGTCCAATTTATCTAGAGTAGGAAACCACAAAAGTTTTTAGTCTACAAAAATCAGACACACTAACATTTCACATGGAGTACAAAACTACAAAAGTTTTTTTTTACCTTCTCCAAACAGAATAAAACATATTCTTAGACCATCACATAGAAATGTTTTTCTTTTCAAATAGTCTTCCAACTATAACATTTTAAACATACTATTTATCAAACAAAATATGCATATCTCATTTTGCAAACTAGTAAATTTTAAAGGCAACACTATTCACCAAAACAAAATTAATTTAAAAAATATATGATTTGCAGAACTTTTCCAAATACACACATGATAAATATAAAAATTGTTAACCTTTCGAAACTATTTTCCTCGTTAGATAAACAATAAGAAGGTTACCGGGTGTAATCTTTAATCCGAATACCACAAAAATTGTCTGTTACATTCTCACTTCGACCTTGCTAAACAAAGCAACGAATTATGGAGAAGTAATGCATTTATCTTCTACTTCCATGATCAGATTCTCTCAATCAGTAGAATACAAAAATATTAACAGTATATTAATTTCCTTAAGATTGTTGTTCATCTTGTATTCCAAACATACTTAGAGCAAAACTTTGAACATCTTTGTGAGACAACAAAGTTTAAGAACATTTTCACAACTAGAAAACTAAAACTAGTAGCGAAACTAGAATCAGAAACAAATTAAAAAAATATACGAAATATTTTTCTTAAAAAGAATTGTTGTTAATATGTGTCAAAAGAATCTTACTGATTCCAACAAACTTTGCAGAAACACGAAGTTACCAAGTTTGATGAACTAGTGAAAAACAAAAAAATAGAAGAACTGAAATTAATTCACAAATCTAAAATTTGTAAAACACGTACCAGAATCTGGAAAAAATTTAATAGGAAAAAGATCAAGTCCACTGAACTCACAGTGTCCCCTTAAGGAAATTATTCCCCTGTAGTATCCGAGGTTTGATTTGGAATATGACCTCCCAGGGTAAAATGATCTCAATCACCAGAGTATAGATACCAAAAACTCTAGTGTCAGCGAGCCACTCAACGGCAGTAAAGTACACTTAGAATAGTAGATTTAGTAGTAGAAGAAAAAGTCCATAAATTCTATATTTAAAATGAAAGGAAATCCCTCAATTTATAGAAAACAAAGGGTAGTGCGAAAAAGTTCTTATTGTCCCTTACCGAAAAGGTCACAAACCTTTGGAGAATTCACAATCTTTCGGAAAGGTCATCACCTTTCATAAAAGTCACAACTTTCCATAAAAGTCACAACTTTTCATAAAAGTCGTAACTTTTCATAAAAGTCACAACTTTTCATAAAAGTCGCAACCTTTCATTAAAGTCACAACTCTTCATAAAAGTCGCAACTCTTTATTTTCCATTCACACCTTTTAAAACCCAACAGAAAAAAACATCAGACCTAACTCTCATCTAAATTCCCAAGTCTATCTAGAGTGGTCATCAACTATAGCAAGAAAATACTACATACCATCATATGTGGTTGTTTTGTAAGGACCCCATACATCCATATGTAACAATTCAAATAGTCAACTACTCTTATTGACACTAACAGGAAAGGGAACTCTAGTTTGTCTTGCCAAAGGGCATATATCACACTTGTCTATAATGAAACATGATTTATTCTGAAAAGCTGTTATTTTGTCTTAAAACTGGCATGAGAGCATGTCCCATTCTATGCCATAATGCTGCATCAACCTCCTTTTATATTCAAAAAGATTTATGTTGTGTAGTGTTTTGTCCCTCTCTTTGAGTACATTATATCCCTCATCTTCCCAGATGAGAGATCCTGCAATAAACATAAATTAGGGTAGAACATAACACAACATTGCAATTCTTTTGTCAACTTGGACACCGACACAGAACACATTCTTAATGAAATCACCTCCTGACAATTGACAGTTCCCTATATTAGATATATTTATAGATTCTCCTATGGGTAATTGAACCTTTCCTACATCATCTACTGATGTACAAGTTTGTAACACAGACATATCACCTATCATATGATCAGTGGCTCCATTATCAACAATCCATTTCACACTATCATCAATATGAGAGAAAGATGTACCATTAGTGTTAGCAACATAGTTGGAATTTCCTTCCATGTTTGGTATCACCTATGGAGCATTTGTTCAACATTTGGACAATTTGATTGTACTGATTCTGAGTAACAGCAGGTGCAGATCCAACAGGTCCAGCTTGAGGTCCATGATTATATCCTAAGTTTAGTCCTGAAAGAGGATGTGTAGCAACATTGACTCTTTTCTTCACTTTAAAGTTCTGTGGATAGACAATTAACTTATAACAAGTCTCCTTAACGTGTCCTTTTTGCAAGCAATGTTCACACTTTATCAATTTGTAACAATCAGCCATAGTATGACCCTCCATATTGCAGAAATCACAATATTTCTTCTGATATTGAAGACCTCCTAAACTAGATGATTGTCCTGGTCCTGAACCTCTAGTTAAATACAGAGCAGTTCCATCCTTTTTTGTAGCATAAAAAGCTAAAGGTTCCATTCAACCTGCAACAACACAATTCCTTTGAACAATTTTTTTTTGAATTTCATCGTGTATGATCATAGCATACACCTGATTCACACAAGGTTCAAGACTCATCATTAAAATTTGAGATCTCGTTTGAGCATAACTATCATTTCGCCATATAAGAAACTGAAATAACTTCTGCCTTTCTAAATGTTCTACAAAATCCTCTGATCCCTCACAAGCACACGTAGGGAATGGAATAATTGAATTATGATCATCCCAAAGATCTTTTAATTTAGAATAATAAACAGAAACAGATGATATACCTTGAACTACAATTGCTATTTCCTTATGTAAATTTTAAGCTCGAGAGTTGTTTACCTTATCAAATCTCTCTTTAAGGTCGTTCCAAACGAGATAAACATTAGATCTAAAGAGAATTCCACTAAGAAGGTCTGATTGTACACTGCTCATTAACCACAAAACCACAATGGCATTGCATCTGTCCCATCTTCTCTTGTAGATCTCTTTCATAGATGTTTGTCGTAACAAATCCATCGATGAATCCAACTTGTTCCTTCCCAGAAGTGCTAACTTCATAGCTCGACTCCAAAGCATGTAATTCTCCATGACTTTGAGCTGAATTTCCTTTGAAAGTGAACCTGGTACATTAGAAGGATGCAAATACAATGGATGACTGTAATTGATATTTCTCCCCATGGATCTCAATCTTCTTCAAATACACAACAATTAATGGTAGAAAAATGAGATCTCCCGATCCTCTGTATTCTGTACTCCTCAGAGAACCCCTACATCCACACTCGTTCTGATACCTTATAAACTAACATTGTTCCATTGATTTGTTATTACTCCATGACAGTGGATCTTGAGAGAAAGATGAAGAAGAAAGAAAGATGATATTATTCAATTATTAAAGAATTACATCTGTGCGAACTACTTATATACAACTTATTGGATTATCTAACTAACTATCAAACTTACTATCATTATCACTTAATTACAAAATTAGCTAACTAATTAACAACCTGTCAGTCTACTAACTACCGGTTAGTGATGTACCATGGTTTCACGGTATGTCTAATGCTTTTTCCTTAAGTTTAGTGTGTGTCGAGAGCCTTTTTTTGTTAATTTTGATATAAGTTTCTCTTTGTTTGTAGAAAATCTGTCCAAGGATGAACACGGGAGTTTTTGAGAGAAAATTGCAGAAGAGACCACCTACGGAACCTATGACGGTCCGTCGCGGCTGTGATGGTCCGTAGGTGGCACCGTAGTGAAGGGAGAAGTTGCTGAAGGAAATTTGGGGAAGTCTGACCAAGTGTGGGATTACGGAAGTCCATGACGGACCGTCACAGCTACGACGGTCCGTCCTGCAGGTTCGTCGTAATGATCAGAGAGTAATCCCAGTACCCAAAATTCCAAAGTTCAAGTGTTTTGGAACGAAGACCCTCGACGGACCGTCGTGCTTGCAACGGTCCGTCATACCTGTCCGTCGAGGGGAATGAAGAAAGCAACATGAGAAGACGTGAAGTATGGGACGACGGAGGCTATGACGGTCCGTCGTGTCCATGACGGTCCGTCACGTGGTCCGTCGACCCAGACGCGTTTGGACAGATTTTTAGTAAATAGAATCCTTATTTGATTAGGTTTTGTTTTTATTATAAATAGTTGGAAAAACCTCGTTTTTGGGGTTAGACATTCTGGATAATTTTTAGTTTATAGTTCTTGAATTATATTATTTAATTCTCGATTTTGGGAATTAAGATATTTTCCAGGAATTGATTGTTGTGGATTTCATTGATTAATCAAGTTAAATTCTGGGAAATTATTGGTTCTCATAAAAGTAAGTGCATGAATTCTTCCATTAACCATATGAATTGTGTAATTACGAACATGGGTAACTAAACCTCATAGCTAGGGTTGTGGGAACCATGGGTGAATAACAAGGTAGTAATCTAACTTCAATAACAATTCTAGAGTGGTGTCTTGCATGTATTGATAATTCTTTCGTTTAGAATTCTTTTTAACGGTGGCCAACGTTAGAACTTGCCTTAATGCTACTTGCCAGACCAAGGAGGTAGATAATAGGAAAAGAATTATCAACATAGATTTAGTGTAGACTATCTAATAGACTAGTATTGGTTGGTACGAGTTAATAGCTTAGTCAAATACCGAATACGATGTTTAATATGAGGTAAAGATAAGGGTTAGTATAGCAACACACGTAGCCGGACCAAGGTGCGGAGTGAAATTCTCTAGATGCCGGACCAAGGATTTAGAGATACATAACTTATCACTTTACGTGCAAGATATCAGGATAGAACTGTTATAGTTAGATTTACCAAGTTAGGAACCTGTGGGGAACACTAAAACCCTAGTTACTTTTATAATTTGATTAAACTCCGAAAGTTAAATTTGTTAGTTGTTCATTCTTATTTAGTTAATCATTTTCATTAATTTAGAAATAAAACCCCCCTTTTTGTCTTTTGGTTTATTGGAAAATAGTTGGCTAAATAATAGTAATAATAAAATAAAGTTAAGTCTGAACTATTTTCCTTGTGGGATCGATCCCAATCTCATTAGTTGGGTTCTTTACTTGATACGACCGCTTTACTTCTGATTTGAGAAGTAAGTTTGAGCGTATCAAATTTTGGCGCCGCTGCCGGGGAAAGTAGCTTTTAGATTAACTTAAATTTATTACTAAAATTTAGTCAATATTTTCCTGATTTTACTTTTTCTGTTGTTTTTGATTTTGCCAGGTTTGACGTCCTTGTATGCCAAATACACAGAGAGGAAGAGAACCCTTGTTTCCCTATGATCACGAGTTAGAGCGTACACTACGCAAAATGAATCGAAACTTGGGTATAAATGATGATGATCCAAACCTGAATATCCCAGCTCCGGTTGATGCTCATGGTCGATTATTACCTGATGATCCTGATCAAGTTGCACAAAAGGGACATAATCCCGCTCCACATCCTCAAGAATACTACAGAGGGTATGACAATATTGCAGATTCTGATGGGCCACTTGTCTTACCCCCTCTACCAGAAGGTCAGACCTTTGTAGTCACTAGTAGTCTAATGCAAATGCTCACGGCTAGAGGTTTGTTTTTAGGACTACCGTCTGAGGACCCACATGCCCATATAGCTAAGGTGAGGGCAGTGTGTAAAAGCTGTGTAGGGAGGCCTGATTTGAATTTGGATGTAATAGGGCTAAGAGTATTTCCTCTCTCACTGACGGGAGAGGCTTCCATTTGGTTCATTGAGCTCCCTTATAACTCAATTTTCACTTGGAACCAACTGAGGGACGTTTTCTTAGCACGTTACTATCCGGTCTCCAAGAAACTAAATCACAAAGACAGAGTTAACAACTTTGTGGCACTACCAGGAGAGTCAGTTAGTAGTTCTTGGGATAGGTTCACTTCATTTCTGCGAAGTGTCCCCAATCACCGCATAGATGATGAGTCACTGAAAGAATACTTCTTCCGGGGACAGGATGATAATAATAAAGCGGTATTGGACACTATTGCAGGTGGTTCTTATGGGGAGTGTCCCTATGCTGAAATTGCCGAAAAATTAGAGAAAATCTCCCGGAATAATAAAGCATGGAGTACTAGAAAGACAGATACTTGGAGAAATACTTTTGCAGTGCAATCCACACACAATCCAGCCACAGATGAGATTTGTGAAGAGATGGCACAGATGAGAACTGAGCTTGGGTTAGTGTTAAAACATGTCACTGGGGGTGCAGAAAAGATAAACGCAGTGAACTACTTGTCTAAACCACCACCACCAACTGATGAATATTATTATGAGGAAGATTCTTATGCAGTAAATGATCAGACGGGGGGTTTCTGACCAAATGCCCAAGGCTCCAATCAGGAGAATTGGCGCCAAGGTCAAGGAAATCAAGGTCGGAACTATAGTAACTACAACCGCGAGGGTAATTATGTTCGTGATGGAAATTACAACCGCGACAACAACTTCAACAGGGGTAACTATGGTAACAGAAATGAGAGGAGTGGGCCCTATGTTCCTCCTCAAAATCGTGAAGTTGCTCCTAGGGATGGTGGAGGTAGTATGGCGCGAGTTGAGGATATGTTGCACAAGATGATGAGGAGGTTCGATGCTAGTGATGAGCACACCAAAGAGTTAAGGAGTGATGTAGCAGGTATTGGATAGAAAGTTGATACACATGCCATATCAATTAAGCAGCTTGAATTGCAAATGGCTCAATTATCTGCAACTGTGAACACACGGCAACCGGGCACTCTTCCTAGCAACACTGTCCAAAATCCGAAAAATGATGGACACTGTATGGCAATTACTACTCGTGGTGGTAAACAAACTATTGACCCACCTATGCCGTCTATTATGGAAAAGGTGATCAAAGATAATAATATAGTGGTAGAGGTTAGTGATGAAGTAGAAGATAACACTGATAAAGATGCTGAAGTGCCTAAAAAGGTAACTCCTATCCCTAGACATCCACCCCCCTTTCCTCAAAGATTAGTGAAAAAGACCGAGGATGGCAAATATCGGCGTTTTATAACAATGTTGAAGCAACTTTCTATCAATGTCCCTTTGGTAGAAGCTCTTGAACAAATGCCTGGTTATGCCAAGTTTATGAAAGATTTGGTTACAAAGAAAAGATCGGTCACTTTTGAGGATGATGACAGAATGCAGCATTGTAGTGCTATTGCTACAAGGTCTTTGGTGCAAAAGAAAGAAGATCCGGGTGCATTTACTATTCCTTGTACAATCGGGTTATTACATTTCGCGAAAGCATTATGTGATCTAGGGGCAAGCATAAATCTCATGCCCCTCTCGATTTACAAGAAGTTGGGTTTGGGCGACCCAAAGCCCACTGCGATGCGGCTACTGATGGCCGATCGAACAGTAAAAAGGCCTATAGGGATACTCCATGATGTGCTAGTAAAAGTAGAGTCGTTCATATTTCCAGCAGATTTTGTCATTCTTGATTGTGAAGTCGATTTTGAGGTGCCCATTATTCTTGAGAGGCCATTCCTTGCTACGGGTAGAGCTTTAGTTGATATGGAAAAAGGGCAGATGAAATTTCGGTTGAACAATGAAGAAGTGACTTTCAACATTTGTAGGTCCATGCGGCAGAGTGGTGAGCTCCAATCGGTATCTGCCATATCCTACAAAGTTGGTGAATCATCCAAAACACAAATAGAAGAACGGCTAGGTATAGAACCACTGGCAGCAGTGATAATGAATCTTGATAATGAAGGCATTGAAGAATATATGTCATTAGTCGCTGCCCTTGATCGTGGTAATATTCGGTTCAAACCGAAGAAATATCAGCTAGACATGAAGAATCGCGAGTCTCCACCCGCCAAACCATCCATAGAAGAGGCTCCAAAGCTAGAACTAAAAGCTCTCCTACCACACCTCAGGTATGAATTCTTAGGAAATGGTGATACATTGCCGGTAATCATTGCATCAGATCTGAATGAACAACAAGTTGAGAGTTTGGTCAAAGTGCTAAAAAGGTTCAAAAGAGCTATTGGGTGGACCATTGCGGACATTATTGGGATCCCCCCTGGCATTTGTTCTCATAAAATCCAACTCATGCCCGATCATAAGCCAAGTATTGAACACCAAAGACGCTTAAATCCACCTATGCAAGAGGTTGTGAAGAAGAAAATCATAAAATGGTTGGATGCTGGAGTAATTTATCCGATCGCCGATAGTAGTTGGGTATGCCCTGTTCAGTGTGTACCTAAGAAAGGGGGAATGACTGTGGTCCCCAATGAAAAAAATGAACTTGTTCCAATGAGGCCGGTGACTGGATGGAGGGTGTGTATGGATTACCGAAAATTAAATGCATGGACCGAAAAGGACCATTTTCCCATGCCCTTCATGGATCAGATGTTGGATAGACTCGCCGAAAAAGGGTGGTACTGTTTTCTTGATGGTTATTCAGGGTATAATCAGATCTATATTGCACCAGAAGATCAAGAGAAGACCACTTTTACTTGTCCATATGGGACCTTTGCGTTCAAGAGAATGCCGTTTGGGTTGTGCAATGCACCCGCCACATTTCAGAGATGTATGATGTCAATATTCTCCGACATGGTAGAAGATACTATTGAGGTTTTTATGGATGATTTTTCTGTGGTTGGTGAATCATTCGAGCAATGTTTGAGCCATTTATCTGAGGTTCTTAAGAGATGTGAAGATTGCAATTTAGTTCTCAATTGGGAAAAATGCCACTTCATGGTCAAAGAAGGTATTGTTTTAGGCCATCGTATTTCAGAAAAAGGCATAGAAGTTGATCGAGCCAAAGTTGAGGTGATAGAGAGACTTCCTCCACCTATCTCTGTAAAAGGTGTGAGAAGCTTTCTTGGGCATGCAGGTTTTTACAGGAGATTCATCAAAGATTTCTCAAAAATTGCACATCCATTGTGCAAACTGTTGGAAAAAGATTGTAAATTTTCTTTTGATGAATCCTGTCTTAAAGCATTCGGCGATCTCAAAGAAAAACTGGTATCTGCACCTATCATTATTTCTCCGGATTGGAGCAGTCCATTTGAGGTAATGTGTGATGTGAGTGGGGTTGCCCTTGGTGTAGTATTGGGACAAAGAAGGGACAAAATCCTTCATCCCATTTACTATGCTAGTAAAGCCCTCAATGAAGCTCAGAAGAACTATACAGTCACTGAACAAGAGCTCCTTGCCGTAGTATTTGCCTTTGAAAATTTTCACTCCTATTTGCTAGGTACTAGAGTTATAGTGCATACTGACCATTCAGCCTTGAGATATTTTATGGCAAAGAAGGATGCGAAACCAAGGTTAATTCGTTGGGTATTACTACTGCAAGAATTTGACTTTGAGGTAAGGGATAGAAAAGGGACCAAAAATCAAGTTGCTGATCACTTGTCCCGTTTAGAAGATGAAGCTATGCGAGAGTTGGGGGATAAGACTGATATTGATGACACGTTCCCCGATGAGCATGTATTGGCTGCCTCACAAGACCTGATTCCGTGGTTCGCAGATTTTGCGAACTACTTAGCTAGTGATATTGTTCCATCGGACCTGTCTTTTCATCAAAGGAAAAAGTTCATGTACGATGTGAAGAAGTTCTTTTGGGATGAACCATACTTATACAGGAGCTGTGCTGATGGGCTTATTCGGCGTTGTGTGCCGGAAGTTGAGATGTTGAGAATTTTAGAGGCATGCCATTCCTCACCCTTTGGTGGACATCATAGTGGTGTCCGAACTGCTCATAAGATTTTACAAAGTGGTTACTATTGGCCAACTATTCATCAAGATGCTCATGAGTTCGCCAAAGCATGTGATAGATGCCAAAGAGATGGCGGCATTTCAAGAAAGCAAGAGCTCCCTCTAAACCACATTCTTGTAATTGAGTTATTTGATGTTTGGGGTATTGACTTTATGAGTCCGTTTGTGAGTTCTCATGGAATGAAGTATATTTTAGTAGCAGTTGATTATGTATCCAAGTGGGTGGAAGCCATCGCCCTCGCGAATAATGAGGGGAAGAGTGTCACTGCATTCTTGAAAAAGAATATATTCTCTCGATTTGGTACTCCAAGGGCGATTATTAGTGATGGGGGATCCCACTTTTGCAACAAATTGTTCAAGGGATTATTGGAGAAATATGGGGTTCGCCATAATGTGGCCACTCCTTACCATCCTCAAACTAGTGGGCAAGTTGAAGTATCAAATAGGGAAATCAAACAGATTTTGTCAAAAACAGTGAATGCTAGTAGAACAGATTGGTCAAGGAAGCTTGACGATGCGCTTTGGGCTTACCGGACAGCATATAAGACTCCCATAGGTATGTCACCATACCAACTAGTATATGGGAAAGCATGTCATCTTCCTGTTGAATTAGAGCATAAAGCTATGTGGGCTATGAAGAAGCTAAAAATGGACTGGAACGAAGCTGCAGAACAACGATTAAATGGGTTAAATGAACTCGATGAATTTCGCCTTAAGGCTTATCAAAGCTCAGCCCTCTACAAAGAAAAGATGAAGAAGTACCATGACCTAAAAATCGAGAAACGAAAGTTTATGATTGGGGATTCAGTGCTTTTATTCAACTCAAGATTACGCTTGTTTCCGGGCAAGCTCAAGTCTAAATGGACTGGACCTTACTTGATCACCCAATTATTCCCTCATGGAGCGGTTGAGTTGGAAAACAAGGAAGGTGTGCGGTTTAAGGTGAACGGACAACGACTCAAAATCTATATAGGTCATGCGGAATCGGCGAATGAGGTGATTGAGGCATATCATCTTGATGAAGTCTGAGTAATCGAGTGTCCTCAGTCGTGCCGCCACGTTAAATCAGGCACTGGTTGGGAGGCAACCCAATAGTTATCATCTAACCACTTTTATAGTTTTTCTTTCTAGTAACGGTAGCATTTTCTATTAATGGGTTGTAAATTTTCAGGTAGCATATCTACAGGGATTTCTGCAGAAAAGTTACTCTGCATCAGTCACTGACGGATACATGGACGGACCGTCACGCCTGTGACGGACCGTCGCAGTACTCCGTCGTGCCAGGTACGCTCTCTTGTACTTTTGAAAAATTAGGGCACATTCGACGGACCGTATGATGGACCGTCACAACTGCGATGGACCATCATCGGGGTTTCTTCACGCCATTACCCGGCGACCCGACCCGACCCAACCCGGTGAAAGAATTTCAAAAGTTTAAAACGTTTTAAACCCCCCCACCCATTCATTAACAGTTTCTTTCCTACTTCCCTCCATTTCCTCCCCTTCCAACTTCATTCTCTTCCCAAATTCCCCATATTCTCCCATTTTTCATCCCAAATTTCCCTCTTGGTCGGAGTCTGCTGCTGTGAGTTTCAGTCGTCTCACTTGAGTGCCATCACTTTTGCATTATTGTCTCCTCTTCCAAGGTATGTGTTCCTGAAACTCGACCCATTTACTCTTTTTGTTTGTTTTGCTGTTGTTCCTCATTATTTGCCTATGGGTTTTTGCTTTTTGACTAGATATTGTCTAACGTAGGTCTTTAATTCCACAAAATGCCTGGCTAACACTAGAGAACTTAGGGTTGTAAACTTGCCAATTTGATAGGGCTTTAAACTTGTCCAATAGGGCTCTAAAATGTATTAGAAAACCATGGGTCTTTGTTTAGACTAACATGGGTGAATTTCGCACCCCCCAGTTCTGTCTCTGCTTGCCAGCACGACAACCCGATGACGGACCGTCGTACCCATGACGGTCCATCCTGCACAACCGTCGTGACGGTCAGAGACCCCTATCCTAAGGGTCTCAACACTTTTTCTAAGTGTCCACTGACGGACACATGTGACGGACCGTCATACCCACGACGGTCCATCCTGCACAACCGTCGTGACGGTCAGAGACCCCTATCCTAAGGGTCTCAACACTTTCTCTAAGTGTCCACTGACGGACACATATGACGGACCGTCATACTCACGACGGTCCATCCTGCACAACCGTCCTGACGGTCAGAGACCCCTATCCTAAGGGTCTCAACACTTTTTTCTAAGTGTCCACTGACGGACACATGTGACGGACCGTCATACTCACGACGGTCCGTCCTGCACAACCGTCGTGACGGTCAGAGACCTCTGTCTTAAGGGTCTACACACTTTTTCTAAGTGTCCACTGACGGACACATATGACGGACCGTCATACCCACGACGGTCCATCCTGCACAATCGTCGTATTAGTCTGAGACTTTCCTTCTGCTACTTTATGTTGCCAAGTATTACATGACGGATCGCATGACGGTCCGTCATACTCACGACGGGCCGTCACCAGGTCCGTCGTGCCTTACTGCCATTTCAGAGCTGTTCTCACTATTTTGAGTTTCTATATATTATTGTCATTTTTTTCTTGTCCTGTTTCATCCTTCAAGTACTAATGATGATTAATTACAGGTACTACCTCTCATGGCACCTAAACAAGATCGTGTTTACGCACGTGGGCGTTCTAAATCTGTCGCCCCGTCTGCCCGATTGGTGATAGGCTCTGATGATGAGCATGATCCAGAATACGTGCCCCTAGGCACTGCTACTATAGTATGAGCTCCACGTGTACCGAGAGTCACACCCCAGAAGGTGGCACCCGGCGTAGTCACTGCCTCCCAGTCTGATGAGGAGAGCACACTGACCGGCACACTTTCTGGGTCAGCTGCCCAAGACGAAGGAGCATCTGGCTCCTTAGGAGTTTCGTGGTCAGAGGAAGCCTCTGGGTCCACAGAAGCCTCTGCCCCCGCCACAGCTACACAGTCTGCTTCAGATGATGAGGCTGACAGCACTGACTCCACCCCTGGCTCACCAACTGGAGTTCCTGCCCCGGTTGCCGATCAGCCCAACCGGTGGTGTGTCGACGGGCAATACAAAGTATACTTGGACGCCAAAGTGCTCAATGACAAAGGCGTCATGACACGGACCCTCACACTAGAGAGGCGGGTCCTCACGGGAAGTCTCCCCACCATGCCAGACATTCACACCCTTTTCACCAGACACCGGCTGGAGTGGACGGCTCGTTCTTTGGGCCGCTACAGTGAGGAGTTAGTGCGTGAGTTTTATGCCTCCTATATGGCTACTCTTCGCTCACTGATCGATAGGCGGTCTGCCCACGCCAAATAGGCCCCACTTGAGCATGTTCGAGTACGCGGCATCTAGGTCGACATCTCACTACCAGCCATTCGCCGATATCTGTACGGCACAGATTTTGACTCCACCAGCACACTTCTCACTGCCGAGTTTGCTTTCTTCCGCCAGCCTTCACTGAGAGAGACCACCAAGAGATGGATGGCCCAGCACCTGTCTGTTGATGGAGAGGCTGCGGATTGGGTGATGGAACCTAAGGGAGCCATCAGGAAGGCCAACTTGACCTTTACGGCCAAGTTTCTTTGGTTGATAGTCCGCCATTGTCTCTCCCCCACTGCTGCTGATAATATAGTCACCTGGGATCGTGCGGTTCTGATGGCCGCAATGATGGCAGGGTTCGAGGTTGATTTCGCTTGGCTTCTCCAAGCGGTCATGCACGAGAGGGCCTTCAAGGTCACCACGACTTACCCTTTCCTTTGCATGATTTTCTCTTTGTGCAGATCAGCAGGTGTGCCCATTTGGCACATTGACCAGCTCAAGACCCCACCAGGAAATGTTGACATCGGCCTCATCAGGGATGAGGCCAATGAGTTGGCCCCATGCAGATGGCCCCGCCCAGAGGTGGTCCCATTTGGTGAGAACCTGGCAGACACTGTAGAGCATGCTCATGATGCCTCCCGTGCCGCTTCTGCACACACTGACCCTACTCCGGTCGAGTCTATCCCGGGTAGTAGCACTGCCCCGAGCTCCTCTCGCTCGGCTCCTTCTGCCACTCTGGTCCCACTTGCTCGGGTCCAGAAACTTGAGGCACAGATAGCTACACTTCTGCATCACATCCTGCCTTGGATGCAGAAGACTATTGCTGAGGCAGAGGAGCGCATGGAGCGCAAGATGGTGCAGCACACGGAGAGGAAGATCGCCGAGGTACATCAACGCTTCGATGCGTTTGAATTGCGAGTGCTAGCCCGACCAGCCCCTCCGGTGGACATGTCGACCCTCCAGGCTGCGGTTGAGAGTCTGCAGGCGGATTTTGATATGATTTTAGAGGCAAGGGTGCCTGAGTCTGAGGCCCCTTCTGCAGCACCTGCTGATGATACCGTGATGGCTGCCCTGTTTGCCAGTTCTGATGTTCCACCCCCTCCCCCACGAGAGCATGTCAAGAGACACAGGGGTCGAGAGGAAGATAAGGCTAGGGCGAGGAAGAAGGAGCGCCGTGAGATGAAGGCTGTGAGGAGAGCCTCGATTGCTGATGAGGAGGCCCATAAGTTGAGGGCTGTAGAAGTAGCTGCCGGGGCGTCTAGCTCCAAAATTGTAGATTCTGTGGGAGGCACTACTGATGGTGCTGTGGATGCTGAGGACATTACTGAGGATGTCCAGACTACGCAGGGAGTGGGTTCCGGTGAACCGGACCCACCAGCTTGCTGATCATCGGCGCTTAGCGCCTCAGGTTTGCTTCACTTACCCTTTTACGTAGTTTAACTTTTCTATGCATTGGGGACAATTGCATATCTTTTCTTGGGGGTAGGGTAAATGGAAAGTGAGCACTTGGGTGAATTCTGAGTAGCCCAAGTTCACGATCCTCTTTTGGGGTTTTCTTGCCTGTGTTCTTTTTCCCCAAAAGACTGATTACTTTTATTGTTGAACCAGCATGTCACATCTGATGTACATAGCATAAATCTGAAGCATGATGGCTAAAGTAAATATGATATCTCGATAATCAAAATGATGCATGACTAGGCATAGTAAGTGAAAATTGTGTGGTTTGAAACATGAAATAAAGATAAACTACTGCATGATCCTGAATCTAAGATTTGAACTAGGTGTCGAATAATCTGGGATTGCAAGGAATGTCAAGAGAGTGTGAGGTGAAATCGAATGTCCACCATTAATACTGAGCTAGAACTTGCCTGGTTTGTCCTGCTAAAAATGAGTCAAAACAATCACTTAGGAAAGGATCATAGGCCCTTGTTCGAAATAGTCAATCTTGAGCCTAAAAATAACAGAAAACCAAATGAAGTTAATCCCTTTTTGATCCAAATGAATTGAGCTAAAATAGATCTTTCTTTTTCTCCCCAAATGATCTTCTCTGGGAACAATGTGTTGGCCCTGGTCCCTCCTTGGACATGTGCACCTCAGTTTATGCCAAAAGCATAAGTTGAGGGTGGCTAATACAGAAAGCAACCTTGTTTTGGCCCTGACCCAACCATGGGTATTGTGAACCTTGACTCATGGCAAAATCATGAGTTGAGGGTGGCTGCTATAAGGAAAACCCCGGAAAGTGGGGTTGAAAGAATGAAGAGAAAGAAAGAATAAAACAGAAGTGATTAAAAAAAAAAAAGCAAAATAAACAAAAGAAAAGAGAAAAGTCACTTACACATAAGGATAAGAAAGGAAAAACAGCAAAGTAAAAAGAAAATTGAGTAATAGGGCTAAATAAGATGATAAAAAGGTGGTTCGCTTAGCCGGTATGTCAAGGAGGGCAACAAGTCACTAAAGTATACCTAAATACATCCTACCTGACCCTGAGCCTATGTTACAATCTAAAAAAGTCCTATTGTGATCCTAAGTGCGTATGAGGAATTTGAAGTAGTGAAAATAAGGGCAAGCCTATGGCAATATATATAAATGAGTGATGAATTTGTTCTGAGAGTGAGTGTCGAAACGTGATCCTTATACTCAAACTAAAATCATTGTGTGAAAAATGAGGATGTTATTTGAAGTGAGGACAGGAGTTGTAATACCAGAAATATTAGCATCTTGGTGAGAAATTGAAGAGTATGGCATCATTGCGTAGTAAATCTGGGTTATGGTTTGATTCTACACAAGTCAATGCCTAATAGTGATACCATGCATGAACATGATGAGAATAATCGGGATTGATAGCCAAATGATTGCGGAAGTTAAAATATGGATACTTTTGTACAAAGATTTTGTAGTGAGTCATAGTGCATCGCTTGAGGACAAACAACGAATTTAAGTTGAGGGTGTTGATGTACCATGGTTTCACGGTATGTCTAATGCTTTTTCCTTAAGTTTAGTGTGTGTCGAGAGCCTTTTTTTGTTAATTTTGATATAAGTTTCTCTTTGTTTGCAGAAAATCTGTCCAAGGATGAACGCGGGAGTTTTTGAGAGAAAATTGCAGAAGAGACCACCTACGGAACCTATGACGGTCCGTCGCGGCTATGACGGTCCGTAGGTGGCACCGTAGTGAAGGGAGAAGTTGCTGAAGGAAATTTGGAGAAGTCTGACCAAGTGTGGGATTATGGAAGTCCATGACGGACCGTCACAGCTACGACGGTCCGTCCTGCAGGTTCGTCGTAATGATCAGAGAGTAATCCCAGTACCCAAAATTCCAAAGTTCAAGTGTTTTGGAACGAAGACCCTCGACGGACCGTCGTGCTTACAATAGTCCGTCATACCTGTCCGTCGAGGGGAATGAAGAAAGCAACATGAGAAGACGTGAAGTATGGGACGACGGAGGCTATGACGGTCCGTCGTGTCCATAACGGTCCGTCACGTGGTCCGTCGACCCAGACGCGTTTGGACATATTTTTAGTAAATAGAATCCTTATTTGATTAGGTTTTGTTTTTATTATAAATAGTTGGAAAAACCTCCTTTTTGGGGTTAGACATTCTAGATAATTTTTAGTTTATAGTTCTTGAATTATATTATTTAATTCTCGATTTTGGGAATTAAGATATTTTCCGGGAATTGATTGTTGTGGATTTCATTGATTAATCAAGTTAAATTCTGGGAAATTATTGGTTCTCATAAAAGTAAGTGCATGAATTCTTCCATTAACCATATGAATTGTGTAATTACGAACATGGGTAACTAAACCTCATAGCTAGGGTTGTGGGAACCATGGGTGAATAACAAGGTAGTAATCTAACTTCAATAACAATTCTAGAGTGGTGTCTTGCATGTATTGATAATTCTTTCGTTTAGAATTCTTTTTAACGGTGGCCAACGTTAGAACTTGCCTTAATGCTACTTGCCGGACCAAGGAGGTAGATAATAGGAAAAGAATTATCAACATAGATTTAGTGTAGACTATCTAATAGACTAGTATTGGTTGGTACGAGTTAATAGCTTAGTCAAATACCGAATACGATGTTTAATATGAGGTAAAGATAAGGGTTAGTATAGCAACACACGTAGCCGGACCAAGGTGCGGAGTGAAATTCTCTAGATGCCGGACCAAGGATTTAGAGATACATAACTTATCACTTTACGTGCAAGATATCAGGATAGAACTGTTATAGTTAGATTTACCAAGTTAGGAACCTGTGGGGAACACTAAAACCCTAGTTACTTTTATAATTTGATTAAACTCCGAAAGTTAAATTTGTTAGTTGTTCATTCTTATTTAGTTAATCATTTTCATTAATTTAGAAATAACCCCCCCCCCTTTTTGTCTTTTGGTTTATTGGAAAATAGTTGGCTAAATAATAGTAATAATAAAATAAAGTTAAGTCTGAACTATTTTCCTTGTGGGATCGATCCAATCTCATTAGTTGGGTTCTTTACTTGATACGACCGCTTTATTGAGAAGTAAGTTTGAGCGTATCAGTTAGTTACAGCCAGCTCAGCCTGTACTATATTCAATAACTGAGTCATCCTGCTCAAACTGTGACAAAATAGTGGGTGAGGATGAAGTTCATTATCTAGTTTATGTTCTTTAATTCTGGGGATAGAAAGACTAGTTGTCGAAAAGGTAAAATAAACATTACAGGAATATCCACATCTTAGTAAGTATGTAATGTTGCTGGGATCGTCAACTTTCGGTTTATTGATTTGAACTTACTTTTTACAACTCTGTAACGTTTCATCATACTTGAGACCGTCTATTAAAATTCACTTGTTCATATACCCAACATGTTAAGTTAATGTGATAGCTGTTTCAAGTTACTAATACAACTACGCCCTCACCGTACTTCTCCAAATTGTATTTCTTCCCTCTAGTACTGCACTTTTCTAGGATGTGGAAATCATTGATTCAGAGGAAATAACTTAACTCTTTTCTCTAATTATTTTGAGTTGAATAGGACTGACTGCTCTCTATTGCTTATAAATAGAACTGCTTTTCGTTGTACATAATACAATTCACTTTATTCATGTTAGGAAGAACCATTGATGCTCTTGAGTCAGCTGGAGCAGTGACGTGCACAAAATGTTTTCTAAGAAGCAGGGGTGTGCATTGGCCGGTTCGGTTCGATTTCATATATAATTTTGAATTTCTATTTTTAAATACGTTAAACCAATAAGATATTTTTTATTGGTTTTGATTCTTAACGGTTCAATTTTTTGTATAACCAATAAGAGATTACTAATAAAAATAAATATATGACTTCTTTTATAAATTTGACGCGACAACACAATAATGTAACTTTACAAATTCTCATAAAATAGAAATAATAATAAAAAACATGAAAAGAACTATACAACTGTAACACAAAGAGAAATTCAGAGGAATGATGTTCTTACTTTAGATTTTGACGTTTTATATACTATAAAGTTGTGAACTCAAAGTCATTTTGAAGCGTGAATTGAAGGCTGAAGGACAAAGACAATAACTAGTAATGCATTGAGATTAATATATAATATTTATGTACAAGTAAAATAATAAATTACTACTGTTAATGGATTATCGGTTTACCAAATAATCCCAATATTAAAAATAAATACCGAACCGATAACCAAATATTTTTTTATAAAACCACTAAAAAACCATAAACCCAATAACAATAAACCAATAACACTTATTTCAGTTCGATTTTTGCACTATGTCACTATTTGAAGGACAAGAATGACTCAAGAGGAAAATGAATGGAGTTTTTGCTTAAGACCTTCAAAATTTGATGCCCCATAAAGAGTGAATTTTATGGAAAAATATTTTGCTTAAATGATATGATAATTAGATTAGATTAAATTAAAAAAAAAATATTTGTCTACTATTTTTATTAGGTAATAGTTTAAAATATTAAATTAAACATTTACATTTCCATATTACTAAATAAAATTGTGTATAACATTACTTAACAAATTGTATTGCAAGCAAATGACTAACATGTTACAAGAAATATGAAAATAAGGAACGAAATTATAGGCTCCATATTAAAATGTTTTAGGATACTAATTTTATTCGATAACCTTTGTCAAGAATTTTAAGAAAAAACAAATCACTGTAGTAATATTTTATATTAGAAAAAGATGACTCAAATCTTATAAATAAAACTCAATTCAAGTACATTACTACAGTTCTCCTCGACGAGATTTCATGTTTTTAAAGGTATACACAATATCCTCATTTGAAACACTACTAAATACTTTTTATATAAATAAGACACAAGCCTGTTTGACATTACTGTTAAAAACTAATGACTTTTTAGATAAGTGCTTTTTGACAAAAATCAATTTCTGTTTTGATAATTAATTTGAGAAGTGCTTTTGATAAGCAAATTATGTTTAACTAAACCTTTTTAAAAGTTTTTTTAAGAGTAAAATTATGAGAAATAGTAAGTATCAATGTACTTTAAAATGAATATATTCAACTTTTCAATAAATGTGATACATAAATAAATTTAATATTATTATAATATTAACATGATGATTTAAAAATAATCAAAATATCAAGAAAAATATATTTAAAAATCATCCCACAAATTAAATCACTACATACAAAAAATTCACCACAAAAAATAAATAAAGTCCTTTATATTTTTAACCCTACGAAAATATTGCTATTACCTTTATTTCTAATTCCGTAAATAAAAAGTAAAATAACATCTAAATAAAAATAATTCTTGAATGAAACATAACGAAACTTATAAGATATGCTAATTAATTAATAAGGATATATTTGATAATATGTATATATGAAAGATATATTTTAGTCTTCAAAAAATAACTTTCAGCTTCTGTTTTTGAAGAAGCTGAAATTTTTAGCTTCTTCCAACACCGGAAAAACTATTTATGCTTCTACATTAAGGATTTGACAAACACTTGTATTTTCAAAGAAAAAAAAAATATTTTAAAAAAAATGTTTTTAACCTCCCAACAACAATGTCAAACATGCTATAAACAATCACTCAAAAACTCGTTATGACCACCTTCTTGCATCATGATCTTTTGGATGACATTTTCAAATAGGTAATTTTTCTCCAGGGTCAATTGGCAAGGAATTTAAATCATCTCCTTTATTTCGTTGATGCTTTTTTTTTTTTACTCATTAGATCGTTCTTCAAAATAAATTAAAGTTTGAATTGTTTAAATGGCTTGGTATGTTTGGCGTTCTTCTTAGAATAAGACCACTCCATTATTTTTAGAATAATATGATGTAATTTACACAATTAGTAATTGAAGATAAAAAAAGATTGCGGACAATTGTCATCTCTTTAATGAATCCTAAATTATTTTTAAGAAGTAAAAAGAAAAAATTAAAATTATTATGACGAACAAATAAAAATAAAACTTCAAACACATAATTAAAAAAATAACAAAAAAAAAAATGCTAACATGATGTGGAGATTCAAGATGTCGAATGACGATGATTGTTGAATCACGACTAAATTATTTTGAAGAACTCACAAGTCACAAATATATATATATATATATATATATATATAGATATAAGGAGTTAATATATTTTTTAACTATAATTCAAATTGATAAAGAACTCAAAGATTTTATGTTTTATTTCAATTCCAAAATAAAAGGCGGCATGTAGATTTTCAACAAACTAGAGTGGAACTGTAAGTTTTTAATAAGGGCCCACATCCGATAGGAGAAAAGACACCTTAACCAACAGAGAAGCGAGTAATTTATTAAAAGCAATGTACTTTTAATTCATTTTTCTTTTAACATTTTAAAATAAAAAATATATGTATATCTAGAAAAATTTCCAGCCGAAGCCATGTTACATGACACCCCTTCCATGAACATAGATCCACGCCTGAGCTGGAATGTTACATGGATCTTTAGAAGGAACTAATAAAAATATGAAGGAAATTGAATTGTGTCACTCATGTGGATCAATCCGGATCCATGTGAAAAGAAATATATATATATATATATATATATATATATATATATATATATATATATATATATATATTATAAATGAAAAGACACAACTATTTGATTAGTTGTGTCACAACTATATTATAAATGAAAAGACACAACTATTTGATTAGTTGTGTCCACAACTATTTGATTAGTTGTGTCACTTTAGAATTATAAAAGACTTCTCACAGGAGATATCAAGACATTTTTATTTTCTCTGCAATTTCAAAAAAATATACACTTCTTCTGCTTCTTTTCCAATTCCATAAAAATTGGTGGAAAGATTCTTTGAAGGTCTACTCCTAAAAGTATTGGAATGAACAGCTATAACAAGGTACGATTTTAGATTGTGGCTATTTCGATGTAGTTCGTGTTTGTTTACATGTTATTGCACTAATTGACTAGTGAAATAATATTCAATAATCTTACAAATTAAGTGTTTGATTAGATTCTTCATTGGCATCATAACATAAATACTTGTTTCCTAGAATTCACTATTCTTTCTTGGAAATAGTGTTGAGGACAAATGTTATTTGCTTATCACTGATGCAATTTTTAAACCAAGTTTTGACATCTGTGAAAAAATTGTTTTTGAGAAGTCTTCTTTTCTTTAGTGAGAAGTAACAAATGACTACTAGAAAGTTTTTGTTATCGTAAAAAATGTTCAAAAAGCAACTTCACTGGTCCTGTGTATCAGTTGTGTGGGTGACCCACATCACCACAATATGCCATCAATTTGTTTCTTTTTTTTTCTAAGTAGTGTACTTGCTTAATATATTGGTTGAATTGAAAAAGAAGGAATCGATAATAGTCTCCATTGAATTATGTGTTTGGGGTTCTTGTTTTAAATTTAATATTAAAAGGAGAAAGAGTTCAATTTTTTTTTCCTTAAAGTCTAAGAAAATAAGATGTCTCATAACTTGGTTCTAGTGTGGCGGTTGGGATGCTTTTATTTTTTAAAATTTGTAGGCATCTAATGGATAGTAGATCGTAATCAAATTCTTTGTTACAAACCATATAATTTTGTTGATACAAATTGTTGTATAATTATTCCATAACATGGTTATAAGTCCTAAATTTTTTGTACACCCAAAAGAGTTTCCACAAAGTATAAAAGGACATGGTTAAAGCTATGATTGACATATTAGTCAATCTCCCGTCAGAATCCAATGTACAAGATGATGATCTTATATGCTTTGTAAAACAACTTACGAGAATTAATAAGTTAATTCAAGAAGTTGTTGAGGAAGGGGGTATATCAAGTCCGGAAGACAAATACATGGCTTTATGATCTGCATTGCCAAAGGATTTTTGTGCAGAATTGATTGATAAATCTTGACATAAAGTAGATTACTAAATATCGATATCTTACAAGATGCTTGTTCAAGATATTGTGAATAAATTCACAAATGTAAAGGTTCAGAAGACTGTGTGTTGTTCTCATGGACTTCCTATAAATAATAACTATGAAAACCAAGTGTGTCCTCGAAGTGAAAGAAAATCTTAAAGCTCTAATGTGTCTATGACACTTCCCAAAAATGGTAATACCCCCTTGTTAGGAAAATCTATAATTTTCTAGTAATCATAAAATATATTCTTTCTTAGAATAGGACTGATTTACAGAATATACATTTATAACCATATGTACTCCTTCCTAGAGTAGAACTCTGACTCTACAATTGTATAACTATAAATATTTGCTTTCTACTTTATCATTGAGGAATAGAGAAAACTATTATTCAGAATATCTTATGTCTTTCTAGCATGGTATCAGAGCCATCGTTTTGAAAATTTTCCTTGCTCTTTGCTTTCATTACACAAGTACCTTGTTACGTTCATGTGTTTCTCTTGTCTCTTTGTTTTTTTTTCTACACAACCTTCTGTCCTTTTATTTTTCTCTTTCCCTGTTGTATTTTGTCTCATCCTCGCACGATTTGCTCTCCACAAAATTGAATGGTTCAAATTTTTCTTTCTGGAAATTCCTCTTTGAAATGTTTGTTCAAGGAAAGGGCCTTTTCTGGTGGTTAGATGGTTCTGCTAGTCTGCCAACGGATGAAAAAGAGTTGGATCGCTAGAATTCGAATAATGCGAATGTAATCGCTTGTATGATGAATTTAGTACATGCTTACATCTCTATGGGACTTAGACTATTTAGTTCAGCTTTAGAGATATAGCTCCACCTGCGTAACGTCTACCAACAAAGCAATCTAGAACAAGAGCTTAAAGTGGAACATAACATTGCTGAATATACACAAGGGGACAAGAATGTTCGTTCCTTTTATGCAGGCTTGCAGATGCTCTGGTCAGAACATGATCAAATTTATGGGCGAAATATGTCTATGGCAGGGCTTAAGGAAGTGTTGGGAGAACGGCAAAGGACAAGGATGATATAATTCATGATGAAACTTTTACATGAATTCGAGTCGATTCGTGGCAGTTTGTTAAATAAAGAAGTCACACTTGCTCTTGATGTTGTGTTGGTAGCCATCTTGCGTGAAGAGACCAGGCTTGGAACTTAGGAGGCCATGGAGTCGATGTCATTAACTACTGTTGCATTACTTGTACAAATATCAACTATCAGTACTTCATCAGGAAATACTAAGAGAAGTGTCCAGTGCTATGAATGCAACAACTTTGGTCACATAGCATCCAATTGTTCTAAGAAGAAAAACATTTGTACTTAATGTAAGTTTACTGGCCATCATATTTCGGACTAACGTCGTCGTCCAAATCGTTCATGGCCTGCTCACCAAGAATACCAGACAAATGCCACTAAATCGACTAGTTCCTTCCATTCTGGACATGATCTTAAAAGGATGATTTGAGATTCTATAGCAGCTGTCCTTCCCATAGCCAGCTACTCTCGGCATCCTGAGGTTCAAGTAATTCTATTAAATCTACTTGGCATCTAGATTAAGGTGCTTTAAATCATATGATCAGAGATTTATCCCAATTTCTTCATTGTATGATGATGTTTATAATCATGTTATCCATATATCAAACGGGCATGCATTGTCCGCTCCGGGTATTGGTTATGTTGGAAATTTATCTAACGTTCTTTATGTACCTAATTTGAAGGCTAATTTGGTTTCGGTAGGTCAACTAGTTGATCATAATTGTGTTGTAAAATTCTCACCCAATGATTGTGTTGTTCAAAATCTGAAAATCGGGATGACCATGGCCATGGGGCGTAGAGTTGGAAGAATATTTCTTCTAGAGTTGGTTCATCATCATTTGCATCATTGTTTTCTTTCAGTTTCTACCGTGGATATTACTCGCTCGAATAAGTTGCTCACTCTTTGACATAATAGGATGGGTCATCCACATTCCTCTCAAATTACGTTAATGCTCAAATCATGCCTTCCAGCAACACATGGAATTCATTCCGGTCTCCCTTTGACATGTTCTAATTGTGCCGGTTCGAAAGTCACAAGCTCCCTTTTCCATCCAGCTCCCTTTTCCATCCAGCTCATCCTCTTATCACGATCTGTTTGATTTGGTGCATAGTGATGTGTGGGGTCCTTCTCCTACTTTTTCAAGGATGGGATATAGGTACTTTGTGTTATTTAATGATCATTTATCTAGATACACATGAGTGTTAATAAATCTGAGGTTTCGACTCTTATTATGAAATTTATTGAGTATGTGTATACACAGTTTCATAAAACTATAAAAATATTTCGTTCTTATTTTGGAGGAGAGTACACTAAGATTAATCTTGTTGAGTTTTTCAAAAACAAAGGAACTATTTCTCAACACACTTGTCCTCATTCTCAAGAACAAAATGAAGTCATAGAAAGGAAGAATCACCATGTTTTGGAAACTACATTGGCTTTATTGGTCACATCTAATATGCCTAAGAGTTTATGGACTGAAGCAGTACATACTTATGTATATCAGATTAATAGAGAAACTTTCCCAATCATTGCTAATGAGACACCGTACTTCAAATTATTTCATAATAAGCCTGATTATTCTCACTTGCGAGTATTTGGCTGTGTTTCCTTTGTCCATCTTCTAGCACATGAACGATAAAAACTCAGCATAATGCATTTTTGTGGGCTACAATGACACCCGAAAGGGATATCTAGACATGATATTTTTTAAGGGTCACTTTTCTTACAAATACAGTTCTAAACATGCTTCAAAATCTGTTTCATTTTGGTACAAGTTTGATGATGACGTGTTACCTAATGATCCTACGGAGCAGCCCATGAACTATGATCATGATGATCTATATCCGTCATGTTCTTTGGTTATTGACTCTACATTAGCATCCTCATCTTCTGAAGAGGAATCTTCTCAATTACTCCCCCGCACTGATCTAGTCGGACATATCGCCATGCTCCTGAACGTATTAGTTACTCTCTAGGGAAATTCGGTAAGTCTTATTCCATGCATACCACACTACATTTTGTTGATGTACCCGCATCTCACTCTCAGGCTTCTACACAAACTTGTTGGAAAAAGACAATGTCGGAAGAGCTTCGTGCAGTGAATGAAAATTCTACTTGGGAGTTTGCTTTCCAAAAGAGACTTTGAGCTAGTTTTTCAGTAAAGAGCCTTTGAACTATTTTTCAGTAAAGAGTAAATGTTTTCACATTAAACAAGAAAGGAAACTGAGATTTCCAAAGAGCATTTGAGCTAGTTTTTAGTTTAAGATTAAATGCTTTCATAATTAAGCTAGAGAGGAAACTTTGATTTCCAAGATAACCTTTGAGCTAAGTTTTCGAGCAATTATCTCAAATCAAAGAAAAAATATGTTTTTTTAAAACATAAATATAGGATCATATTTTGGGAGAAGTATTGAACACCGATATGGGGGAGAGTTCAGACAACTTACAACCCCCATAAACCATGTAGCCACCATGGGTCGAAAAAGGCCATACTTTTTAGATGATTCCTTAGTGCTTTTTAGCATAGACTAGTGGATCCACTTAGTAATTAAGGTTCTATACTCATGGAGAGGTATAGAACGATGCTGGCAACATGAGGCAAAACGTTGTATCATCACGATAGCTCTTATGTAATGGTTGTGGGTTAAAGAAACTCCCACAACAGTATTTTGTATTTTTATATACATCAGAGATATTTGTATTTTCATATACAAACAAAGCTCATATTTTATCTTTGCATACATACAGATTTATTATTGTATGTCTAAAGACACAGAGTTGAACACCATGTCTTTATGCTTTTCTTTGTACTGCATTTACTTACATTTCTTTTATATTGAAATCACTTCCGTTTAGTTCAGTTGAGACCATGTTTGTTTCTTCATATTTCTTTCAAGCCTATGTTATGTTTAGGATTGCAACTCGCATACTCATACATTGTATTGATGTTAGTTGGTCTGCCTCATTTTATGATGCTGACGTAGGTAATCAGGATCAACATCCAACACATTGTTGATCCAATTGAACACCCAGAGTCTGGTGGTGAGCCTCCTTGCTTTCTGGAGGATCTATTTTAGTACTTTCAGTATTTTAGTTCATTAAGATCTCGTGGGTCTTGTTCCGACATCCATCTTAGTTTTAGAGACTTCATTGATAGATCGTCAATTAGTTCATTTGTCTTTACCTTGTTATTGGATTATGTTCAGATTTTGAGTTGCCACTTTGGCTAAGTTAAATGTTTATTTCTAAAATATTATTACTTTAGTTTGAGAGGGTTGAGTTATCTTGCATTTGAGTTCTTTTTTAATGCTCAAAGTCTTCCATTGAGTAAGTAAGCCTGGCTAAGATTTCACTTGTGGCCAACAATTGTTATCGAGTGTGAGTCCAGCCTAGGGTGTAGGCTCGGGGCGTGACAAACTTGGTATAGAGCATAGAGTTCAAGAGTCTTAGGGAGTCTATGTAGCCGTATATGTAGAGTCCTAGTTATCTGTGTGAAGCGCACCACATTAATTATTAAGAGTTTTTAACATTTAGGAATTTCCTTCACTTCTTTCATACTCATTTCTTATGATAGAGTGTATCTCTATACAATTTCTTGACAACTCGTGCTTGCACGTAACCTATTGTGAGTTGGGCTAACATGAGGAGCACAATTAGCTTATTTGATGTTGGGTTGTGTCGTCTGTCAAGTAAGAAAGGCAAGATAACTATGCTGATAGTGGATATAGACATAACAAGGTTGATGATCCACCGGCAACAAATTGAGCAGGACAATCTAGTATAGAGAACAATTTAAGAATAAGAGAGCTAAGACAGGGAATGAGTCCGGGAAAAAGAAGAGTAATGCGAACCAATTTTCCTTCCAACAGAAACAAAAAGGGACCTTCTCCTTTATCTGTTAGTGCACCTGCATAAAGGATAAAATGTGAGTACGATAGTCAGATTCACTACAATTCAAGGCTAGACCTATCCAATCTCAGGGGAGTGTGGCACAAGGAGGTAACTGGGCTCCTGCGTGTGCTAAGTGTGGTAGAACCCACACAGGTAAGTGAAACGCCCTAAAATCAACTAGGAAAAAATAGAGCTTCACATGAGTTCTTGAGTTAATAACTTGATAAATTAATAAGAAATAGTATACAAGGGAAGGTTTGAGTGGTTTGGAAGTCAAACTTCAAGGAATGACCAAGACATTCAAGAAACTAGTATTGTGTGTGCTATGTGCTCTTGCATCTTTTATGTGATTTGGTGTGTCGTTTGGAATAAAAAATGATGGTAGAAGACCATAGTGAGTAGAAGGAAATGTGTAGGGGTTAAACGTACGGGTACGACTCTCCAAGAACCCACATAGGGGTCTTTGAGGAGGACCGTAAGCTCAACCCCCAAAGCTGCCAAAATAAGGTGACCTAGGGCCATGACTGTAACATTCCGGAAAATTATACGTTTAATGAAAAGCCCAATAGGTTCTTGAGAATGCGTATTAGGGGTAAATAGACATCCCAATGCCCAATATTTAGAAATATTGGGCATAGTAGAAAATGTTGGCTTAGAGGGTGTTAGCCAATCTCTATGTATGCACAAGTAATTAAAATAACAATATCCTTCATATATAATCACATTGATTTAATAAGTAACCTAATGCCCAATATTGAGAAATATTGGGCATGGTATAGAAAAATTAGCTAAGGGGTATTTGCCAATTTCTGTATAATACCCAAATAAGCAAAATATTGGGCATATTAGAAAATATTGGCTTAAAGGGTGACAGCCAATTTTCTAACATTAATGATCTTGTCCAATAAATGTATCTGCAATGAAGACCCTAGGCTAAATGCTTTTTCCTTTAACTCACAAATTGGGTATGAGGCATCCAAGTGTCAAACCTAGATACCATAACACATAACCATTTAAAATGATCATGTAAATTAAGCAGTGCCCAAGGACATGGTGAGGATCCTTGGGACAATAAGTAAACACTCCCAAAGGAACCATAAATAATAGTTAGTCAGGAAAGTACAACCAACCCATGTGCAAGCACATGTACAAAACATGTGAAGAAGTGGCCAAGGAGGGGACCACCCTAACCGAATTCGGTTAGGGTAGTTAGGGGGGGAAAACGTGCACAAGGGACCCCTACATGTGGGACCTAACTTCCTAAATAATTCTAGACTCTAACCTACTGCCCTAAATAGCTAATTAACCTAGTACCAAACGAAATAAACTAATTAGTGCACCTGACAACCTAGGACCAAAACCGGGTTGACACTAACCTAGTACTAGTTAAAGAGACAACCTAGGATGGTCCAAAAGGTTAGTTATGGTCCTAACAACTTAGGGGTACTTTAGTAATTCCCCTAGGTTACCTAATTAATTAATTTAACAAATTAATTAATTAATTTAAAAGGGCTAAAACCGAAACTAAAAAAGAAATTTTCAGATTTCGGTTAAGACAAGAAAGGGACAACCTAGTACCTAACCTAGGATGGTCCAAAGGGTTAGTTAAGATCCTAAAGACTTAAGGGTAATTTATTAATTACCCTAGGATACTTAATTATTTAATTTAGTAACTTAATTAATTAATTTAAAGGGGCATAACCAAAATCACAAAGCAATTTCCAGATTTCGGTTAAAACAAGAAAAAGACAACCTAGTACCTAACCTAGGATTGTTCAAAGGATTGGTTATGGTCCTAAAGACTTAAGGGTACTTTATTAATTACCTTAGGTCACCTAATTAATTAAATTAGCAATTTAATTAATTAGTTTAAATGATCAAAACGAAATTCTTACACTAACCTAGTACAACTCAAGAAACATCCTAGTACTAAACCTTGGATGGTCCAAAAGGGTTAATTTTGGTTCCAATGACTTAGGGGTACTTTAGTACTTACCCTAGGTAGCTAAATTAATTAATTAAGGATTTTATTAATTAATATAACGTCAAAATGATTACAAAAAACCATAGTCAACACCAATTTCCAGATTTGACTAAGTGTTATGTTCTCCTATGTTTAGTCAACTTAGGAGGGGCTTTTTGGTAATTGGTTAATTAGTTTATGAAATTAACTTATTAAAACTAAGTTTTATAATTCAATATAAGTTACTAAACCTAATAATCACGTTCAAACTTATAGAAAAGGCGACACAAAAACAGCAAGCAACGAACGAAAAAAAACAGAAAAAATTTATCGATTTCTCTAGGGCGATTTCAAGGTTTCTTCAAGGTTTCGTTTAAGGTGGTCTTTGTAGATTAAGTTCTACATAAGGTATGGGTTTCTCTACTGGAATTATTTCTCCAAGAGTATTTTCCTTCGAATGATTCACAAGTTCTTGAAAACTAGGGTTGTTCCCGTCGTTCTCGTCGAACTTCCCTTCCCTAGTATCCTTTTGATTTCAATGTTGAATAGGTTAGAGATCATGTTGTTGGTATGTGGTGCTGGCTGTTCTTAACATGTATTGTTCTTGAATGATGAGTATCGAATGAACTTATGAACTTGTAATTTCGTAAAGTTAATCTTATCATGATAATTAAGGATCGATAATATGCTAAGATAAGTTCGTGATGTGTTAAGTGAATTATGTGCCTTTGGCTGAATGTTGACTTGCTGTTGTTGTGATGTTATGAAGATGCTAAAGCCATAAAATGTTAATATGATGCTGTCCAATATGTTCTTAAAACGTGACACTAAAAGCCATAAACTAAGAATTGGTTCAAACACATATATGAAATCATATCTTGAATAAATTGCCTATCTGGTTCCAATAAAGTTGGCTAACTCTACTTGGTCAAAATGAATATATGCTAATGGATAGGAACTTATGTAAATGATTAAAAGATTGGCTAATGGTTCATACATATGGCAATTTAAATATGAACATGCATAAAAATTGGCTAATGCCAAAAAGATTGAATTGGTTAGTCTAACATACCCTATCCACACGAATGGTGAACGTAAAAACATTGAATTGTTCTTATAAGTTAATCAAAGGTTAAAAGTTAAAGTATAGTGAAAGTTTGGCTTATGCCAATAAATTGGCCTACAATATTATCTCCAAAATTATGTAATAGAATTGGATAATTATTCCATGAAATTATATTTGAATGAATGTTTGGCTTGTGCCAATAAATTGACTATGAAGTTATTTCCAAATTTTCGAGGCCAATACTAATCATATGCCAATCTTGTGTAGCCAAAACAATGAAATGACAACTCAACTACTTCTAAAATAATTCAATGAATCCATAACAAAGGGCATTCCATTCATTGGGACAACTCCCAATATGCTCTACAAGAATGAACTATGAACATATGTAACTCATTGAAAGAAGTGCTCATCGTCCATAAACGATGAAATGAAGCTACTACACTAAAGTAAAGAAGTAACGTGAGTTATAACATAATTAAAGGGGTCTCAATTAAGTAAGTGACCAGAATGGGGTGTTAAAACAAGTGAGACAAGTCTTACTTACACCAAATCTAATTTGTTAAAAGAATACTCACGAATGAAGGTGTTGAATGGGTGAGACTAGTCTCATTAACACCTAAGGATGATATGTAAGGACAATTCACATTCATCAATGTAAAGTAAGGATTAAATGTAAGGACAAATTACATTCATCAATGTAAAGTAATGATGATATGTAAGGACAATTCACATTCATCAATGTAAAGTAAGGATGATATGTAAGGATAATTCACATTTCATCAATGTAAAGTAAGGATGACAATTCATCAAAAGAGTAAATAAGTCTCAATCATACTCTATATGTAAGTGTAAGGACATTTCACATTTAATACTAATGATGAGATGAGAAATCATCTAATGAGCTATGATGTCCTCATGCTAGAAGCCAGCTTCCATGATGTATGAGTTGAATGTAATGGAACTTTATACTGAGCACCGATAGGCTAGCTATAATCGGTGATTCCTTCCTTCGGGAAGGGTGGAGGTTCACGTAACTCTCATGAGATGAGACTGTACGGCATGCCGGGTATGGGTCTACTTATATCTCCTAGTCTTTGAACCTATACTGCCAATATAGGGATTTAGCAGGGTTCAATTCCCTATATACGCTAGCATGTTTTGGTTTCACCTTGGCCAGTGACTCCATCTCTTTTCGGTGTGGGGACGACACCGGATTTCATGATGTTCACATGATCTATGTCGGTTAAGGTTGGAGTTCCTCAAAGTAGGAAATATAATGAAATGAACGATACCGAAGGTGTTTGTGCAAGACAATCAGGAGGTGAAATCAGATTCAAGTAATGACATTAGGTCATTCTTGGTCATTGGACTTCATGATCCCGATGAGAGTCTTAAACTTCATCCTAGGTATAGATGGTGTTTACATCAGCCTACGAATGAATGAAATGAATTATGTGAAGTACGAATGAACGAATGAAGCAGACTCTGTGTTTGCTAAAGAAGGCCCTCGGGTTGAGGTCCCATATGTTGGGTCCTCACTTGAGATGTCTTAATGCTATATCAACGATTCAAAGGTCTCGTGTATATGAAATGTATAATATATAAAACATGAAAGTAATGAAAGCAATGGCATAATCAATAGAGAATGGCTTCAGAAATGTAATGAATACTTGATGTAACGAATAACTTGTTGTAAGGATAGTCAAATCGTGTCCAATAAAGTTTACAATAAGTAAAGGAATAACTAATAATGAATCCTCATGTTATGAAAATGATAAAGCCAAATAAATTGGCTTATAATGATTTTATATAATTGGCAAAAGATATTAGCCAAATAAGATTGGCTTATAATGACTTCTTACATTAGGCCAATAATACAATAATAGGAATAGTCACTAAAAATTGGTTTGTAAAGAATTCCTGCCCAAAGTAAGCAAGATCATAAGCTTTAATGATATTCCCCAAGATCTATGAACATTATGCAATCAACTAAAGAATGAGTATAGTCAATAAGTATTGACATATAAATAGATTCATGCCCCAAATTGTAGTTAAGTCATTTCCTTAATCTTTTGAATTACTTACTTGATTCATTGTGGGTATGGGACTACAATGAATCATTGCACTAGTAAGTCAAACATAGGACCAAAGGAGTTATTGAACTACACAACAAGAAGAAGAAAAAGACTGAAAGATAATCTAAGTGTACAAAGAGGAGCTCTCGGGTTTGGAGGATCAAAAATTTAAATCTTCTCCCGTGTGGTTCTAAAATTATGTTGATGATACTAATGTCTTGTAATCATATAGAAAATGAGTTGTATACTTTGAAACCATTTAAATACATCATATTGATACCACAATTCACAACTAACGAATTAGGAAAGTCTAATGAGTAGACTTTCCAGAAATGGCATGTTGCTTAGGAAGAGCTTTCATTGATCATGCATAGCTTTATGTGTATGTGAGCATACACCTATACTTAGTACAAGTGGTGTACTAACCCCCTACTATTTGTTATTTTTAAAGGTGCAGGTCAAAGGACAGGTTGACGACAGTTGCAGGGGTTTGGACTTCAGCATTTCTCCAAACCAATTGGTAGGTCCTCATGATTTCAAGGATGCTATAGATTTAGTCTAGCCTTAGTTTTAGACATAGCTAGTGGATGTTGTCCCTAGCGTTTCTTTCTTACCTTCATTTTGAAGCTTTGTAATAAGGTCGTGTTTGGCAAACTATTTATGATATATTCATCTTCAGTTTCGAATTGATTCTTTATGTTAGATGGTTGTTCTCTAATGTTGAGCTTAGTATATGATGTATATAGTTAATAATTATATGAAGTCTATGTATACTTTATAAATATAAAAAGTTTTAAATTTTCCGTTAATTTAACTAGATGAATGTGATGAATGCAAGATGAGGCTTGTCTGCGACCTCTGAGAGGTCAACGACGCCGGTTGCGATCCGGATTCCAGAATCCGGGTCATGACAAACTTGGTATCAGAGCATGAGGTTAAATTACCTAGGATCTAAAGCTCAACACAACCACGTTACGTAGTTTCTAGCTTATGGTTGTGAAGCGCGCCACAATCATGACTTAAAGACTACGCGATGATAGGAAATTCTCCCTTCTTCTACTCTTTATCGTGCTATCTAGAGATTTGACACTTTGTGTCATTCTAAGTATCTGACTTCCTTCTTGTGTGAACACGTAAAAGAATACACACAAGAATTTGGATGGCCAAGTGGTCTAAGGCGCCAGACTCAAGATCCAGCCTTCCCAAGAAGGGGCCATAATGGAAATACCCAACGTGGACGAAAGATGTGTGGTGAGTGTGGCTATTCGCATAGAGGTGAATGCATGGTAATGTCTAAAAGCCTTCTATGAGTATTGATGAGGAGGATAAGGATAAGTTGGCTGCATACCAACTCAAGAATATGGCTTAGACATGGATTTTCTTCATAAGTGTTATGCTATAATAGACTATAGAAACAGGGTAGTAAGGCTTCAGTTTCCAAATAAGTTGGGTTAAAATGAGAAGGGCGTGGTTCAAATCCAACAGGCCAACAAGATGTTATCTAAGAGGTTAGATATACTCTTCCTAGGTCTGGTTTATGTTTAAGAAACTCTAAGTTTAAGTGCTTTAGTGGATTTGGTGTGGTAAGTCCCTAATCGTATGTCTTATAATAGCACTATGTGAGTTAAAACGAAGTTATGTTCCATTTTTTGTTACTGTTTTTGTGTAGCATAGGCATGTTTTCTGTGTTGCATGATTTGTGATGTGCATTAAGTTAATTGTGATTGAGAAGAAAATTCCTCAATCTCAAATATGAATCTTCAAGTAAAGTTGAATGATGTGCATCATCCAAATATGTGTGAATAAGATATTCACAAACGAGAAAAGTTTAAGAATGATAAAGTAACTTTCGAAAATCACCCTCTTTGTTTAAATAATGTGTAGGTGTCATTAGGGGACGAATGTTCCTAAGGGGAGGATAATGTAACATTCCGGAAAATTATACGTTTAATGAAAAGCCCAATAGGTTCTTAAGAATGCGTATTAGGGGTAAATAGTTAGAAAATTATGGACATAGTAGAAAATGTTGCCTTAGAGGGTGTTAGCCAATTTCTATGTATGCACAAGTAATTAAAATAACAATATCCTTCATATATAATCACATTGATTTAATAAGTAACCTAATGCCCAATATAGAGAAATATTGGGCATGGTATAGAAAAATTAGCTAAGGGGTATTAGCCAATTTCTGTATAATACCCAAATAAGCAAAATATTGGGCATATTAGAAAATATTGGCTTAAAGGGTGTTAGCCAATTTTCTAACATTAATGATCTTGTCCAAGAAATGTACCTGCAATGAAGACCCTAGGCTAAAATGCATTTTCCTTTAACTCACAAATTGGGTATGAGGCATCCAAGTGTCAAGCCTAGATACCATAACACATGACCATTTAAAATGATCATGTAAATTAAGCAGTGCCCAAGGACATGGTGAGGATCCTTGGGACAATAAGTAAACATTCCCAAAGGAACCATAAATAATAGTTAGTTAGGAAAGTACAACCAACCCATGTGCAAGCACATGTGTAAGACATGTGAAGAAGTGGCCAAGGAGGGGACTACCCTAACCGAATTTTGTTAGGGTAGTTAGGGGGGGGGAAACGTGCACAACGGACCCCTCCATGTGGGGCCTAACTTCCTAACTAATTCTAGACTCTAACCTACTGCCCTAAATAGCTAACTATCCTAGGACCAAACGAAATAAACTAATTAGTGCACCCGACAACCTAGGACCAAAACCAGGTTGACACTAACCAAGTACTAGATAAAGAGACAACCAGGATGATCCAAAAGGTTAGTTATGGTCCTAACAACCTAGGGGTACTTTAGTAATTCACCTAGGTTACCTAATTAATTAATTTAACAAATTAATTAATTAATTTAAAAGGGCTAAAACCGAAACTAAAAAGGAAATTTTCAGATTTCGGTTAAGACAAGAAAGGGACAGCCTAGTACCTAACCTAGGATGGTCCAAAGAGTTAGTTAAGATCCTAACGACTTAAGGGTACTTTATTAATTACCCTAGGCTACTTAATAAATTAATTTAGCAACTTAATTAATTAATTTAAAGGGGAAAAACCAAAATCACAAAGTAATTTCCAAATTTCGATTAAAACAAGAAAAAGACAACCTAGTACATAACCTAGGATGGTTCAAAGGATTGGTTATGGTCCTAACCACTTAAGGGTACTTTATTAATTACCTTAGGTCACCTAATTAATTAAATTATAAATTTAATTAATTAGTTTAAATGATCAAAACGAAATTCTTACACTAACCTAGTACAACTCAAGAAACATCCTAGTACTTAACCTAGGATGGTCCAAAAGGGTTAATTTTGGTTCCAATGACTTAGGGGTACTTTAGTACTTACCTTAGGTACCTAAATTAATTAAATTAAGGATTTAATTAATTAATATAAAATCAAAATGTTGACAAAAAACCATAGTCAACACCAATTTCCAGATTTGACTAAGTGTTATGTTCTCCTATGTTTAGTCAACTTAGGAGGGGCTTTTTGGTAATTGGTTAATTAGTTTATTAAACTAACTTATTAAACCTAAGTTTTATAATTCAATATCAGTTCTTAAACCTAAAAATCACGTTCAAACTCATAGAAAAGGCGACGCAAAATCAGCAAGCAACGAACGAAAGAAAAACAGAAAAAATGTATCGATTTCTCTTGGGCGATTTCAAGGTTTCTTCAAGGTTTCATTCAAGGTGGTCTTCGTAGATTAAGTTCTACATAAGGTATGGGTTTCTCTACTGGAATTCTTTCTCCTAGAGTATTTTCCTTCGAATGATTCACAAGATCATGAAAACTAGGGTTGTTCCCGTCGTTCTCGTCGAACTTCCCTTCCCTAGTATCCTTTTCGATTTCAATGTTGAATAGGTTAGAGATCATGTTGTTGGTATTTGGTGCTGGCTGTTCTTAACATGTATGGTTCTTGATGATGAGTATAGAATGAACTTATGAACTTGTAATTTCGTAAAGTTAAACTTATCATGATAATTAAGGATCGATAATATGCTAAGATAAGTCCGTAATGTGTTAAGTGAATTATGTGCCTTTGGCTGAATGTTGACTTGCTGTTGTTGTGATTTTATGAAGATGCTAAAGCCATAAAATGTTAATATGATGCTGTCCAATATGTTCTTAAAACGTGACACTAAAATCCATAAACTAAGAATTGGTTCAAAGACATATATGAAATCATATCTTGAATAATTGGCTATCTGGTTCCAATAAAGTTGGCTAACTCTACTTGGACAAAATTAATATATGCTAATGGCTAGGAACTTATGTAAATGATTAAAAGATTGGCTAATGGTTCATACATATGGCAATTTAAATATGAACATGCATAATAAATTGGCTTATGCCAAAAAGATTGAATTGGGTACTCTAACATACCCTATCCACACGAATGGTGAACGTAAAAACATTGAATTGTTTTTGTAAGTTAATCAAAGGTTAAAAGTTCAAGTATAGTGAAAGTTTGGCTTATGCCAATAAATTAGTCTACAATATTATCTCCAAAAATCTGTAATAGAATTGGCTAATGATTCCATGAAATTATATTTGAATGAATGTTTGGCTTGTGCCAATAAATTGACTATGAAGTTATTTCCAAATTTTCTAGGCCAATACTAATCATATGCCAATCTTGTGTAGCCAAAACAATGAAATGACAACTCAAGTACTTCTAAACTAATTCAATGAATCCATAACCAAGGGCATTCCATTCATTGGGACAACTCCCAACATGCTCTACAAGAATGAACTATGAACATATGTAACTCATTGAAAGAAGTGCTCATCGTCCATAAACGATGAAATGAAGCTACTACACTAAAGTAAAGAAGTAACGTGAGCTATAACATAATTAAAGGGGTCTAAATTAAGTAAGTGACTAGAATGGGGTGTTAAAAGAAGTGAGACAAGTCTTACTTACACCGAAGCTAATTTGCTTAAAGAATACTCACGAATGAAGGTGTTAGAATGTGTGAGACTAGTCTCATTAACACATAAGGATGATATGTAAGGACAATTCACATTCATCAATGTAAAGTAAGGATGATATGTAAGGACAACTCACATTTATCAATGTAAAGTAATCATGATATGTAAGGACAATTCACATTCATCAATGTAAAGTAAGGATGATATGTAAGGATAATTCACATTTAATCAATGTAAAGTAAGGATGACAAGTCATCAAAAGAGTAAATAGGTCTCAATCATACTCTATATGTAAGTGTAAGGACAATTCACACTTAATACTAATGATGAGATGAAAAATCATCTAATGAGCTGTAACAACCCTAAAAATAGATATGCTAAGTAATGCTTAATGTGCCAAGAATGCCTACGATTAGACTAGGGTTCACACGGATTGATGCGCGTAGAACCAGACCTCGGAACCCTTGGTACAGCCAAGCCAACTAACTTTGGGAGTTAGTTGAGCTAAGAAAGCTTGGGACCAACCATGTAGGGCTCTCGAATACGAACATTTACTCGAAGGAGTCTTTACCGGACTTAAAGAGAGGAAATCTTAAGTTTTGAGGGTCTAGGGGTAAAATGATCTTTTACTAGGCTAAGGGTAATATCGCAATTACCCTAAATATATATTTAATTAATTATTTAATAAGGTGGAGGGGCAAATTGTGGAGAGAGAGACGAAATGGAGCTCTTGAAGTTAAGTCCTGCTCCACCCGGGTTCGAACCTAGGTGGAAGCAATGAATTTATATGATTTTTTATTTAAGCTATTGAATTAATGTAATTAATTAATAATTATTATTCATTAGATGATTTAAAATAAAAATAAAAATCAGATTTTTAATAATTAACTAAACCTTATTTGACTAAGTCCTAAACTAGACTCCTAAGCCTAATATGACTCCCACTCTCTCACGTCTATCTCTCAACTCTCACGCTCAAACTCTCCCATTCTCTCATTCACGTTTTTCTCTGCCAAAATAACTTCAAAAGCAGTAGGTAAACCAAAGTTCTTCACACTTGAATAACTCACAACGAAAATTACAAACAAACAACTAATCAAAAACGTTACGCAAGAGGGAGGATTATTCCGTCGAATTGGTGTTGATGTTGAGGGGATTTGGACGTGATTTTTGGAGAACGTTTTGGGAAGCAAGTCAAGGTTTGAACTACATAAAAGGTATGGGTTTTCTTCTCTCTTGGTCCCTTTCCCAAGAGACCCCTTAAGATTCAATAAATTCTAATTCGAAAACTAGGATTGTTCCCGTTGCATGTCCCTGTCACTAGCTCCCAATGAATCGTAGGTTGGGTATGTTTGCTGGTAGTTTAAGTATGAAGATTGATGTTCGTGATAATGTGTTCATGATTATGTGTTTATAATTGTAAGCATCTTAAGTTATGTCAACCGAAAGTATGTAAAAAATTATATGTTTTTATGGTTGAATTTTATGTGCGAATGTTTGTGTAAATCATGAGGTGTAAAGTGGTGTAATGTTGCTGTATGTAATAGTAATTCTTGGCTGAATATAATCATAAGAAGATTACACTTAAAGATGCACCAAATGATCCACGAAATGCCTTAAGAATTAACGTATGAATGTTGGTAAAAAGAAGCTGAAAATAGTGAACAAATTTCCAGCATTTGGTAGGTTGGGTTCGGCCAAACAAAGTGGTACAAAATGCAATGAAAAATGAATGTAAAATAAGTGAAATCACTAAGGATTGAATCCAAGACATAATTACATGAAAGCTACAAGAAAATCAACAAAAGATTAAGACAAATATAGATTGGAAGAGACTAAATTTCTAGCCTGTTGGAAATTGTAGTCTTGGCCAATTTTTAAGAAAATGAGCTTCGTTTATTTATTTTTTTAAAATATGAGGTCATTGGGGATTGAACCCATGACCTCACTAAATGAAAATTTCATAAAATTTTCGTGAGAAAAATGCAAGGAAAAATAGATGTGGTGAGTGGGGATTGAACCCACAACCTCTTGAATGGATGAGAGAGTTAAGAGAAAAATAAAGGAGAAAATAAATGTGGAGAGTGGGGATTGAACCCACAACCTCTTGGATAGGTGAGAAAGTTTAGAGATAAATTAAAATAAAAATAATGAGCTTGTGGGGGATTGAACCCACAACCTCCTTGACTTAAACGAAAAAGGAGAGGAGAAAAACAAAGGAATGTTATGGGGTTGATGGGAATCGAACTAGGGTCTCCCAAATCTGAAAAATGTAATTAACAACTTTAAAATAAGATTAAGTGTTGTCCAAGGGATTTGAACTTGGGTTCCCTTGCCCAAATTCCGTATTGATACATAAGTCATACGTAAATTAAATGTTCAAGAATAATGCCACCTACTTATATCGAAATCGAGATCTTGGGATATATACAAGATACATAAGTCTTGTACTACATAATCATAGGAATATATGAGTCACTTAACGAACTATGAATGAAGCCTCATGGCTTGTATGTATAGACCCATAAGTCTAGCATACGTTTAAAAATAAGTGAACCTAAGATGTATGAAATGAAATGATGAAACCCTAGAAGGGTTAAGTAAGAGTGTGAAACAGACTAAATGGCCAAGTGCATTGGCCTATGATGAAATGAACAATGAAATGATGAAATGAACAATGATATGATGAAATGAACAATGAAATGATGAAATGAACAATGAAATGATGAAATGAACAATGATATGATGAAATGGACAATGAAATGATGAAATGAACAATGAAATGACGAAATGAAAAATGAAATGATGAAATGAACAATCAAATGATGAAATGAGAAATGAAATGATGAAACCCTAGAAGGGTTAAGTAAAAGTGAAACACACTAAATGGCCAAGTGCATTGGCATATGATGAAGTGAGCATTCACGTAATAAATGGTGAGTAATTATGAAGAGCGAATGTGCTAATGTTAATGAATGTGGTGACAACATGATACGAGGCTAATGTAAAAGATAAGAGCAATCTCAAATGAGCCTTAGTAAATGTTACCAATACGTACTCACCTATGAGAGTGTAAGATAATGAAGAGACCAGTCTCTATGAACACTCTAATGAGAGTATTGAGCTTAACACACTCAATACGAATGATGAGATGAGAAATCATCTAATGAGCTATGATGTCCTCATACTAGAAGCCAGCTTCCATGACGTATGAGATGAATGTAATGGAACTTTATACTAAGCACCGATAGACTGGCTATGAGCGGTGATGCCTTCTTTCAGGAAGGGCGAAGGTTCACGTAACTCTCATGAGATAAGACTGTCCGGCTTGCCGGGTATGGGTCTCCTTACATCTCCTAGTCTTCGAACCTATACTGCCAATATAGGGATCTGGCGGGGTTAAATTCCCATGTACGCTAGCATGTTTTTGGGTCACCTTGGCCGGTGATTCCACCTCTTTTCGGTGTGGGGGAGACACTGGATTTCATGATGCTCACATGATCTATGTCGGTTAAAGTTAAAGTTCCCAATGAATGAATGAGGCCAGCCTCAAATGATGCACATAATGAAATGAATGATACCGAAGGTGTTAGGGTAGGATAATCAAAAGGTGAGTTAGATTCAAGTAATGACATTAGGTCATTCTTGGTCATTGCACAACGAACCCAATGAAAGTCTTAAACTACATCCTAGGTATAGCTGGTGTTTACACTGGCCCACGAATGAAATGAAATGGAGTATGTATGAATGAACGAAGCAGACTCTGCGTTTGCTAATGAAGACTCCCTAGTTGAGGTCCCATCTGTTGAGCCCTCATTCCTGGGAAGTGTTAATGTTAAGTCCATGATTCCAAGGTCTCATGGCATACGAATGAACGAAATGAACAACGTTATGTGTTACATGAATTATAATATGTGTTATGTGTACGCTGTTGTGTGCTGTGTGCAGAATGTTAAGTATGATGATGTATGTTATTCTCATGGCATAACTTTCCTATTCCAAATCTGGAAAGCCCACTGACTTTCCTAATCCAAATTTGGAAAGCTCATTGACTATCCTAATCCAAATTTGGAAACTTTTCTAATCTCAATTTGGCAAGTCCACTGACTTGACTTCTAAAAATCATGTTGTTAGGAAAGAGCTATTCTTTCTCATGCATGTCCTTGGTGTGTTCTTGCATATACCCATACTTAGTACAAGTGTGTACTAACCCTATACAAACTCTACAATTTTAGGTGCAGACACAGGTGGACGATAGAGCTACAGGATCATCGCTGCAGTTATCCGGACGTCCAGCATTCATCCGGTTTTGGTAGGTCCTCATGCTTTCGAGGATGCTACTGTTTTATATTCTAGCTTAGTTTTAGAGTTGAGCTAGTGGAGCATGTTACACTAGCGTTTCCTTCCTATTTTTATTTAGACTATGTATTGGTGCCATTTTGGCAATTATACACTTAATAAGAATTGAACTATTTCTTTCAGTTGCTTATCTCTTAATGTTAGATGGTTGATGGTGAACAATTACGTATAAATGAGAATGTTTTTATAAGTATGTTAAGAAACAAAAAGTTTCAAATTTTCCGCTAAAATTAACCTAGATGAAGTAAGAATGACGTAAGTAGGCTTGTCTGCGACCTCTGAGAGGTCAACGACGCCGGTCTCGTCTGGGGTCTAGATTCTAGTCGTGACAAAGTTGGTATCAGAGCCATAGGTTAAATTCCGAGAATAATGAGTTCCATCAACCACATTGAGTAGTTTCTAAGTCATGGTAGTGAAGTGCACCACTATCCTGGATTAGAGACTGCATGATGCGTAGGAAAATTTCTCTTCTTCTACTCTTTATCGTGCTATCTAGAGCCTTGACACTTTGTGTCATTCTAAATATCTAACTTCGTTCTTGTGTGCGCGCTTAGAAGAATACACACAAGAATTAGGATGACCAAGTGGTCTAAGGTGCTAGACTCAAGATCTGGCCTTCCCAAGAAGGGGCAGTTATAGAAATGCCCAGCGTGAGCGAAAGACGTTTGATAAGAGTGGTTGTTCGCATGAAGGTGAGTGCATGGTAGGTTCTAAAGCCTGCTATGAGTATTGATGAAGAGGAGAAGGCTATGTTGGCTGCTTACTAGCTCAAGGAGATGGCTTAGGTATGGATTACTTCATAAATGCTAGACTACCATAGACTATCGAAACAGGGTAGTAAGGTTAAGTTTCCAAATAAGTTAGAGTTAAAATGAATTCATGCTTGCATGTCATGTAAATGTTTTTGTATAGCGTGGACAAGATTTTTGTGTTGCATGAGTTGTGAGGTGCATCAAGTTAAGTGCGATTGACAAGGAAGTTCCTCAATCTCAAATATGAAGCTTCAGATAAGATTGTGTAATATGCATTATCCAGAGTAAGTGTGAAACACAAATTCACAAAAAGTTAAGTCTCAAGTATGTTTAGATATCTTCAAAAATCACCCTCTTTATCTTAAAATGATGTGTAGTGTCATTCGGGGACGAATGTTCCTAAGGGGGGGATAATGTAACAACCCTAAAAATAGATATGCTAAGTAATGCTTAATGTGCCAAGAATGCCTACGATTAGACCAGGGTTCACACGGATTGATGCGCGTAGAACCAGACCTCGGAACCCTTGGTACAGCCAAGTCAACTAACTTTGGGAGTTAGTTGAGCTAAGAAAGGTTGGGACCAACTATGTAGGGCTCTCGAATACGAACATTTACTCGAAGGAGTCTTTACCGGACTTAAAGAGAGGAAATCTTAAGTTTTGAGAGTCTAGGGGTAAAATGATCTTTTACTAGGCTAAGGGTAATATCGCAATTACCCTAAATATATATTTAATTAATTATTTAATAAGGTGGAGGGGCAAATTGTGGAGAGAGAGAGGAAATGGAGCTCTTGAAGTTAAGTCCTGCTCCACCCGGGTTCGAACCTAGGTGGAAGCAATGAATTTATATGATTTTTTATTTAAGCTATTGAATTAATGTAATTAATTAATAATTATTATTCATTATCTGATTTAAAATAAAAATAAAAATCAGATTTTTAATAATTAACTAAACCTTATTTGACTAAGTCCTAAACTAGACTCCTAAGCCTAATATGACTCCCACTCTCTCACGTCTATATCTCAACTCTCACGCTCAAACTCTCCCATTCTCTCATTAACGTTTTTCTCTGCCAAAATAACTTCAAAAGCAGTAGGTAAACCAAAGTTCTTCACACTTGAATAACTCACAACGAAAATTACAAACAAACAACTAATCAAAAACGTTACTCAAGAGGGAGGATTATTCCGTCGAATTGGTGTTGATGTTGAGGGGATTTGGACGTGATTTTTGGAGAAAGTTTTGGGCAGCAAGTCAAGGTTTGAACTACATAAAAGGTATGGGTTTTCTTCTCTCTTGGTCCCTTTCCCAAGAGACCCCTTAAGATTCAATAAATTCTAATTCGAAAACTAAGATTGTTACCGTTGCATGTCCCTGTCACTAGCTCCCAATGAATCATAGGTTGGGTCTGTTTACTGGTAGTTTAAGTATGAAGATTGATGTTCGTGATAATGTGTTCATGATTATGTGTTTATAATTGTAAGCATCTTAAGTTATGTCAACCGAAAGTATGTAAACAGTTATATGTTTTTATGGTTGAATTTTATGTGCGAATGTTTGTGTAAATCATGAGGTGTAAAGTGGTGTAATGTTGCTGTATGTAATAGTAATTCTTGGCTGAATATAATCATAAGAAGATTACACTTAAAGATGCACCAAATGATCCACGAAATGCCTTAAGAATTAACGTATGAATGTTGGTAAAAAGAAGCTGAAAATAGTGAACAAATTTCCAGCATTTGGTAGGTTGGGTTCGGCCAAACAAAGTGGTACAAAATGCAATGAAAAATGAATGTAAAATAAGTGAAATCACTAAGGATTGAATCCAAGACATAATTACATGAAAGATACAAGAAAATCAACAAAAGATTAAGACAAAAATGGATTGGAAGAGACTAAATTTCTAGCTTGCTGGAAATTGTAGCCTCGGCCAATTTTTAAGAAAATGAGCTTCGTTTATTTATTTTTTTAAAATGTGAGGTAATTGGGGATTGAACCCATGACCTCACTAAATGAAAATTTCATAAAAATTTCGTGAGAAAAATGCAAGGAAAAATAGATGTGGTGAGTGGGGATTGAACCCACAACCTCTTGAATGGATGAGAGAGTTAAGAGAAAAAAAAGGAGAAAATAAATGTGGAGAGTGGGGATTGAACCCACAACCTCTTGGATAGGTGAGAAAGTTTAGAGATAAATTAAAATAAAAATAATGAGCTTGTGGGGGATTGAACCCACAACCTCCTTGACTTAAACGAAAAAGGAGAGGAGAAAAAGAAAGGAAATGTTATGGGGTTGATGGGAATCGAACTAGGGTCTCCCAAATCTGAAAAATGTAATTAACAAGTTTAAAATAAGATTAAGTGTTGTCCAAGGGATTTGAACTTGGGTTCCCTTGCCCAAATTCTGTATTGATACATAAGTCATACGTAAATTAAATGTTCAAGAATAATGCCACCTACTTAGATCGAAATTGAGATCTTGGCATACATACAAGATACATAAGTCTTGTACTACATAATCATAGGAATATGTGAGTCAATTAACGAACTATGAATGAAGCCTCATGGCTTGTATGTATAGACCCATAAGTCTAGCATACGTTTAAAAATAAGTGAACCTAAGATGTATGAAATGAAATGATGAAACCCTAGAAGGGTTAAGTAAGAGTGTGAAACAGACTAAATGGCCAAGTGCATTGGCCTATGATGAAATGAACAATGAAATGATGAAATGAACAATGATATGATGAAATGAACAATGAAATGATGAAATGAACAATGAAATGATGAAATGAACAATGATATGATGAAATGAACAATGATATGATGAAATGAACAATGAAATGACGAAATGAAAAATGAAATGATGAAATGAACAATCAAATGATGAAATGAGAAATGAAATGATGAAACCCTAGAAGGGTTAAGTAAAAGTGAAACACACTAAATGGCCAAGTGCATTGGCATATGATGAAGTGAGCATTCACGTAATAAATGGTGAGTAATTATGAAGAGCGAATGTGCTAATGTTAATGAATGTGGTGACAACATGATACGAGGCTAATGTAAAAGATAAGAGCAATCTCAAATGAGCCTAAGTAAATGTTACCGATACGTACTCACCTATGAGAGTGTAAGATAATGAAGAGACCAGTCTCTATGAACACTCTAATGAGAGTATTGAGCTTAACACACTCAATACGAATGATGAGATGAGAAATCATCTAATGAGCTATGATGTCCTCATACTAGAAGCCAGCTTCCATGACGTATGAGATGAATGTAATGGAACTTTATACTAAGCACCGATAGACTGGCTATGAGCGGTGATGCCTTCTTTCAGGAAGGGCGATGGTTCACGTAACTCTCATGAGATAAGACTGTCCGGCTTGCCGGGTATGGGTCTCCTTACATCTCCTAGTCTTCGAACCTATACTGCCAATATAAGGATCTGGCGGGGTTAAATTCCCATGTACGCTAGCATGTTTTTGGGTCACCTTGGCCGGTGATTCCACCTCTTTTCGGTGTGGGGGAGACACTGGATTTCATGATACTCACATGATCTATGTCGGTTAAAGTTAAACTTCCCAATGAATGAATGAGGCCAGCCTCAAATGATGCACATAATGAAATGAATGATACCGAAGGTGTTAGGGTAGGATAATCAAAAGGTGAGTTAGATTCAAGTAATGACATTAGGTCATTCTTGGTCATTGCACAACGAACCCAATGAAAGTCTTAAACTACATCCTAGGTATAGCTGGTGTTTACACTAGCCCACGAATGAAATGAAATGGAGTATGTATGAATGAACGAAGCAGACTCTGCGTTTGCTAATGAAGACTCCCTAGTTGAGGTCCCATCTGTTGAGCCCTCATTCCTGGGAAGTGTTAATGTTAAGTCCGTGATCCAAGGTCTCATGGCATACGAATGAACGAAATGAACAACGTTATGTGTTACATGAATTATAATATGTGTTATGTGTACGCTGTTGTGTGCTGTGTGCAGAATGTTAAGTATGATGATGTATGTTATTCTCATGGCATAACTTTCCTATTCCAAATCTGGAAAGCCCACTGACTTTCCTAATCCAAATTTGGAAAGCTCATTGACTATCCTAATCCAAATTTGGAAACTTTTCTAATCTCAATTTGGCAAGTCCACTGACTTGACTTCTAAAAATCATGTTGTTAGGAAAGATCTATTCTTTCTCATGCATGTCCTTGGTGTGTTCTTGCATATACCCATACTTAGTACAAGTGTGTACTAACCCTATACAAACTCTACAACTTTAGGTGCAGATACAGGTGGACGATAGAGCTACAAGATCATCGCTGCAGTTATCCGGACGTCCAGCACTCATCCGGTTTTGGTAGGTCCTCATGCTTTCGAGGATGCTACTGTTTTATATTCTAGCTTAGTTTTAGAGTTGATCTAGTGGAGCATGTTACACTAGCGTTTCCTTCCTATTTATTCAGACTATGTATTGGTGCCATTTTGGCAATTATACACTTAATAAGAATTGAACTATTTCTTTCAGTTGCTTATCTCTTAATGTTAGATGGTTGATGGTGAACAATTACGTATAAATGAGAATGTTTTTATAACTATGTTAAGAAATAAAAAGTTTCAAATTTTCCGCTAAAATTAACCTAGATGAAGTAAGAATGACGTAAGTAGGCTTGTCTGCGACCTCTGAGAGGTCAACGACGCCTGTCTCGTCTGGGGTCTAGATTCTATTCGTGACAAAGTTGGTATCAGAGCCATAGGTTAAATTCCGAGAATAATGAGTTCCATCAACCACATTGAGTAGTTTCTAAGTCATGGTAGTGAAGTGCACCACTATCCTGGATTAGAGACTGCATGATGCATAGGAAAATTTCTCTTCTTCTACTCTTTATCGTGCTATCTAGAGCCTTGACACTTTGTGTCATTCTAAATATCTAACTTCGTTCTTGTATGTGCGCTTAGAAGAATACACACAAGAATTAGGATGACCAAGTGGTCTAAGGTGCTAGACTCAAGATCTGGCCTTCCCAAGAAGGGGCAGTGATAGAAATGCCCAGCGTGAACGAAAGACGTTTGATAAGAGTGGTTATTCGCATGAAGGTGAGTGCATGGTAGGTTCTAAAGCCTGCTATGAGTATTGATGAAGAGGAGAAGGCTAAGTTGGCTGCTTACTAGCTCAAGGAGATGGCTTAGGTATGGATTACTTCATAAATGCTAGACTACCATAAACTATCGAAACAGGGTAGTAAGGTTAAGTTTCCAAATAAGTTAGAGTTAAAATGAATTCATGCTTGCATGTCATGTAAATGTTTTTGTATAGCGTCGACAAGATTTTTGTGTTGCATGAGTTGTGAGGTGCATCAAGTTAAGTGCGATTGACAAGGAAGTTCCTCAATCTCAAATATAAAGCTTCAGATAAGATTGTGTAATATGCATTATCCAGAGTAAGTGTGAAACACAAATTCACAAAAAGTAAAGTCTCAAGTATGTTTAGATATCTTCAAAAATCACCCTCTTTATCTTAAAATGATGTGTAGTGTCATTCGGGGATGAATGTTCCTAAGGGGGGGATAATGTAACAACCCTAAAAATAGATATGCTAAGTAATGCTTAATGTGCCAAGAATGCCTACGATTAGACCAGGGTTCACACGGATTGATGCGCGTAGAACCTGACCTCGAAACCCTTGGTACAGCCAAGCCAACTAAATTGGGGAGTTAGTTGAGCTAGGAAAGGTTGGGACCAACCATGTAGGGCTCTCGAATACGAACATTTACTCGAAGGAGTCTTTACTGGACTTAAAGAGAGGAAATCTTAAGTTTTTAGGGTCTAGGGGTAAAATGGTCTTTTACCAGGCTAAGGGTAATATCGTAATTACCCTAAATATATATTTAATTAATTATTTAATAAGGTGGAGGGGCAAATTGGGGAGAGAGAGACGAAATGGAGGTCTTGAAGTTAAGTCCTGCTCCACCCGATTTCGAACCTAGGTGGAAGCAATGAATTTATATGATTTTTTATTTAAGCTATTGAATTAATGTAATTAATTAATAATTATTATTCATTAGCTGATTTAAAATAAAAATAAAAATCAGATTTTTAATAATTAACTAAACCTTATTTGACTAAGTCCTAAACTAGACTCCTAAGCCGAATATGACTCCCACTCTCTCACGTCTATCTCTCAACTCTCACGCTCAAACTCTCCCATTCTCAAATTCACGTTTTTCTCTGCCAAAATAACTTCAAAAGCAGTAGGTAAACCAAAGTTCTTCACACTTGAAGAACTCACAATGAAAATTACAAACAAACAACTAATCAAAAAGTTTCAAATTTTCCGCTAAAATTAAGTTTCCAAATAAGTTAGAGTTAAAATGAATTCATGCTTGCATGTCATGTAAATGTTTTTGTATAGCGTCGACAAGATTTTTGTGTTACATGAGTTGTGAGGTGCATCAAGTTAAGTGCGATTGACAAGGAAGTTCCTCAATCTCAAATATGAAGCTTCAGATAAGATTGTGTAATATGCATTATCCAGAGTAAGTGTGAAACACAAATTCACAAAAAGTAAAGTCTCAAGTATGTTTAGATATCTTCGAAAATCACCCTCTTTATCTTAAAATTATGTGTAGTGTCATTCGGGGACGAATGTTCCTAAGGGGGGGATAATGTAACAACCCTAAAAATAGATATGCTAAGTAATGCTTAATGTGCCAAGAATGCCTACGATTAGACCAGGGTTCACACGGATTGATGCGCGTAGAACCAGACCTCGAACCCTTGGTACAGCCAAGCCAACTAAATTGGGGAGTTAGTTGAGCTAGGAAAGGTTGGGACCAACCATGTAGGGCTCTCGAATACGAACATTTACTCGAAGGAGTCTTTACCGGACTTAAAGAGAGGAAATCTTAAGTTTTGAGGGTCTAGGGGTAAAATGGTCTTTTACCAGGCTAAGGGTAATATCGTAATTACCCTAAATATATATTTAATTAATTATTTAATAAGGTGGAGGGGCAAATTGGGGAGAGAGAGACGAAATGGAGGTCTTGAAGTTAAGTCCTGCTCCACCCGGTTTCGAACCTAGGTGGAAGCAATGAATTTATATGATTTTTTATTTAAGCTATTGAATTAATGTAATTAATTAATAATTATTATTCATTAGCTGATTTAAAATAAAAATAAAAATCAGATTTTTTATAATTAACTAAACCTTATTTGACTAAGTCCTAAACTAGACTCCTAAGCCTAATATGACTCCCACTTTCTCACGTCTATCTCTCAACTCTCACGCTCAAACTCTCCCATTCTCTCATTCACGTTTTTCTCTGCCAAAATAACTTCAAAAGCGGTAGGTAAACCAAAGTTCTTCACACTTGAAGAACTCACAACGAAAATTACAAACAAACAACTAATCAAAAACGTTACGCAAGAGGGAGGATTATTCCGTCAAGTTGGTGTTGATGTTGAGGGGATTCGGACGTGATTTTTGGAGAAAGTTTTGGGCAGCAAGTCAAGGTTTGAACTACATAAAAGGTATGGGTTTTCTTCTCTCTTGGTCCCTTTCCCAAGAGACCCCTTAAGATTCAATAAATTCTAATTCGAAAACTAGGATGGTTCCCGTTGCATGTCCCTTTCACTAGCTCCCAATGAATCGTAGGTTGGGTATGTTTGCTGGTAGTTTAAGTATGAAGATTGATGTTCGTGATAATGTGTTCATGATTATGTGTTTATAATTGTAAGCATCTTAAGTTATGTCAACCGAAAGTATGTGAAAAATGATATGTTTTTATGGTTGAATTTTATGTGCGAATGTTTGTGTAAATCATGAGTTGTAAAGTAGTGTAATGTTGCTGTATGTAATAGTAATTCTTGGCTGAATATAATCATAAAAATATTACACTTAAAGATGCACCAAATGATCCACGAAATGCCTTAAGAATTAACGTATGAATGATGGTAAAAAGAAGCTGAAAATATTGAACAAATTTCAAGCATTTGGAAGGTTGGGTTCGACCAAACAAAGTGGTACAAATTGCAATGAAAAATGAATGTAAAATAAGTGAAATCACTAAGGATTGAATCCAAGACATAATTACATGAAAGCTACAAGAAAATTAACAAAAGATTAAGACAAAAATGGATTGGAAGAGCTGGAAATTGTAGTCTCGGCCAATTTTTAAGAAAATGAGCTTCGTTTATTCAAGTAATGACATTAGGTCATTCTTGGTCATTGCACTTCATGATCCCTATGAGAGTCTTAAACTTCATCCTAGGTATAGCTGGTCTTTACATCAGCCTACGAATGAATGAAATGAATAATGTGAAGTACAAATGAACGAATGAAGCAGACTCTGTGTTAGCTAAAGAAGGCCCTCGGGTTGAGATCCCATATGTTGGGTCCTCACTTGAGATGTCTTAATGCTATATCAACGATTCCATGGTCTCGTGTATATGAAATGTATAATATATAAAACATGAAAGTAATGAAAGCAATGGCATAATCAATAGAGAATGGCTTATGAAATGTAATGAATACTTGATGTAACGAATAAGTTGTTGTAAGGATAGTCAAATCGTGTCCAATAAAGTTTACAATAAGTAAAGGGAATAACTAATAATGAATCCTCATGTTATGAAAATCATAAAGTCAAATAAATTGGCTTATAATGATTTTATATAATTGACAAAAGATATTAGCCAAATAAGATTGGCTCATAATGACTTCTTACATTAGGCCAATAATACAATAATAGGAATAGTCACTAAAAATTGGTTTGTAAAGAATTCCTGCCCAAAGTAAGCAAGATCATAAGCTTTAATGATATTTCCCAAGATCTATGCACATTATGCAATCAACTAAAGAATGAGTATAGTCAATAAGTATTGACTTATAAATAGATTCATGCCCCAAATTATAGTTAAGTCATTTCCTTAATCTCTTGAATTACTTACTTGATTCATTGTGGGTATGAGACTACAATGAATCATTGCACTTGTAAGTAAAACATAGGACCAAAGGAGTTATTGAAATACACAACAACAAGAAGAAAAAGATTGAAAAATAATCTAAGTGTACAAAGAGGAGCTCTCGGGTTTGGAGGATCAAAAATTTAAATCTTCGCCCGTGTGGTTCTAAAATTATGTTGATGATACTAATGTCTTGTAATCATATAGAAAATGAGTTGTGTACTTTGAATGCATTAAAATACATCATATTCATACCACAATTCACAACTAAAAAATTAGGAAAGTCTAATGACTAGACTTTCCAGAAATGGCATGTTGCTTAGGAAGAGCTTTCATTGATCATGCATAGCTTTATGTGTATGTGAGCATACACCCATACTTAGTACAAGTGGTTTACTAACCCCCTACTATTTATTATTTTTATAGGTGCAGGTCAAAGGACAAGTTGACGACACTTGCAGCGGTTTGGACTTCAGCGTTTCTCCAAAACAATTGGTAGGTCCTCATGATTTCGAGGATGCTATAGATTTAGTCTAGCCTTAGTTTTAGACATAGCTAGTGGATGTTGTCCCTAGCGTTTCTTTCGTACCTTCATTTTGAAGCTTTGTAATAAGGTCGTGTTTGGCAAACTATTTATGATATATTCATCTTCAGTTTCGAATTGATTCTTTATGTTCGATGGTTGTTCTATTATGTTGAGCTTAGTATATGATGTATCTAGTTAATAATTATATGAAGTATATGTATACTTCATACATATAAAAGTTTTAAATTTTCTGCAAATTTAACTAGATGAATGTGATGAATGCAAGATGAGGCTTGTCTGCGACCTCTGAGAGGTCAACGACGCCGGTTGCGATCCGGATTCCAGAATCCGGGTCGTGACAATGACTTACAACCAATAGGTCATGTGATAGAGCGTCAACCCCCTACGTAGGTCCAGAATTATCCTAGGGAGCCTTAGATCCCATGGCTAAGCCTCACACAAGTTTAACGACCTGCAAAACATCCCGTCACACAACCTACGGTTCGTAGGTGGTGCCCATTGAGGAAGGCTTGCAATTCTGTCTGGTCTTAGACAAGTGAGGGGTGAATTGGTAAATTCACCCCACGTTCCAATTAATTTGTGGACGGTTATTTTTAGTGTTTTTAGGTATTTTAAGTATATTAAAACAATTGAACCATCACTTGTACCCTAATATCAAAATCAAACTCTTCCCTCTCAAATATATTCTCTCAAGAACACCATTGAAGGTCTAGGTCAAATTCAAGCTAGGAGAAGGGATTTCAAGTGTTTTCTTCATTAATTTTTGTGGGGTTTCGACCAATAAGGTATGGTGATCCTTCATTGTTGAATATCCTCTCATTCAAGAAGTCCAATTCAAAAGTTTTAAAAAGTGAATTACTGATCAATTTCCCCAATTTCTATTCTATGCATGGGTTCATTGTTAAAATGTTTTGTAATTCATAATATTTATGTATTAAAGTTGAATCAAAGTTTTTAATATGATTATTATGTAATTCCTTAAAGAAACTACGTTTTGTCCAAATCACCGAAATTGCCTTACGAAGTGGGTTTGATGAATGTGATTGGATAATGTTAGAATTGTGTTTATACTATGTTTTATTATTGTTATCTATTGCTATCCATGCTTAATTATGATGAATTGTTGGAGAATTGAGACAGAATGATCATGGCTTGGATGAAGGGTAAGTTGACCTAAATTGTTCTAGTTCTTATTGAATTGATCTTGTGTTGTCCACTTATGGTGGCGATGTTTAGTTAAAGTACATGAATAAGTATATGTATTATGGTTGTGGTCTTAAAGGCATTGAATGTGAAGTATGGTTGTGTGTGGATTATGATAAATGTAGTATGAGCATGTTTAGAAGACAAAGTTATGAATGCTGGTCTTATGTGAAAGGCTTTCTCACATATACACACACACATTAATGAATGAATGTAATGAATGTGGGTCTATTGAAAGGTTTTCTCAATAGAAATCTAATGAATAAATGGGGGATTTTGGGGTGGACACTCTCCGTTAGTACTGTCTAGTAGAAACTTCAATATTCATAAGAGCTTTCCAATAAATGAATGATAGGTTTGGATGAGTATTATTTCCATGAGTAGAGGTAGAGTACTTAGTAATAATCCCTTAACCTATAGCCAATGCATGTTATGAAAGTCTAATACTCCATGGGAATTAATTCATAGCACCTAGAGAATATGATAGAGCTGAGTACTCTTCCATTAGTAGAGGTCAGTACTTAGAAACAACCTCTTGAGATGGGTACTCTCTATTAGTAGAGGTGTATTATCTAGAAGCAATCTCCTTATCCCTTAGCTATGCACCCTCATAGGACTAGCTAGTGGGATTCCATGTTAATTGTAAAGGAATGACCCTACCTTAGGCAAGTGAGGGTCCCTCATCCGGTAGGGGTTAATACTGGGATTTCATGTTAAGCTCTCATGGTCATGTCGGTAAAAGCTTTCCCCCACAAATGAATGTATTCAACTAGGTCGTCCTAAGGGTGTAGTACTTAGGGTAGGTGGTGGAATGGGACGCCATCTATGCATTGCACAAGTAGGCATTTGAAGGGAGTCTTGGTGTGTCCTTGTAATGTAAATGAATGAATGGGTTTCTATATGATGTTTAATGAAGTAAGTTGACTTTATGTCTAATGTTGATGAATCATGTTGGTCTTATGTCAAATGTTAATGAAGGTTATGTGAATGGTTGAATGTTATGTGCCTGGTCTAGGGTGGTTCCAAACAAGCACTAAGTGGGAGTAGTAGAATGGGATTCTACTTTCACATTGAACTAGTGTAACTTAGAATTATCCTAGGGGATGGTCTTTTTGTGAAGTTCTTTAACGCATAATTGTTTCATCTAGTATCTCTAGTAATGAATGTTGACTTGTTGAGCTGTGATGGAAAGGAAATATCTTTATCTTTGGTAGTATTACGGAACAATTATGTGTGTATTGAAGAGGTTGTATTAACGGTCTATTTATGTCATACCTAGGTGGGTCTTAGGATAACTTTTGATAGATGGACAAAATTGTTAATGTGTTATTTAATGAATACGGTTATATGTTGAGAATTATGGGAATTATTACTCTGTATGTTGATGATGGACATGTATGATGTATTTTACACTTGGTTTATGAAGTTTATCAAAATAGCATGAAAAGAATTTTTTACTAAAATGTCCTCTTTATAACATGTTTTTGCATGATTACCATACTTAGTGCTTAATTGTACTAACTCCATATTCTTCTATATTTCTATAAGTGTAGGTGGTTGAAAGTGTGGATCTTAGAGTTGAAGCTTGGGATTAGATTGTTCTCTCAAGGCTCTTGGTATGTCCTCAAATGTTCGAGGACATTGATGTTCTTTCTGGTTTTCTCTCATTAAAGACTTTGTATAAAGACTAGTATCTTTCTTTCAATGTAAGGGCTATGACCCTATGAGATTAAGATGTGTCTAAGATGTCTTGTGATGAGACTTAGTTCTTCTTATGTTTTATAAAAGAGTTTCCTTATCGACTTTATTGTGAAAAGTTTTTATTCCGCACTACTTTTCATACCTATGTCATGAATGAATGCTAAGAGGCTTGTCTAAGACCTATGAGAGGTCAAGTGCACTGCGTGACGACTTGGGGGTGCTCCCGAGTCGTTACAAACTTGATATCAGAGTATAAGGTTATGGAGATAGTCTTATGGTCGAAAGTCTCACAAGCCACGTCTAGTAGAGTCTTGTTCATCGAGTCGCGATTCCATCTATTTGCGAGAGGCTATAGGATGATAGAAGATACACTTCCTTGATATTCTTGAAGTTGTTCCTTAGAGTGTATGTCTATGAGTTCCTATTCCTATTCTTGTGATTTTAGGAACATGAATACGAGAGGGGCTAATTCAAGGAGGGCTCAAGAGGATAATGTGAAGGAGGAGGTTCCACCTCAAGTGCCCTAAGTTCCAAAAGCTCCCAATGTGGAAGGGGATATGTCTAATGTGGAGATAAGGGTTGCCTTCCAAACTATGACCCAAATCATGACGACTCAAGGTCAAGTCGTCACTACTTATGCTCAAGCCATGACAACCCAAGCTAACTGAGGAGTTGGACCTCAAGTGAACCCCAATGTAAGTAGTCCCGCTTCTATAATTCAAGATTTTATGAGGTTGAATCCTCCTAATTTTCATGACACTAAGGTGGATGAGGATCCAAAAGGCTTCATTGATGAAGTGTTTAAGGTGGTAGATACTATAGGAGTAAATTCTAGGGAAAAAGAGGAACTAGCCGTCTATAAACTAAAAAATGTGGCACAAGTGTGGCTTGAGCAATGGAGGGATAAGAGACCCATAAGGGTGGGCCCGATAGATTGGGGAGCGCTTAAGACGACATTTCTTGATAGGTTTTTCCGCTTACAGTTGAGGGAGAAAAATTTAGTGGAATTCATGAATCTCCGTCAAGGGGGAATGAGTGTGAAGGAATACTCTCTCAAGTTCACCCAACTCTCTAAATATGCCCCAACCTTGGTAGCCAACTCTAGGGCTAGAATGAATAAATTTGTGATAGGGTGTCTAGTTTGGTTGAAGAAGTGTAGTGCGACAATGCTCTATCATGATGTAGATATCTCTAGACTTATGGTGTATGCCCAACAAATTTAGGAGACCAAGCTAATCAAGATGAATAGAGATGGGAGAGGTCTAGGACGAATGAACAAAGTCAACCTAAGTCTTAGAAGAGGTTCTACAATTAATATTCCCCATGGTGAGCAAGAATAGGGTGTCCAACCCAAATTCTCAAGGAGGGAGTGGAGGTGGCTCTACTTTTAAGAGGTCTAGATGTACTATATGTGGAAATAAACATTTGGGTAAGTGTCTTGCTGGTACAGATGGGTGCTTTGTATGTGGAAATAAGGTTCATAAGATGATAGATTGCCCAACTCTTTCAACAAAAGGGAAGGAGACCAACCAAGACCCTCATGATGGTTCGGATCCTAATGCTCAAAAGAAGAACCATTTCTATATGCTACAAACTAACAAAGGAGCTAACCCCGAATAAAGGCCCGGTGAGTCTTAGTTCTTTATGGTTGTCTTGAATTTTTCTTAGATGGGTTTACTCCAAGTGGTAGAGAATGAGTTGAGTAGTAAGGTGATTGATATCCTTATCTTTTCCTTGTATTCTTACTCAAGCTTGAGACCAAAATTCTTAGTAATTTTGTTATGCTTTGAAGTCTTGCATGAGATGAAGAGTTGCATGTCCACCTTATGTTATGAGTGCCTTTGATGATATAATGTTTTGCATGCTCTTGATGATATTACGATTACATGGGAATATTAGTAGTTAAATCTATATTTCTTATGTCAATGTGCATCTAATGAGATTTGCTTAATTGCCTCAAAAGTAGTTATGTTTATTATGCCTATGTTTGATTTGAATGTTATTGTATGTTGGATCTTATAATGAAATTATAAGCATGTCTAAAGTTGGAGAAGGTAGTTCTTCTATAATTCAAAGAAAATGATGAAGTATGTGTGCACTATCAATTGTGGAAATAGTTCCAAATTGCTTGTGTTGCTTCGAGTGCATAATGATGTGAAGTTGGTATTCCTTGTAAGTTTGGTGCATTGAATATGAAGTTGTATTTATGATTATGTGTGTTGTGAGCTACTAGTTCAGTCATTTAGTCCTTGAAAGTGTTTTAGTGTAATTCGAGGACGAATGTTTTCCAAGTGAGGGAGTATTGACACGCCCTAAAATTGAACCAGGACAAACTAGCGCTTACCATGAGTTTTTGAGTTAATAATTTGCTAAATTAATGAGAAATAGTATCCAAGGTAAGGTTTGAGTGGTTTTGAAGTCAAACGTCAAGGAATGACCAAGACGTTAGGAAACTAGTTTTGTGTGTACTAGTGTTCTCTTGCATTTTTATGTGCTTTGGTGTTCCATTTGGAGTTAAAAATGATGGGAGATGACCTTAGTGCGTAGAAGGACATGTGTAGGGGTTAAACGTCGGGGTACGACTCCCCAAGAACCCACCTAGGGGTCCTTGAGGAGGACCCGAAGCTCAACCCCAAAGCTAAAAAAGTAGGCTGACCTACGACCATGACTTATGGCCAGTAAGTCATGTGACGGAGCGTCAACCCCTTTTGTAGGTCAAGACTTAGCTTAGGGAGTCTTAGATACCATGGTCAAGCCTCAGACAAGTCTGATGACCTACAACACGGACCGTCACACCACCTATGGTCCGTAGGTGGTGGCCTTTGATGAAGGCCTACAATTCTATCATGTCTCGGCCAAGTGTGGGGTGAATCGGTAAATTCACCCCACGTTCCAATTAAGTCATGGACGGTTATTTTTAGTGTTTTTAGGTACTTTAAGTATATTAAAACAATTAAACACCCTCTTAGGCCCTAACATCAAAATCAAACTCTTTTCTCTCAAATATATTCTCTCAAGAACACCATTGAAGGTCTAGGTCAAATTCAAGCTAGGAGAAGGGATTTCATGAGTTTTCTTTATCAGTTTTCATGGGCTTTCTACCAATAAGGTATGGTTATCCTTCATTTTTGAATAACCTCTCATTCAAGAAGTCCAATTCAAAGGTTTTCAAAAGTGAATTAATGATCAATTTCCCCAATTTTTATTCTATGCATGGGTTCATTGTTCAAATGTTGTCTAAGTCACGATATTGATGAATTAATGTTGAATCAAAGTTTTTAATATGATTTCAATGGAATTCCTTGAATACCCCATGTTTTGTCCATATCTCCTAAATAGCCTTACAAAGTGGGTTTGATGAATGTGATTGAATAATGTTAGAATTATGTTTATATAATGTTGTATTATTTTTATCCATTGCTATCCATGCCTAATTATGATGAATTGTTGGAGAATTGAGAAAGAGTGATCATGGCTTGGATGAAGGGTAAGTTGACCTAAATTGTTCTAATTCATACTGAATTGATCTTGTGTGGTATGGTCCACTTATGGTGGCGGTATTTAGAAAATGTACATGAATATGTAAATGTATTATGGTTGTGGCCTTGAAGGCATTGAATGTGAAGTATGGTTGTGTGTGGATTATGATGAATGTAGTATGATCATGTTTAGAAGAGAATGTTGTGAATAATGGTGGTTATGTGAAAGACTTCCTCACATATACACACACAAATGAATGAATGAAGCAAATGAAAATGTAATGAATGTCAGTCTATTGAATAGTTTTCTCTATAGAACTCTAATGAATGAATGGAGGATTTTGGGGTGTACACTCTCCGTTACAAAAGGTGTCGTGTCTAGTAGCAACCTCAATATTCCTAAGAGATTTCCAGTAAATGAATGATAGGTTGGGATGAATATTCTTTCCATGAGTAGAGGTAGAGTACTTAGTAGCAATCCCTTAACCTATAGCCAATGAATGTAATAAAAGTCTAATACTCCGTGGGGATTAATTCTTAGCACCGAGAGAATATAATAGAGCTGAGTACTCTCCCGTCAGTAGAGGTTGGTTACTTAGAAAGAACCTCTTGAGATGGGTACTCTCCGTTAGTAGAGGTTTATTATCTAGAAGCAATCTCCTTACCCCTTAACTATGCACTCGCATATGACTAGCTAGTGGGATTCCATGTTAAGGCTATAGGAATGACCCTACCTTAGGCAAGTGGTGAACCCTCTTCCGGTAGGGATTAATACCAAGATTACATATTAAGCTCTCATGGTCTACGTTAGTTAAAGTGTGCCCCCACAAATAAATGTAATGAACTAAGTCTTCCTATGGGTGTACTACTTAGGGTAGGTGGTGGAATGGGACGCCATCTGTGCATTGCACAAGTAGGCATTTAGAGGGAGTTTTGGTGTGTTCTTGTAATGTGAATGAATGAATGGGTTTCTATATGATGTTTAGTGAAGTTAGTTGACTTTATATCTAATGTTGATGAAGCATGTTGGTCTTATGTCAAATGTTAATGAAGGTTATGTGAATGATTGAATGTGATGTGCCTAGTCTAGGATGGTTCCAAAGAAGCACTAAGTGGGAGTAGTGGAATGGGATTCTACTTTCACATTGCACTAGTGTAACTTAGAATTATCATAGGGGATGGTATTTATGTGAGGTTCTTAAATGCATGAATGTTTCCTCTAGAATCTCTAGTAATGAATGTTGACTTGTTGAATTGTGATGGAAAGGAAATATCCTTATCTTTGGTAGTTTTAAGGAACACTTGGTGTTTATTGAAGAGGTTGTATGGGCGGTGTCTTCATGTCTTACCTAGGTAGGTCTTAGGATAAATTTGGATAGAGGGTCTACATGGTTAATGGGTTACTTAATGAATATAATTATATTTGGAAAATTATGGGAAGAATAACTTTGTATGTTGATGATGGACTATGATGTCTTTTAAACTTGGTTAATGAAGTTTATCTAAATAGCATGAAAATAATATTTCAACTAAACTGGCCTCTTTAAAGCACATTTTTTCATGATTGCCATACTTAGTGCTTAATTGTACAAACTCCATGTTCTTCTCTATTTCTACAAATGTAGGTGGTTGAAAGGGAGGATCTTATAGTTGAAGCTTGGGAGTAGATTGTTCTCTCAAAGCTCTTGGTATGTCCTCATATGTTTGAGGACATGGATGTTCTTTTTGGTTTTCTTTCATTAAACACTATGTATAAAGACTAGTATCTTTCTTTCAATGTAAGGGCTATGACCCTATAAGGTTAATATGTGTCTTAGATGGCTTGTGAATAGACTTAGTTCTTTTTACGTTTTATAAAAGAGTTCTGATACGCTCAAATTACACTTCTTTAAAGAAGTATAAGCGGCCGTATCAAGTAAATAACCTAACAAGTAGGTTGGGATGGATCCCACAAGAAAAATGGCTTAGACTTAACTTCAATATACAATTACGTCTATTTAGCCAAATCCTTTCCGAAAATAGTTAATTAAAGGGGGGGGGGGTTTGTGAAACAAAAATGTTTAATTAATTCTAAGTAAAACAACTAGTAAGTTTAAAACTTGGTGTTAATCAAGTGGTGAGAGAAACTAGGGTGTAAGTGTTCCCCATAGGTTCATAACGCGGTAATCTTAGCTATAATAATTCTTTCCTAGTATCTTGCACGCAAAGTGATAAGTTATGTATCTTTAAATCCTTGGTCCGGCATTTAGAGAATTTCACCCCGTACCTTGGTCCGGCTATGTGTGTCTAAGTCACTAAACCTTACCTTTACTTCATATTAAGCATCATATTCGATGTATGACTTAGTTACTACTTCGCACCAATCAAAACTAGCCTATTAGATAGTATCCACTAAATTTATTCTGATAATTCTTTTCCTATTAACTACCCCCTTGGTCCAGCAAGTAGAAATAGGGCAAGTTCTAACACGTGCACTCGTTAAAAAGACTTCTAAACAAAAGAATTATCAATACATGCAAAAACCTATTCTAGAATTGTTATTTATCTAGTTTTACCTTGTTAATCACCCATGGTTCCCACAACCCTAGTTGTGGATTTAGTTACCCATGCCTATAAGAACACAATTCATGGTTGTTAAACAATAATTCATGTACTTACTTTGACAAGTTTGAAGAAAATCCAGAAATAACACTTGAAATAGCAAAATTTACTTGATAATCGATTCCGGAAACTTGAATAAATTTCCAAATTGCAAAGTCCAATCTCCAAGAACAAAAGGATGAAAACTAATAAAAAGTCTAACCCCAAAACCGAGGGTTTTAACCCTATTTATAATAACAAAGTACAAAATTAAAAGGTGTTCAAAATAAGGAAAGTTTATCCCAAAACGCGACTTACATCGACGACTCTACAGACGGTCCGTCGACAAAACTAACGACCGTCGATTGCCTCCGTCGGTCCATACTTGGCATCTTCTTTAAGCCTCCAAATTGCATCTTCTCTGATCTAATCAACGGACCAACATCACGATCCGTCGATGCTTATCGTCGTTCCATACTTAGATTTTCTCCAACACCGGATACTGGGGCAGTCTCTGATGACATCAACAATTTGCCAGCACGGTCCGTCGATCAGTGACAGACCGTCGATCCTTTCGTAGCTCCATACTTGGTCAAAATTCCCCGAGTTTCTTCCAGATGCTCAAACCTTCAATCGACGGTCACCACATACGGTCCGTCGATGAGACGATGGGCCGTCGATGGCTTTATGGGTCACTTCTGCACTAATTTCTGCACAACCTTCTGCATTTCCAATTTGGACAACTTTCCTGCATAACACAGATAAAAACATATTAAAATTACTATAAAAAGGCCCTAGACACACACTAAACTTAAGGAAAAAGCATTGAAAGTACCGTGAAACCACGGTACATCAACACTCTCAACTTAAATTTGTTGTTTGTCCTGAAGCGACGCACTATGACTCACCAAAACACTTTTTTACAAAAGTACTCTCTTTTAAGCTTTCACAATCATATGGCTATCAATCCCGACTTTTCTCATTGCTTTTGTGCATGCTTTTACTCTTAGGCTCCCTAGGTTCATTCATGTGGATCAGACCGTGACACAGACTCACGACACACCGACACCTCTACTCTTTCATCTCTCACCAAGGTACCAACTTTCCAATATTTCAACTAGTGCCCTCACTTCAAAAACAATATCCTCCTTTTTTGCACAATGATTTCAAATTTGAGTATAAGGATCATTATTCAACACTCACGCTCATAACAACTTCACACCTAATTGGTACTTGTCGCCATAGGCTTGCCCTTATTTTCACTACTTTAAGTTCACCATATTAGACTCTTAGGATCACGATAGGACTTTCTTGGCTTGTAATGTAAGCTCAGGGTCCGGTATGGTACATATGGGTACATTTTAGTGACTTGTTGCCCTCCTTGACATTACGGATAAGCGTCCTACCTCTTTTATTGTCTATTATGCCATACTTTTCTTTTCTTATCATCTTTGCCTTGCTTTCTCTTTTCTTTATGGAAGTGACGTCTTACTTCTTTGTTTATTCAATTGGTAATTATTTTGATTGAGTCACTTCCCTTGTTTACTGTTTATTTTCTTTCCCTTATTTCTCTTTTCATCCCCACTTTTCGAGAGATTACTCATAATAGCCACCCTCAACTTATGGCTTTGCCATGAGTCGAGGTACACAATACCCAAGGTTGGGCCAGGGCCAAGACGAGGTCAGATTCTGCTTTAGCCATTCTCAACTTATGCTTTTGGCCTTAGTTGAGGTGCATATGTCCAAGGAGGGACCAGGGCCAACACATTATACCCAGGGAAGACTATTTGTGTAGAAAAGAAAGGTCTACTGTAAGATCAAAATATTTGGATAAAAAGGGGATCAATTTCATTTGGTTCTCTCTTATTTAGGATAAAGATTGGCTAATATGAACAAGGGACTATGATCCTTTACTAAATGCCTAACACAGATTCCTTTTTGCAGGACTAACCGGGCAAGTTCTAGCTAGGTACCATCAATGGAACAATCAAATTTCCTCACACTCTCTCGAAACTTCATTACCCTATCAGATTATCAGACACCTAGTTCGAGTGCTAGATTTGAGGGTCATGAAGTAGTGCATCTCTATGTCATGCTTAGAGCCAACACGTTCAACATTCATTATACCTTATCATGCAAACATTCTTTTTAGAACGGGATATCATTCATATTTAGCCATCATGCTTCAAATTTCATATTCGTACTTTGTTCAAGATACTACACATGCCGGTTCAATAATAAAGTAATCAGTCTCTTGGGGCAAAAGAAAACAGGCAAGAAAACCACCAAGAGAGGATCATGAGATGGTCTACTCAGACTTCACCGAAATACTCACTTTCCAATTTAACCCACCCCCAACAAAAAAACATGCAATTGTCCCCAATGCATAATAAAAATTAAATATAAAGTGGTGGGTGAAGCAAACCTGAGGCGCATAGAGCCGAAGATCAACAAGCAGGCGGGTCCGGTTTCTCGAAACCCGCTCCATCAGTAGTAGGGACACCATCAGTAGTGTGCGCAACAATATTTGCACCGTCAGTGGTTCTCCTCTCAACAACCTCCAATCTGGAGCTAGACGCCCCAGCAGCTAACTCATGAGCCCTCATTTGCCAAGCCTACTCATCAACCAACGAGGCTCTCCTCGCAGCCTCAATATTAGATCGCTCCCTCTTCCTAGTCCAAGCACCCTCACTCTCATTGGTGTGGCTGGAACGGTGCCTCTTGGAAGCTCACGTGGCGGCGGTAGAGGTACAGTGGTGGTCTGGAATAGTGTAGTAAGCACTATGTCCTCTGCAAGCTTCACAGGTGCGGCCTCCGGATTGGGTACCCTCACATCAAGTATAGCATCCACATCAGCCCGCAGACTTGCCACAGCCGCCTGAAGAGTCGTCTCCGTCTGCTGGTGGACCGCCTGAGTCCTCCTCTCCGTCTGCTAAGCAACCTTCTTCTCAGTACGGTCCTCGGCCTCGGCAATGGACTTCTGCATCCAAGGCTGGATATGGTGCAACAATGTGGCCATCTATGACTCTAGCTTCTGGACCCTAGCAATCGGGACCAGTGCTGCTGATGGTGGTGTAGACCGGTAGGAACTCGAGGCACTACTAGTTCCAGGGGAAGACTCAATCGGGGTGGTGTCGGTAGGCTCTAAAGTAGCATGATCAGCCCCTTGGGCTTGCTCTACCGTATCCTCCAGGTTCTCACCCAACGACTGCACATCCAATCTGGGCCCTCTATTTGGTGCCGCCTCATTGGCCTTATCTTTGATGAGACCTATATCCACTATCCCGATAGGAGTACGGAGGACATCTATGTGCCAAATGGGCACTCCAGCAGTCCTGCACAACTGAAAAATCATACAGGCAAAAGGGTAAGTGGTAGAGGACTTAAAAGCCCTATCATGGATGAAAGACATCAATAATCTCGAAAAGTCATTCTTGAACCCGGCGACCATAGCAGCTATCAAGACCGCTCTATCCCAGGTAAGTATGTTATCTGCAGCTGTGGGGCATAGGTGGTGCCGGACCAAAAGCCAGATGAACTTGGCTGCAAACGTGAGGTTGGCCTTCTTGATAAGGCCTCTGGGGTTCAGTACCAAGTCTGCACCCTCACCGTCTATGGAGATCTGCTGGGCAATCCACCTCTTGGTGGTCTCTCTCAGATCTTTGTCTCGCTGGAAATGGTCCTTTTTGACCACGTCCTACCTATAGTCAAACTCGGGAGTGAGGGGAACCCTCTTGGAATCGGTATCCTAAACATATAAAAAGCGGCGAATGGCAGGCAAAGAGATATCCACCTGGTAGCCACAAACTCGAACATCACTGAGTGGTGCCTGTTTGGCGGGGTTAGACCTCCTATCCAGAGAACCTCAGAGAGTCACTACGTAAGAGGCGTAGAACTCTCGCACCATCTCCTCACTGTAGCGCCCCACACTCCTAGCCATCCACTCGAGCTGGTGGCGGGTGAATAAGTCAATTATCGCAGGGACAGTGTGTAGACTCCCTGTAAGAACCCGCCGCTCAACTGTCAGAGTCTGAGTCATCAACCCCTTATCGTTGAGCAGCTTGGTATCTGTCACAACCCGGATTCAGGAATCCGAATCGCAACCGGTGTTGTTAACCTCTCAGAAGTCGCAGACAAGCCTCTTTTAGCTTTCATCATAATCATACAGTTAAATTCGCGGAAAATTTAAAACTTTTTAATTACTTATCGAAGTGTACATAGCATTCATATAGTATTGCATAAGAGTGATATTCTTCTACCTCAAACTCAACAACCATGTATTAATAGATTAAACAAATGAAATAAATGATCGTACTAATATAATAATAGTTTGCCAATTGGCCTTATTACAACGCTTTGAATAAATACTTGAAAGGAAATGCTAGGGACAATAGTCACTAGCTAAAACTAATGTACTAAGCTAGAATAATAAAGCGTAGCATCCTCGAACTCAAAAAGACCTACCAAAGTCTGGAGATCGCCATTCCAAACTGCTTCGACGACTTCAACCTTTTTGTGAACCTGCGCCTATTAAAATAGTAAATAGATATGGGGTTAGTAAACACTTGTACTAAGTATGGGTGTATGCACATAACACATAAGGGACTATGCATTAACAAGGAAAGCTCTTCCTAAACAACATGTCTTACTTAAATCGTTAATCTTGATTTTTGATATGTATATGACACGTTCTCATGCAATTAAGGCACACAAATCATTATCTATATGAACATAAGACCTTGGAATCATGAACATAATTTTAGAACAACTTAAACAAACGTTTACTATTTTGCTAATTAGGCCGAGAGTTGCCAATTCTATACTTAGATTATTTTTCAGTCTTTTCTATCTTTTGTTGTGTAGTTCAATGATCTCCTTTGATCTTATGTTTTACTTACAAGTGCAATGATTCATTGTAGTCCCATACCTACAATGAATCGAGTAAGCAATTCACAAGACTAAGGAAATGATTTGGCTACCCTACTCACGAGTTAGATTTCTCATTCTTCTTTCTATTGGGTATGATTATATTAATAAGCCAATCTTTATTGGCTATGCCCCTTATTTGATTATTTACATAATATATAGTTCTTTGGACATAATCCATGCTCCATTATTGGCTACCGCAACTTGTTATGTCTATCAAACACTAGTGATTAATGTTCATTAAGATCTTACTTTACTTAGTTCACTATGAACTTATGATTCTACTTCTTTGCTCGATTGTTCACTTTGAACATGCTACTTCATTCTTTCTTACTCTCTTAAAGAATTTTCTTAGCATTAACGGAAGTAGATCATGCGAGCTACATGAAATAAAGTGTCTCCCCCACACCGAAAGTGGTGATTCACTGATTAAAGTGAACCAAGCTCTGTGTCTTCCCCACACCGGAAAGGGGGGTTCACCGGCTAAGGTGATACCGTGTCGATGTCTTCCCTACACCGAAAGGGGGGTTTACGGCTGTAGTGAAGCGGATACTTTTCCTAAACTATAACCGACATAGATCACATGAGCTAAATGTGAAATCCGGTGTCTCCCCTACACCGAAAAGGGGTGGAATCACCGGCCAAGGTGAGTCCTGACTTGCTAGCGTGTTTAGTGGGTGGCGTCCACTAGCTAGGTGCCCCTATGTTGGCAACATAGTTCTAATACTAGGAGACGTACTGAGACCCTGGTCCACCGGGGTGGTGATCTCATCTCATTAGACTTACATGTGCTGGAACAAGCTCATTGCTAGTCTATCAGTGCTATGCTCAGATTTTATCTTTTTATATTTTAGAGTTTACTCACACATTATGGAAGCTTGCTTCTAGTTATGAGGTTTACTTACTCTATGGACGACTGGTCATCCCTATGTTTACTTGATGATTATGATCTTAAGTCTTTGCTTTATCATCATGGTGCGAGTCAGACTTGTGTCACGAACTCTAGCACTCTCTTATGTGAGTATTATTGACATAACGATTAAGTGTTCTTTGAGACTCGTCTCACTTCTTTATAACACTCTATATTAGGTCAGTCTCATAACTTAAGATTTTAGTTATTTCTTTACTCACCTTAACTTGTTCACGTCACTTACTACCTTATATCATTCTTTATGATTGTTATTTATTCTTTGTAAGATGTTATTGCATTCACAAGTTCGTGTGAATAGGTGTCACAACCCGAAACCATACCCTAGAATATAGGGTGCAATCTCGGATTGCGACCGGCGTCGTCGAACTCTCAAAGTTCTAAGACAAGCCTCATTCATATCATTCATTGCATATACATAGTGAAAAGTAGTGCGGAATTAAAACTTTTCACAAAACATACTATAGTCTTTAAAAATCTCTTTCATATAAAAGTAATAGAAATGCTAAGTCTCAATCTCATCATCTTAAGACACAAGAGAACTTTGGGACACGGCCCATACTTCAATACGAAAATAGAAAGACATAGTCTATTACAATACTTCAAAGAAAACAATAAAAGACATATGCCCTCGAGTCAATTGAGGACATACTTCAACTTCTTCTTGAACGATCTTCTAAGTCCAAGTCTTCACTTCACAAGCTCTTCACCTACCAAGAACTATATATAGAAAAATAAAGCATGGAATTAGTACAACCACATGTACTAAGTATGGCTATATGCATAAAATCATGAAAATGGACTTTATTGGAAATATGAATATTTTCATTTGGAAATCATAGTTTAAGCATAAGAACATCATTTAGCAATTAAGAAACACATAAGATAACAATTAACCAAAGATAACATTTTAAAGGCTCACTTTACAATGAGTTTAGTTCACTGTACAGTGAAGTCCAAACCTTCCTTTTAACATCTCCTAGCATGTAATTCCCTCACTTAAAGTCATCTTAAGATTCACTTAAGTCACACAAAGAGAGACCGCCCATACACCCTCTCTAGATGTGCCAAAACGACCCTTAAGATTACCTACGATGAGTCACATACATACTTAGAAAATAATCATAAAAATCTATGTAAGATTCATCTACCAAAGGTGATTTCCTAGGTTCACTTGAGTGAGTGTGGAGAAACCACCCATACAATCTCTATCACATACACACAAGAGATCCTATAGACTACCTCAAATAGAATAATTCTCACTAAACACACCTACACTTATATTAGAAGACATTCTCTTTCCAAAGACTATCAAAAGACCTACTTAAGTAAATCGACAAGATAATGTCCATAGTGCAGTGACCTCTTCAAGATTACCTAAATAGTCCTTAAGACATCCTAAGGTTTAGATCATGTCAACAAGATTAACCATCTTCCCTAACTAGAGTCATCCTCAAGACTTCCAAAGATAAGACATGAAGAGACCATCCTTTCATGCCCTCCTCACACTTTAGCTAAGGAATGCTTAAGTCACTTTAGATTAGGTACTCCTTCATTTACATAGTTACTAACATAGGTCATTAGTTCATTAGTTCATTAAGACTCACACATCACCTAAGACACTCACATAAAGCATCACATAAGACACTCACATAATGGTCTTGGACAAGACCTAGGAACTCCACATAACACCTTCAAAGTCTATTGTGCAATGTCTAGATAGCGTCCCACACCACCACCTAAACCTCATAAACTTATCTAATGCTAATTGGTATTCCACATGATGAGAATAGGCAATAACCGACATAGACTATGATAGCAAGACATGGAATCCGAAGTTCTATCCTACTTCGATGAGGTTGTTCTACTTGCCAATGGTAGAACTTGGACACATTCCATGTAGGCACATGGTTAAGGAATATGAAGGGTGTACGAAGCATTCAATCTCTTCTTTAATTGAATCCACTTCCACCTTACTCAAACTCACTCGGATCTAGCCTTAGTTCTCATAGATTAATTCACATTAAGGTTCATATAAATAGGTCCCTTATATAGTTCATGACCCCCTTTACATTCACCCTACCAAAGCAAGCTCCACTAGGGCACATCTCACTTTGGCGACAAGAAGCTTATAGCAACTTCCCTAAGGTATGATATGATGCCGTTCCAGCCAATCAACCTTTAGGCCATCACTCATCACATGAAGGATACAATTACGGCTAACTACTTCACAATTCATAACCTCGCCACGAAGTTCAAGGTTCCACATAAATTTGACCTTCTTATCATTAAGGTCTCACCTATATTTATTTATTCAAGACTAAGGGTTATAACACCCTAAATCAAGACATATACATCAAGCAAGAGATACAAGTCAACCAAGACAAGACATCACATACTTCACTTTTAACACATAATATAAGCCATTCTAGAAACACTTCTAAAACAAACTAACATCTTGAAGTCATCCTATATATCATCATAACATCATTAATATACTCCACATAGACTCATAAAGTCAAGTAGGAATAACCAAGACTTAACCTAACACTACATTAATAATATCAAGTCAAAGTCTAACATGATCACTTAAGGAAACATAACTAGAAGACAATATAACCTCACATGTAGATAGGTAAAGCCATACTTCATATCATCAACTACACAAATAGTCACATAACTTTGAGTAATCACCAATAATGCCATGCTCATAATATTACATAAAGTAACGCCGACAAGGCCACATCAATTGCAAGTAAAACACATAACACCGCCAACATAAGTGGACCATACCAATCACAATAGAATCGAAGTATAATTAATATCAAATTAAGGAAAACGGGGTAGCATACCTTCATGCCCATATCCACACTTCAATTCAATGCCAAATCAACCAATTCAACATCACAAGGCCTTACCCATGGCCATGAATAACAATTAAAAGCAATAACCATAAAACACAATGAATATACATCAATTCAATCTAGGTTTAACAATATAATATAAATTACATATAAATTGAACACAATTCTTATATCATTAGAAAGCCCATAAGAAACTACACCACAATTCATCAACATTAGCTTAATATCAAGTAACCCAATAAGTAGTCAAAACTAGGGTTCATCAATTCACATGGTTTCATAGGTAATTTATATTGAAATCATCAATACGATATCAATTAGATCATAATTCAATGTTTCGAAATCATTTATGCAAGAACCCATGGTAGAATCCCGAAATTGGACAATTCACTTTAGAAAACTTTGTAAAACACTTTGAGGATTGGTCTCCTTGATGCAATAAGTATCAAGGATCGAAACCCATACCTCAAGGATGATAATTCTTCACTTTGATGAAGAATTCTCCTTCAAAACGCCACACCAAGCTGATCCTTCAAGTTGGACTTCAATGGAGTCTTTGGGATTTCTAAGGGTCTTCGGGGTTTTGATTTTAGAAGAATGAATTATTCTAAGTGTTAAACACTTATATACTCATTTAAAATACCCAAAATACCCTTAATAAACCGCCTAAACTCTTATTTGAAAGTGAGGTGAATTTACAAGTTCACCCCTGACTTGGAAGAAAATCTGCGCACAGGGAACTTGGCTGCTACAACTTGCTTGTGACGGGGCATCACGGGTGCAACGGCCCGTCATGGCCATCCGTTACAATCTCCAGTAAATTGCCAAGGTTCCTCTATACACCTTTGAACAAGTCCCCCACGATGGAACCTTGTGATGGAGCGTCACAGCCATGACTGGCCGTCGACAGCTCCGTCGCCAGGGCTGCCTGGGACAGCCTGCTCACAGACTTTTGGGTCCTTCCTCAAGGACCCTTTGATGGTCCTGTGGATAATTTCCCAGACATTTCCAACACAAATATGATCATGTATAAGTTTAACACCTCTCAAATAAATTTCATCCAAAAGGAACACGTAAAACTAAATGAAACTCGCCTAGACGTACAAGGTCGACTCAAGACATATCTTTCGAATGCCTTGGACGTTCTTGATCGTTTGTCCTCCATGCTTCATGAAACTTTAACCACTACCTATACATGCTATATAAACTATATTAAGAACCTTAAAACACCATGAAACACACATAAACACATAAAACCACATAAGAGACATTTAGGTGACTTAGTCGTCAAACGTCTTAGTCGTCCCTTGACGTTTGACTTCCAACACCTCTAATATTTTAGCTACTGCCTCTATACCATATATTAAACATATTTGGGACCTTAGAACACCAAGACCAACATTCTAGGATCTGGTTAACCTATGTCCTTTTCAAGGTCTTACAATCTCCCCCACTTGGACAACATTCGCCCTCGAATGACACTTGCCACTCTCCGAACACTTACAAGATTAGAGACTCAACTAGCAGAATATAACCAAACCATAAAACACATTATCAAGAAGAAATCATCAATTTCACATAATCAAGAGAGTCACAACACAACAAGAAACTAGAAGACAATTCTATAACTCGTTATGCTACAAAACTCACATGCTTCAATCCAAATAGCAAAAACTCATTTTATATTCACCATCATACTCATATACATAAGTTATAACCAATTTACCACAATTTTAGACCAAAGAATAAAATAGTCATTTTCTCAAAAAATTTCACAGTGAACAGTATATCAAGCAACAGTGATTTTAACAACTTTTCCAAAAATGAAAATTTTAGGCAATTCTTTATATAGACATGCTAGAATGCAAGATAACATCATGCAAACACATCATACAACATGCTCAAAGCTTCATAACACACACAATGTAAGGAGTTAATGAAATTCAATTTCAACCAAACTCCTAAACACCATGCACAAGCAACAAATCAAGGAATTCTATCCCATCTACAAATCATAATTCCCCACTTAGAAGGAACTCATACTATCAAAAGAGAACCAAGAACTTACCAACATCATCATCACCATCACCCGACTTCTCAATTCTAGTACGGAGTGCATAGAAACGCCTCTTAGTTGGAGCATCTTCCTTTGGAACACTCTTACCCTCCTTCCTAGAAGAAATGTTTAGACAATCTCTCACTTTGTGCCCACCCTTTCCACATCCAAAGCAACTATCGGTACCCAATAAACACTCACTATAGTGTTTCTTTCCGCACTTGGCACAAGTAGGCTTGCCATCCTTAGAACCACCTCCTTTCTCAAACTTCTTCTTGGGAACATTAGATACATCTTGAGTTTGAATCCTCTTTTTGGACCTAGGTTGCACTTGGTCACTAGCAACGCTCCTCTTCAAGCTACTTGACATCCTCACAAGATTGGATTCTTCACATGATTGTCCATACATCATGTGTCTAGATAACGCCACATTATCATGTAGTATAGGCGCATAGCATTCTTCCCTCACTAAGTCTCTCAACCTAGATGACATAGTGCTTTCCACCACCCTAGGCACCATGTTCAAGTTAACTTGAGCCGTTACGGCTCGGGTTAAAGCAAGCAAAGCCTCCCTAATATCCCGATTAGTCAACTCTGGCACCTCTTCACCTCCTCCAACATCTCACCTTGAGGAGGAACTTGAGCACCTTGCCCATTATGAAGCACTTGCTCAACCTGTTCAACATGAGGAGGAACTTCCTCATCCACCCTTCCCTCTTCCATTCTTCTAGCGGCCATCTCCTAGAAAACACACGAAACTCATAAGAAGGAGAATCATAACATTTACTCTACCGCACGATATAGGAGTAGAAAAGCAGGGAAACTCTATCGTCCTATAGCCTCTCGCCCATAGATGTGTCGCGACTCACACCGATGGTCAAGACTCTACTAGACGTGACTTAATGAGATTTTTTGATACCCAATACTACTTTCACCAACCTATGCTCTGATACCAACTTTGTCACAACCCGAAACCATACCCTAGAAGATAGGGTGTAGTCTCGGATTGCGACCGGCATCGTCAAACTCTCAGAGTTCTAAGAAAAGCCTTATTCATATCATTCATTGCATATACATACTGAAAAATAGTGCGGAATTAAAACTTTTCACAAAACATACTATAGTCTTTAAAAATCTCTTTCATATAAAAGTAATAGAAATGCTAAGTCTCAATCTCATCATCTTAAGACACAAGAGTACTTTGGGACACGTCCCATACTTCAATACGAAAATAGAAAGACATAGTCTATTACAATACTTCAAAGAAAACAATAAAAGACATATGCCCTCGAGTCAATTGAGGACATACTTCAACTTCTTCTTGAACGATCTTGTAAGTCCAAGTCTTCACTTCACAAGCTCTTCACCTACCAAGAACTATAGATAGAAAAATAAAGCATGGAATTAAGACAACCACATGTACTAAGTATGGCTATATGCATAAAATTATGATAATGGACTTTATTGGAAATATGCATCTTTTCATTTGGAAATCATAGTTTAAGCATAAGAACATCATTTAGCAATTAAGAAACACATAAGATAACAATTAACCAAAGATAACATTTTAAAGGCTCACTTTACAATGAGTTCACTTCACTATACAGTGAAGTCCCTTCACTGTTACAGTGAAGTCCAAACCTTCCTTTTAACATCTCCTAGCATGTAATTCCCTCACTTAAAGTCATCCTAAGATTCACCTAAGTCACACAAAGAGAGACCGCCCATACACCCTCTCTAGATGTGCCAAAACAACCCTTAAGATTACCTACGATGAGTCACATACATACTTAAAAAATAATCATAAAAATCTATGTAAGATTCATCTACCAAAGGTGATTTCCAAGGTTCACTTGAGTGAGTGTGGAGAGACCACCCATACAATCTCTATCACACACACACAAGAGATCGTATAGACTATCTCAAATAGAATAATTCTCACTAAACACACCTACACTTAGATTAGAAGACATTCTCCTTCCAAAGACTATCAAAAGACCTACTTAAGTAAATCGAGAAGATAATGTCCATAGTGCAGTGACCTCTTCAAGATTACCTAAATAGTCCTTAAGATATCCTAAGGTTTAGATCATGTCAACAAGATTAACCATCTTCCCTAACTAGAGTCATCCTCAAGACTTCCAAAGATAAGACATGAAGAGACCATCCTTTCATGACCTCCTCACACTTTAGCTAAGGAATGCTTAAGTCACTTTAGATTAGGTACTCCTTCATTTACATAGTTACTAACATAGGTCATTAGTTCATTAGTTCATTAAGACTCATACATCACCTAAGACACTCACATAAAGCATCATATAAGACACTCACATAATGGTCTTGGACAAGACCTAGGAACTCCACATAACACCTTCAAAGTCTATTGTACAATGTCTAGATAGCGTCCCATACCACCACCTAAACCTCATAAACTTATCTAATACTAATAGGTATTCTACATGATTAGAATAGGCAATAACCGACATAGACCATGATAGCAAGACATGGAATCCGAAGTCCTATCCTACTTCAATGAGGTTGTTCTTCTTGCCAATGGTAGAACTTGGACACATTCCATGTAGGCACATGGTTAAAGAATATGAAGGGTGTACGAAGCAGTCAATCTCTTCTTTAATTGAATCAACTTCCCCCTTACTCATACTCACTCGGTGCTAGCCTTAGTTCTCATAGATTAATTCACATTAAGGTTCATATAAATAGGTCCCTTATCTAGTTCATGACCCCCTTTACATTCACCCTACCAAAGCAAGCTCCACTAGGGCATATCTCACTTTGGCGACAAGAAGCTCATAGCGACTTCCCTAAGGTATGATATGATGCCGTTCCAGCCAATCAACCTTAAGTCCATCACTCATCACATGAAGGATACCATTACGGCTAACTACTTCACAATTCATAACCTCGCCACTAAGTTCAAGGTTCCACATAAATTTGACCTTCTTATCATTAAGGTCTCACCTATATTTATTTATTCAAGACTAAGAGTTATAACACCCTAAATCAATACATCACATACCCATAACCATATATACATCAAGCAAGAGATACAAGTCAACCAAGACAAGACATCACTAACTCACTTTTAACACATAATATAAGCCATTCTAGAAACACTTCTAAAACAACCTAACATCTTCAAGTCATCCTATATATCATCATAACATCATTAATATACTCCACATAGACTCATAAAGTCAAGTAGGAATAACCAAGACTTAACCTAACACTACATTCATAATATCAAGTCAAAGTCTAACATGATCACTTAAGGAAACATAACTAGAAGAATACATAAATGACTATATAACCTCACATGTAGATAGGTAAAGCCATACTTCACATCATCAACTACACAAATAGCCACATAACTTTGAGTAATTACCAATAAGGTCATGCTCATAATATTGCATAAAGTAACGCCGACAAGGCCACATCAATTGCAAGTAAAACACATAACACCGCCAACATAAGTGGACCATACCAATCACAATGGAATCGAAGTATAATTAATATCAAATTAAGGAAAACGGGGCAGCATACCTTCATACCCATATCCACACTTCAATTCAATGCCAAATCAACCAATTCAATATCACAAGGCCTTACCCATGGCCATGAACAACAATTCAAAGCAATAACCATAAAACACAATGAATCTGCATCAATTCAATCTAGGTTTAACAATATAATATCAATTACATATCAATTAAACACAATTCTTATATCATTAGAAAGCCCATAAGAAACTACACCACAATTCATCAACATTAGCTTAATATCAAGTAACCCAATAAGTAGTCAAAACTAGGGTTCATCAATTCACATGGTTTCATAGGTAATTTATGTTGAAATCATCAATACAATATCAATTAGATCATAATTCAATGTTTAGAAATCATTTATGCAAGAACCCATGGTAGAATCCCCAAATTGGACAATTCACTTTAGAAAACTTTGTAAAACACTTTGAGGATTGGTCTTCTTGATGAAATAAGTTTCAAGGATCAAAACCCATACCTCAAGGATGATAATTCTTCACTTTGATGAAGAATTCTCCTTCAAAACGCCACACCAAGCTGATCCTTCAAGTTGGACTTTAATGGAGTCTTTGGGATTTCTAAGGGACTTCGGGGTTTTGATTTTAGAAGAATGAATTATTCTAAGTGTTAAACACTTCTATACTCATTTAAAATACCAAAAATACCTTTAATAAACCGCCTAAACTCTTATTTGAAAGTGAGGTGAATTTACAAGTTCACCCCTGACTTGGCAGAAAATCTACGCACAGGAAACTTGGCTGCGACGACTTGCTTGTGATGGGGCGTCACGGGTGCATTGGCCTGTCATGGCCATCCATTGCAAGCTGCAGTGGCTTGACAAGGGTCCCCTCTACACCCTTGAACAAGTCCCCCATGGCGGAACCTTGTGACAGGGTGTCACAGCCATGAATGGCCGTCGACTGCTCCATCGCCAAGGCTGCCTGGGACAGCCTGCTCATAGACTTTTGGGTCCTTCCTCAAGGACCCTTTGATGGTCCTTGGGGATAATTTCCCGGACATTTACAACACAAATATGATAATCTATAAGTTTAACACCTCTCACATAAATTTCATCCAAAACGAACACGTAAAACTCAACGAAACTCGCCTAGACGTACAAGGTCGACTCAAGACATATCTTTCGAATGCCTTGGACGTTCTTGATCGTTTGTCCTCCAAATTTCACAAAACTTTAACCACTGCCTATACATGCTATATAAACTCTATTAAGAACCTTAAAACACAATGAAACACACATAAACACATAAAACCACATAAGAGACATTTAGGTGACTTAGTCGTCAAACGTCTTAGTCGTCCCTTGACGTTTGACTTCCAACACCTCTAATATTTTAGCTACTACCTCTATACCACATATTAAACATATTTGGGACCTTATAACACCAAGACTAACATGTTAGGATCTGGTTAACCTATGTCCTTTTCGAGGTCTTACAATCTCCCCCACTTGGACAACATTCATCCTCGAATGATACTTGCCACTCTCCGAACACTTCCAAGATTAGAGACTCAACTAGCAGCATATAACCAAACCATACAACACATTATCAATAAGAAATCATCAATTTCACATAATCAAGAGAGTCACAACACAACAAGAAACTAGAAGACAATTCTATAACTCGTTATGCTACAAAACTCACATGCTTCAATCCAAATAGCAAAAACTCATTTTATATTCAACATCATACTCATATACATCAGTTATAACCAATTTACCACAATTTTAGACCAAAGAATCAAATAGTCATTTTCTAAAAAAATTCACAGTGAACAGTATATCAAGCAACAGTGATTTTAACAACTTTTCCAAAAATGAAAATTTTAGGCAATTCTTTATATAGACATGCTAGAATGCAAGATAACATCATGTAAACACATCATACAACATGATCAAAGCTTCATAGCTTACACAATGTAAGGAGTTAATGAAATTCAATTTCAATCAAACTCCTAAACACCATGCACAAGCAACAGTTCAAGGAATTCTATCCCATCTACAAATCATACTCCCCCACTTAGAAGGAACTCATACTATCAAAAGAGAAACAAGAACTTACCAACATCATCATCACCATCACCCGACTTCTCAATTCTAGTACGGAGTGCATAGAAACACCTCTTAGTTTGAGCATCTTCCTTTGGAACACTAGGCTCAACTCTCTTACCCTACTTCCTAGAAGAAATGTTTGGACAATCTCTCACTTTGTGCCCACCCTTTCCACATCCAAAGCAACTATCGGTACCCAATAAACACTCACTATAGTGTTTCTTTCCACACTTGGCACAAGTAGACTTGCCATCCTTAGAACCACCTCCTTTCTCAAACTTCTTCTTAGGAACACTAGATACATCTTGAGTTTGAACCCTCTTTTTGGACCTAGGTTGCACTTGGTCACTAGCAACACTCCTCTTCAAGCTACTTGACATCCTCACAAGATTGGATTCTTCACATGATTGTGCATACATCATGTGTCTAGATAAGGCCACATTATCATGTAGTATAGCCGCATAGCATTCTTCCCTCACTAAGTCTCTCAACCTAGATGACATAGTGCTCTCCACCACCCTAGGCACCATGTTCAAGTTAACTTGAGCCTCTACGGCTCGGGTTAAAGCAAGCAAAGCCTTCCTAATCTCTCGATTAGTCAACTCTGGCACCTCTTCACCTCCACCAACATTAGGAGCATGATCACCTTGAGGAGGAACTTGAGCACCTTGAGCACCTTGCCCATTATGAAGAACTTGCTCAACCTGTTCAACATGAGGAGGAACTTTCTCATCCACCCTTCCCTCTTCCATTCTTCTAGCGGCCATCTCCTAGAAAACACACGGAAACTCATAAGAAGGATAATCATAACATTTACTCTACCGCACGATATAGGAGTAGAAAATCAGGGAAACTCTATCGTCCTATAGCCTCTCGCCCATAGATGTGTCGCGACTCACACCGATGGTCAAGACTCTACTAGACGTGACTTGATGAGATTTTTTGATACCTAATACTACTTTCACCAACATATGCTCTGATACCAACTTTGTCACAACCCGAAACCATACCCTAGAAGATAGGGTACAATCTCGGATTGCGACCGGCGTCGTCGAACTCTCTGAGTTCTAAGAAAATCCTCATTCATATCATTCATTGCATATACATAGTGAAAAGTAGTGCGGAATTAAAACTTTTCACAAAACATACTATAGTCTTTAAAAATCTCTTTCATATAAAAGTAATAGAAATGCTAAGTCTCAATCTCATCATCTTAAGACACAAGAGTACTTTGGGACACGGCCCATACTTCAATACGAAAATAGAAAGACATAGTCTATTACAATACTTCAAAGAAAACAATAAAAGACATATGCCCTCGAGTCAATTGAGGACATACTTCAACTTCTTCTTGAACGATCTTGTAAGTCCAAGTCTTCACTTCACAAGCTCTTCACCTACCAAGAACTATAGATAGAAAAATAAAGCATGGAATTAGTACAACCACATGTACTAAGTATGGCTATATGCATAAAATCATGAAAACGGACTTTATTGGAAATATGCATCTTTTCATTTGGAAATCATAGTTTAAGCATACGAACATCATTTAGCAATAAAGAAACACATAAGATAACAATTAACCAAAGATAACATTTTAAAGGTTCACTTTACAGTGAGTTCACTTCACTGTACAGTGAAGTCCCTTCACTGTTACAGTGAAGTCCAAACCTTCCTTTTAACATCTCCTAGCATGTAATTCCCTCACTTAAAGTCATCCTAAGATTCACTTAAGTCACACAAAGAGAGACCGCCCATACACCCTCTCTAGATGTGCCTAAACGACCCTTAAGATTACCTACAATGAGTCACACACATACTTAGAAAATAATCATAAACATCTATGTATGATTCATCTACCAAAGGTGATTTCCAAGGTTCACTTGAGTGAGTGTGGAGCGACCGCCCATACAATCTATATCACACACACATAAGAGATCCTATAGACTACCTCAAATAGAATAATTCTCACTAAACACTCCTACACTTAGATTAGAAGAAATTCTCCTTCCAAAGACTATCAAAAGACCTAATTAAGTAAATCGAGAAGATAATGTCCATAGTGTAGTGACCTCTTCGAGATTACCTAAATAGTCCTTAAGACTTCCTAAGGTTTAGATCATGTCAACAAGATTAACCATGTTCCCTAACTAGAGTCATCCTCAAGACTTCCAAAGATAAGACATGAAGAGACCATCCTTTCATGACCTCCTCACACTTTAGATAAGGAATGCTTAAGTCACTTTAGATTAGGTACTCCTTCATTTACATAGTTACTAACATAGGTCATTAGTTCATTAGTTCAAAGTCTATTGTGCAATGTCTAGATAGCGTCCCATACCACCACCTAAACCTCATAAACTTATCTAATGCTAATAGGTATTCCACATGATTAGAATAGGCAATAACTGACATAGACCATGATAGCAAGACATGGAATCCGAAGTTCTATCCTACTTCGATGAGGTTGTTCTACTTGCCAATGGTAGAACTTGGACACATTCCATGTAGGCACATGGTTAAGGAATATGAAGGGTGTACGAAGCAGTCAATCTCTTCTTTAATTGAATCAACTTCCCCCTTACTCATACTCACTCGGTGCTATCCTTAGTTCTCATAGATTAATTCACATTAATGTTCATATAAATAGGTCCCTTATCTAGTTCATGACCCCCTTTACATTCACCCTACCAAAGCAATCTCCACTAGGGCATATCTCACTTTGGCGACAAGAAGCTCATAGCGACTTCCCTACGGTATGATATGATGCCGTTCCAGCCAATCAACATTAAGTCCATCACTCATCACATGAAGGATACCATTACGGCTAACTACTTCACAATTCATAACCTCGCCACTAAGTTCAAGGTTCCACATAAATTTGACCTTCTTATCATTAAGGTCTCACGTATATTTATTTATTCAAGACTAAGAGTTATAACACCCTAAATCAAGATATCACATACCCATAACCATATATACACATCAAGCAAGAGATACAAGTCAACCAAGACAAGATATCACATACTTCACTTTTAACACATAATATAAGCCATTCTAGAAACACTTCTAAAACAACTTAACATCTTCAAGTCATCCTATATATCATCATAACATCATTAATATACTCCACATAGACTCATATAGTCAAGTTGGAATAACCAAGACTTAACCTAACACTATATTCATAATATCAAGTCAAAGTCTAACATGATCACTTAAGGAAACATAACTAGAAGAATACATACATGACTATATAACCTCACATGTAGATAGGTAATGCCATACTTAGTACAACCACATGTACTAAGTATGGCTATATGCATAAAATCATGAAAACGGACTTTATTGGAAATACGCATCTTTTCATTTGGAAGTCATAGTTTAAGCATAAGAACATCATTTAGCAATTAAGAAACACATAAGATAACAATTAACCAAAGATAACATTTTAAAGGCTCACTTTATAGTGAGTTCACTTCACTGTTACAGTGAAGTCCAAACCTTCCTTTTAACATCTCCTAGCATGTAATTCCCTCACTTAAAGTCATCCTAAGATTCACTTAAGTCACACAAAGAGAGACCGCCCATACACCCTCTCTAGATGTGCCTAAACGACCCTTAAGATTACCTACGATGAGTCACATACATACTTAGAAAATAATCATAAACATCTATGTAAGATTCATCTACCAAAGGTGATTTCCAAGGTTCACTTGAGTGAGTGTGGAGCGACCGCCCATACAATCTCTATCACACACAAAAAAGAGATCCTATAGACTACCTCAAATAGAATAATTCTTACTAAAATACCTACACTTAGATTAGAAGACATTCTCCTTCCAAAGACTATCAAAAGACCAACTTAAGTAAATCGAGAAGATAATGTCCATAGTGTAGTGACCTCTTCAAGATTACCTAAATAGTCCTTAAGACTTCCTAAGGTTTAGATCATGTCAACAAGATTAACCATCTTCCCTAACTAGAGTCATCCTCAAGACTTCCAAAGATACGACATGAAGAGACCATCCTTTCATGACCTCCTCACACTTTAGCTAAGGAATGCTTAAGTCACTTTAGATTAGGTACTCCTTCATTTACATAGTTACTAACATAGGTCATTAGTTCATTAGTTCATTAGGACTCATACATCACCTAAGACACTCTCATAAAGCATCACATAAGACACTCACATAATGGTCTTGGACAAGACCTAGGAACTCCACATAACACCTTCAAAGTCTATTGTGCAATGTCTAGATAGCGTCCCATACCACCACCTAAACCTTATAAACTTATCTAATGCTAATAGGTATTCCACATGATTAGAATAGACAATAACCAACATAGACCAAGATAGCAAGACATGGAATCCGAAGTTCTATCCTACTTCGATGAGGTTGTTCTACTTGCCAATGGTAGAACTTGGACACATTCCATGTAGGCACATGGTTAAGGAATATGAAGGGTGTACGAAGCAGTCAATCTCTTCTTTAATTGAATCAACTTCCCCCTTACTCATACTCACTCGGTGCTAGCCTTAGTTCTCATAGATTAATTTACATTAAGGTTCATATAAATAGGTCCCTTATCTAGTTCATGACCCCCTTTACATTCACCCTACCAAAGCAAGCTCCACTAGGGCATATCTCACTTTGGTGACAAGAAGCTCATAGCGACTTTCCTATGGTATGATATGATGCCGTTCCAGCAAATCAACCCTAAGTCCATCACTCATCACATGAAGGATACCATTACGGCTAACAACTTCACAATTCATAACCTCGCCACTAAGTTCAAGGTTCCACATAAATTTGACCTTCTTATCATTAAGGTCTCACCTATATTTATTTATTCAAGACTAAGAGTTATAACACCCTAAATCAAGACATCACATACCCATAACCATATATACACATCAAGCAAGAGATACAAGTCAACCAAGACAAAATATCACATACTTCACTTTTAACACAAAATATAAGCCATTCTAGAAACACTTCTAAAACAACCTGACATCTTCAAGTCATCCTATATATCATCATAGCATCATTAATATACTCCACATAGACTCATAAAGTCAAGTAGGAATAACCAAGACTTAACCTAACACTACATTCATAATATCAAGTGAAAGTCTAACAAGATCACTTAAGGAAACATAACTAGAAGAATACATACCTGACTATATAACCTCACATGTAGATAGGTAATGCCATACTTCACATCATCAACTACACAAATAGCCACATAACTTTGAGTAATTACCAATAAGGCCATGCTCATAATATTGCATAAAGTAACGCCGACAAGGCCACATCAATTGCAAGTAAAATACATAACACCGCCACCATAGGTGGACCATACCAATCACAATAGAATAAAAGTATAATTAATATCAAATTAAGGAAAACGGGGCAGCATACCTTCATACCCATATCCACACTTCAATTCAATGCCAAATCAACCAATTCAACATCACAAGGCCCTTACCCATGGCCATGAACAACAATTCAAAGCAATAACCGTTAAACTCAATGAATCTACATCAATTAAATCTAGGTTTAACAATTAATATCAATTACATATCAATTGAACACAATTCTTATATCATTAGAAAGCCGATAAGAAACTACACCACAATTCATCAACATTAGCTTAATATCAAGTAACCCAATAAGTAGTCAAAACTATGGTTCATCAATTCACATGGTTTCAAAGGTAATTTATGTTGATATCATCAATACAATATCAATTAGATCATAATTCAATGTTTAGAAATCATTTATGTAAGGACCCATGGTAGAATCCCGAAATTGGACAATTCACTTTAGAAAACTTTGTAAAACACTTTGAGGATTGGGCTCCTTGATGAAATAAGTTTCAAGGATCAAAACCCATACCTAAAGGATGATAATTCTTCACTTTAATGACGAATTCTCCTTCAAAACGCCACACCAAGCTGATCCTTCAAGTTGGACTTCAATGGAGTCTTTGGGATTTCTAAGGGACTTCGGGGTTTTGATTTTAGAAGAATCAATTATTGTAAGTGTTAAACACTTATATACTCATTTAAAATACCCAAAATACCCTTAATAAAGTGCATAAACTCTTATTTGGAAGTGAGGTGAATTTACAAGTTCACCCCTGACTTGGCAGAAAATCTGCGCACAGGGAACTTGGCTGCGACGACTTGCTTGTGACGGGGCATCACGGGTGCAACGGCCCGTCATGGCCATCCGTTGCAAGCTCCAGTGGCTTGCCAAGGGTCCTATATACACCTTTGAACAAGTCCCCAACGATGGAACCTTGTGACGGGGCGTCACAGCCATGACTGGCCGTCGACTGCTCCGTCGCCAAGGCTGCCTGGGACAGCCTGCTCACAGACTTTTGGGTCCTTCCTCAAGGACCCTTTGATGGTCCTTGGGGATAATTTACGGGACATTTCCAACACAAATATGATCATCTATAAGTTTAACACCTCTCACATAAATTTCATCCAAAACGAACACGTAAAACTCAACGAAACTCGCCTAGACGTACAAGGTCGACTCAAGACATATCTTTCGAATGCCTTGGACGTTCTTGATCGTTTGTCCTCCAAACTTCACGAAACTTTAACCACTGCCTATACATGCTATATAAACTCTATTAAGAAACTTAAAACACCATGAAACACACATAAACACATAAAACCAAATAAGAGACATTTAGGTGACTTAGTCGTCAAACGTCTTAGTCGTCCCTTGACGTTTGACTTCCAACACCTCTAATATTTTAGCTACTGCCTATATACCACATATTAAACATATTTGGGACCTTAGAACACCAAGACCAACATGTTAGGATCTGGTTAACCTATGTCCTTTTCGAGGTCTTACAATCTCCCCCACTTGGACAACATTCGTCCTCGAATGACACTTGCCACTCTCCGAACACTTCCAAGATTAGAGACTCAACTAGCAGCATATAACCAAACCATACAACACATTATCATGAAGAAATCATCAATTTCACATAATCAAGAGAGTCACAACACAACAAGAAACTAGAAGACAATTTTATAACTCGTTATGCTACAAAACTCACATGCTTCAATCCAAATAGCAAAAACTCATTTTATATTCAACATCATACTCATATACATCAGTTATAACCAATTTACCACAATTTTAGACCAAAGAATCAAATAGTCATTTTCTAAAAAAATTCACAATGAACAGTATATCAAGCAACAGTGATTTTAACAACTTTTCCAAAAATGAAAATTTTAGGCAATTCTTTATATAGACATGCTAGAATGCAAGATAACATCATGTAAACACATCATACAACATGCTCAAAGCTTCATAACACACACAATGTAAGGATTTAATGAAATTCAATTTCAACCAAACTCCTAAACACCATGCACAAGCAACAGTTCAAGGAATTCTATCCCATCTACAAATCATACTCCCCCACTTAGAAGGAACTCATACTATCAAAAGAGAAACAAGAACTTACCAACATCATCATCACCATCACCCGACTTCTTAATTCTAGTACGGAGTGCATAGAACCACCTCTTAGTTGGAGCATCTTCCTTTGGAACACTAGGCTCAACTCTCTTACCCTCCTTCCTAGAAGAAATGTTAGGACAATCTCTCACTTTGTGCCCAGCCTTTCCACATCCAAAGCAACTATCGGTACCCAATAAACACTCACCATAGTGTTTCTTTCCACACTTGGCACAAGTAGGCTTGCCATCCTTAGAACCACCTCCTTTCTCAAATTTCTTCTTAGGAACACTAGATACATCTTGAGTTTGAACCCTCTTTTTGGACCTAGGTTGCACTTGGTCACTAGCAACGCTCCTCTTCAAGCTACTTGACATCCTCATAAGATTGGATTCTTCACATGATTGTGCATACATCATGTGTCTAGATAAGGCCACATTATCATGTAGTATAGCCGCATAGCATTCTTCCCTCACTAAGTCTTTCAACCTAGATGACATAGTGCTCTCCACCACCCTAGGCACCATGTTCAAGTTAACTTGAGCCGTTACGGCTCGGGTTAAAGTAAGCAAAGCCTCCCCAATCTCCCGATTAGTCAACTCCGGCACCTCTTCACCTCCTGCAACATTAAGAGCATGATCACCTTGAGGAGGAACTTGAGCACCTTGAGCACCTTGCCCATTATGAAGAACTTGCTCAACCTGTTCAACATTAGGAGGAACTTCCTCATCCACCCTTCCCTCTTCCATTCTTCTAGCGGCCATGTCCTATAAAACACACGGAAACTCATAAGAAGGATAATCATAACATTTACTCTATCGCACGATATAGGAGTAGAAAAGAAGGGAAACTCTATCGTACTATAGCCTCTCGCCCATAGATGTGTCGCGACTCACACCGATGGTCAAGACTCTACTAGACGTGACTTGATGAGATTCTTTGATACCTAATACTACTTTCACCAACCTATGCTCTGATACCAACTTTGTCACAACCCGAAACCATACCCTAGAAGATAGGGTGCAATCTCGGATTGCGACCGGCGTCGTCGAACTCTCAGAGTTCTAAGAAAAGCCTCATTCATATCATTCATTGCATATACATAGTGAAAAGTAGTGTGGAATTAAAACTTTTCACAAAACATACTATAGTCTTTAAAAACCTCTTTCATATAAAAGTAATAGAAATGCTAAGTCTCAATCTCATCATCTTAAGACACAAGAGTACTTTGGGACACGTCCCATACTTCAATACGAAAATAGAAAGACATAGTCTATTACAATACTTCAAAGAAAACAATAAAAGACATATGCCCTCGAGTAAATTAAGGACATACTTCAACTTCTTCTTGAATGATCTTGTAAGTCCAAGTCTTCACTTCACAAGCTCTTCACCTACCAAAAACTATAGATAGAAAAATAAAGCATGGAATTAGTACAACCACATGTACTAAGTATGGCTATATGCATAAAATCATGAAAACGGACTTTATTGGAAATACGCAACTTTTCATTTGGAAATCATAGTTTAAGCATAAGAACATCATTTAGCAATTAAGAAACACATAAGATAACAATTAACCAAAGATAACATTTTAAAGGCTCATTTTACAGTGAGTTCACTTCACTGTACAGTGAAGTCCCTTCACTGTTACAGTGAAGTCCAAACCTTCCTTTTAACATCTCGTAGCATGTAATTCCCTCACTTAAAGTCATCCTAAGATTCACTTAAGTCACACAAAGAGAGACCGCCCATACACCATCTCTAGATGTGCCTAAACGACCGATAAGATTACCTACGATGAGTCACAGACATACTTAGAAAATCAACATAAACATCTATGTAAGATTCATTTACCAAAGGTTATTTCCAAGGTTCACTTGAGTGAGTGTGGAGCGACCGCCCATACAATCTCTATCACACACACACAAGAGATCCTATAGACTACCTAAAATAGAATAATTCTCACTAAACACACCTACACTTAGATTAGAAGACATTCTCCTTCCAAAGACTATCAAAAGACTTACTTAAGTAAATCGAGAAGATAATGTCCATAGTGTAGTGACCTCTTCAAGATTACCTAAATAGTCCTTAAGACTTCCTAAGGTTTAGATCATGTCAACAAGATGAACCAACTTCCCTAACTATAGTCATCCTCAAGAATTCCAAAGATAAGACATGAATAGACCATCCTTTCATGCCCTCTTCACACTTTAGCTAAGGAATGCATAAGTCACTTTAGATTAGGTACTCCTTCATTTACATAGTTACTAACATAGGTCATTAGTTCATTAGTTCATTAAGACTCATACATCACCTAAGACACTCACATAAAGCATCACATAAGACACTCACATAATGGTCTTGGACAAGACCTAGGAAATCCACACAACACCTTCAAAGTCTATTGTGCAATGTCTAGATAGCGTCCCATACCACCACCTAAACCTCATAAACTTATCTAATGCTAATAGGTATTCCACATGATGAGAATAGGCAATAACCGACATAGACCATGATAGCAAGACATGAAATCCGAAGTTCTATTCTACTTCGATGAGGTTGTTCTACTTGCCAATGGTAGAACTTGGACATATCCCATGTACGCACATGGTTAAGGAATATGAAGGGTGTACGAAGCATTCAATCTCTTCTTTAATTAAATCCACTTCCCCCTTACTCATACTCACTCGGTGCTAGCCTTAGTTCTCATAGATTAATTCATGTTAAGGTTCATATAAATAGGTCCCTTATCTAGTTCATGACGCCCTTTACATTCACCCTACCAAAGCAAGCTCCACTAGGGCATATCTCACTTTGGCGACAAGAATCTCATAACGACTTCCCTAAGGTATGATATGATGCCGTTCCAGCCAATCAACCTTAAGTCCATCACTCATCACATGAAGGATACCATTACGGCTAACTACTTCACAATTCATAACCTCGCCACTAAGTTCAAGGTTCCACATAAATTTGACCTTCTTATCATTAAGGTCTCACCTATATTTATTTATTCAAGACTAAGAGTTATAACACCCTAAATCAAGACATCACATACCCATAGCCATATATACACATCAAGCAAGAGATACAAGTCAACCAAGACAAGATATCACATACTTCACTTTTAACACATAATATAAGCCATTCTAGAAACACTTCTAAAACAACCTAACATCTTCAAGTCATCCTATATATCATCATAACATCATTAATATAGTCCACATAGACTCATAAAGTCAAGTAGGAATAACCAAGACTTAACCTAACACTACATTCATAATATCAAGTCAAAGTCTAACATGATCACTTAAGGAAACATAACTAGAAGAATATATACATGACTATATAACCTCACATGTAGATAGGTAATGCCATACTTCACATCATCAACTACACAAATAGCCACCTAACTTTGATTTATTACCAATAAGGCCATGCTCATAATATTGCATAAAGTAACGCCGACAAGGCCACATCAATTGCAAGTAAAATACATAACACCCCCACCATAAGTGGACCATACCAATCACAATAGAATCAAAGTATAATTAATATCAAATTAAGGATAAACAGGCAGCATACCTTCATACCCATATCCACACTTCAATTCAATGCCAAATCAACCAATTCAACATCACAAGGCCCTTACCCATGGCCATGAACAACAATTCAAAGCAATAACTGTTAAACTCAATGAATCTACATCAATTCAATCTAGGTTTAACAATATAATATCAATTACATATCAATTTAACACAATTCTTATATCATTACAAAGCCGATAAGAAACTACACCACAATTCATCAACATTAGCTTAATATCAAGTAACCCAATAAGTAGTCAAAACTATGGTTCATCAATTCACATGGTTTCATAGGTAATTTATGTTGATATAATCAATACAATATCAATTATATCATAATTCAATGTTTAGAAATCATTTATGCAAGAACCCATGGTAGAATCCCGAAATTGGACAATTCACTTTAGAAAACTTTGTAAAACACTTTGAGGATTGGGCTCCTTGATGAAATAAGTTTCAAGGATCACAAGCCATACCTAAAGGATGATAATTCTTCACTTTGATGAGGAATTCTCCTTCAAAACGCCACACCAAGATGATCCTTCAAGTTGGACTTCAATGGAGTCTTTGGGATTTCTAAGGGACTTTGGGATTTTGATTTTAGAAGAATGAATTATTCTAAGTGTTAAACACTTATATACTCATTTAAAATACCCAAAAGACCCTTAATAAACCGCCTAAACTCTTAATTGGAAGTGGGGTGAATTTACAAGTTCACCCCTGACTTGGCAGAAAATCTATGCACAGGAAACTTGGCTGCGACGACTTGCTTGTGATGGGGCGTCACGGGTGCATTGGCCTGTCATGGCCATCCATTGCAAGCTGCAGTGGCTTGACAAGGGTCCCCTCTACACCCTTGAACAAGTCCCCCATGGCGGAACCTTGTGACGGGGCGGAACAGCCATGACTGGCCTTCGACTGCTCCGTCGCCAAGGCTGCCTAGGACAACCTGCTCACAGACTTTTGGGTCCTTCCTCAAGGACCCTTTGATGGTACTTGGGGATAATTTCCTGGACATTTCCAACCCAAATATGATCATCTATAAGTTTAACACCTCTGACATGAATTTAATCCAAAACGAACAAGTAAAACTCAACGAAACTCGCCTAGACATACAAGGTCAACTCAAGACATATCTTTCGAATGCCTTGGACGTTCTTGATCGTTTGTCCTCCAAACTTCACGAAAGTTTAACCACTGCCTATACATGATATATTAACTCTATTAAGAACCTTAAAACACCATTAAACACACATAAACACATAAAACCACATAAGAGACATTTAGGTGACTTAGTCGTCAAACGTCTTAGTCGTCCCTTGACGTTTGACTTCCAACACCTCTAATATTTTAGCTACTGCCTCTATACCACATATTAAACATATTTGGGACCTTGGAAAACCAATACAAACATGTTAGGCTCTGGTTAACCTATGTCATTTTTGAGGTCTTACAATAGGGTATGTTGGGACTTGTCCCATTGATTGGCATACCTTATGTTATGAGTTTATTGAATTGAGATTGGGATCACTTTGAATCTTTTGAATTTATTAGTGCTAGCCAATTTGTTGGCACAAAATCAAACTATGATATTATCACAAGCCAATTCAATCATTCATGAATACAATATAGTAATCTAACATGTTAAACAAGTCAACTTTTATCCTTTAATTAACATATAAAAGAATTCAACGAATAACTCATAACAGGCTCATATTCTAGATCACAAATAGGTATTATAACATTCAACGTTCATGTAAATAACACCCTAAGTATGCGGATCTAACATGTATATTTCACTTGACATATAAATCACTAAACATACACATAGTGATTAGTTAACACAACATACAATCAACAATGCATCAAGAATTACACAACTAATACTACAAGAATCGGAAATCGAGAGAACTAAGGAAGTGAACAAGCGATTCGTGGGAACAACCCTAGTTTTGATATTCTTGAAGTAAAACATTTGAAAAGCCTCTTGGAGTAAGAATTCCAGGAGAGAAAACCCATTCCTTGCTGTAGAATTAAATCTACGGTGATCACTACGAACTTTGCACGAAAAACCTTGAAGAACCCTTGCTAACGTCTAGGGTTTTGGATTAAGGTTCCTCTTGCTCTTAGTTGCGGCGTTAATGGTAATTAATTGAGTCTAAATATTTTAAGAACTGAATGTTAAATAATTCAACTTACATTATATACTTAACTAAAATAGCTTAAGTAGCTAATTACCAAAACGCCCTTTCTAGATTGACTAGAATTAGAGGACTCTTTGACTTAACCGATTTTTGGGTCTTTCCTTGTGGTTTCGTATTTGTCTAATTAATTTAATTAACTAAGTTGTTAAATTAATTAATTAAGTAGTCTAGGTTAATTACTAAAATACCCCTAAGTTGTTAGGACCATAACCAACCCTTTGGACCATCCTAGGTTAGGTACTAGGTTGTCGGGTCCCTTGGCTGGTTGTTCTTGGTTGGTATTGGGTTAGTTAGTTAGTTAGGTTAGTTAGTTAGGGTCTAGGTCAGGTTAGGGAGTCTGTTCCCACATGGTTGGACCCGCATGTGCGTCTGTCCACCCCAACCGCCCTAACTGAATTTGTTAAGGTGGTCCCCCTCATCCGGTTTGCACATGTGTTGTGTGTACTTTCCCAACTAACTATTTGGAAGGTTCATTTGAATTATTTACTTATTGTCCCCAAGAATCCTCATTATGTCCTTGGGCACTGCTTATTCTGAATGATCAATTTAAATGGTTATGCACTAGGGTACTAGGCTTGACACTTGGATGCCTAGTACCTAACACATTGCTATATATGGTAATTGAATACGAATTGTTTTAGCTTAGGGTCTTCTTTGCAGGTACAAATTCTAAACAAGCTTGGAATATATTTTGCTTATTTAGGTATTATGTAGAAATTGGCTAACACCCCTTAGCAAATTTTCTATACGATGCCCAATATTTCTCAATATTGGGTATTGGGATGCCTATGTACCCCCAATACACATTATTAAAGACCTATTGGGATCTTTGCTAGACATGTAATTTTTCGGAATGTTACAGCATCCCTGTAGATATGGTACTGCCCCTCTACGCACCACCGGTAAGGCTGATCAGCAACAGGTGCAGGGTCCTCATGCCGAGGTGTCCGAGCAGACTCCGAACTCTGGGCCTCATCAGACAAGGCATGGTGTGCAGGTACATCCGAGAGAGTGGTTCTCTGTGATTCGGACCCGGAGGCAGTGGCCTCATTCGACCCTGTAGAGTGGGCCAACTCAGAACCGGAAGCCTCCTCAGAGCCAGACGCTCCCTCAGAACTCGAGGCAGACATAGACGGTGTGCCGTCAGTGTGCGCTCCTCATCTGGCAAGTATTCGGGATCACGGTCATCCTCGGATGAGCCAATCATTCAGCGGGATGGTGCGACGGACTTCGACCGTCCCCTGGAATAGACAATATCTGGCTTGGGGGCCATTAGTACCTGAAAAAGGGAGTTATTAGTTTTATTGTAGTCAACCTACACACTCAATAGAAGCAAAACAAAATTGGACAACACAGGACACATGTTAGTGCATATTTGCAGATTCAGTAGACGGGCACTATCGATGGCCTGTCGATGAATCGACGGTCCATCGATAGTGTCCGTCGAATGTGTCCGTTGATGGACACTTAGTAAATTTGAGAATTCATCATTCCACAGACTTTCAGTTAGAAACGACGGACGTACAGAATGGCCCATCGATCAATTGACGGACCGTGGTCCACTTTCATCATCTAACACTTAGAAGAATTTTGAAAATCACACAAAGCAAAGTTTCAGAAAGAAACGGCGGACGTGCAGAACGGCCCGTCGATCAATCGACGGATCGTAGTCCACTTCCGTCATCCCAGAGTTAAGCAATTACAGGGTTCAGCTATCGACGGACCCCATCGACGGTTCGTCGTTGACAGACGGTCCATAGACGGGGTCTCATACTATCGGTCAGAGACAAGTTTTTCAAACATTCTTTGCACCCCTCAAATTGACAATTTCAATCATATACCAATACACACAACATTCCAGACCAATCAACACACAAATTCGTCATTCCTAGGGCTTCGATTTTACAAACTTCTATCCTAGATTCGAAGAGACTATCAAGCCCTACGTCGGAAAAACAATAAAAAAAATTAACATAAAGAGTTCATTTAGACAGTTTGCACCCCCAACCCATTCACTTTCTATCATTCTAAGGGACATGAAACTCAATTTTAATAAGTTAATCATGTAAATTTGTCCCTAAGTCAAGACCCACATACAATCTATTCGGTTTCTCAAGCAAATGAAAGTGAATTCAATGGGAAGATGAGAATGAAATGCCTTGTCTCTATAGTGAAGTGAATGTGTGGGTGCACTTTCAACAATAACCGATGTGCCCGCCTTCAAACACCGACCAGAATACTCTTGAATTGGATGGGGAATTAGGGAACTAGGGTTCTGGGAATTTTTGGGAGTGGAGAGAATAAGAAATCAGAAGGGAATTTGGAGTGATGGAATGTGGGAGTGAATGGGGGAATAAGGGAATAAAGGGAGGGAAACGGTTGGGGGGAGAATTTGAAAAGATGTGGGAGGGTAACTGAAAGGGCCTTATGTTATATAGCCGGTCGGGTTGGGTCGGTTCACGAGTTTTAGGAACTTACTATTCCCCATCGACGGACCGTAAGTCACTCGACGGTCCATCGACTGATTTGTCGATTGTGACCTAACTTAGATGACATTGGAAAACATACCTCGGATCCACGGATACCATCGATGGTTCGTCGATGGGACGACGGCCCGTCGGTTGGTCCGTAGATCTATGAACCAGATCAATTTCTGCAGATTTCTTGTGGTTTGGTCCCTGCATGTTGAGCACCCAACAAGCCATTCTTTTTTTGTTTTCTGGAATTTTTTTTGACACGAACCCTAAACTACTCTCTAGCCAACAATCTAAAAGAAGTAAAAGAATATTTACACATGACATTGAGTAAAACCAAAATAATGCAACTATTCCTACAAAGAAAAGAAAAACCTATTGTTGGCTAGAGGATACACATTGGGTTGCCTCCCAATAAGCGCTTGATTTAACATCTCAGCACGATGCAAGACTCTTGATTACTCAGACTTCATCAAGATGATATGCCTCAACCACTTCATTGGCATTTTCCGCATGCCCAAGGTAGATATTGATTCTTTGCCCATTTATCGTGAACCTTGCACCCTCCTTGTTCTCCAACTAAACCGCACCATGTGGGAACACTTTAGTGATCAAGAATGGACCAGTCCATTTGGACTTGAATTTGCCCGGAAATAAGTGCAACCTAGAGTTAAACAAAAGCACGAAGTCCCCAACCGCAAATTCGCGCTTCTCAATCTTTTGGTCATGGTACTTCTTCATCTTTTCTTTGTAGAGGGCTGGACTTTCATATGCCTTTAAGCGAAACTAATCAAGCACATTCAGCCTATTCAGTCTCTGTTCCGCTGCTTCATTCAAATCCATCTTCAGTTTCTTCATCGCCCACATGGACTTGTGCTCTAACTCAACCGGGAAGTGACAAGCCTTCCCATATACAAGTTGGTATGTTGACATACATATGGAAGTCTTGTATGCTATCCGGTAGGCCCAAAGAGCATCATCAAGCCTCCTTGACTAATCCGTTCTACTAGCATTTACCGTTTTCGCCACAATTTGCTTGGTTTCTCTGTTTGACACCTCAACTTGCCCACTAGTCTGTGGATGGTAAGTAGTGGCTACATTGTGGCGAGCCCCATATTTCTCCAATAACCCTTTGAACAACTTGTTGCAAAAATGTGATCCCCCATCACTAATAATGGCCCTAGGAGTGTCAAATCTGGAAAATATGTTCTTTTTCAAGAACGCGGTGACACTCTTCCCTTCATTGTTTGGAAGTGCTATGACTTCCACCCATTTTGACACATAATCCACCGCCACAAGAATATATTTCATCCCATGAGAACTCATAAACGGGCCCATTAAATCAATGCCCCATACATCAAACAACTCAATTACTAGAATGGGATTCAAAGGGAGCTCTTGCCTCCTCGACATACCTCCATCTCTTTGGCACCTATCACATGACTTGGCGAACTCATAAGCATCTTGTTGGATGGTTGGAAATAGTACCCACACTACAAAATCTTATGGGCGGTTCGAATAGCACTATGATGCCCTCTCACAGGCGAGGAATGGCATGCATCCAAAACACTTAGCATCTCAACTTCTGGCACATATCGGCGAATAAGCCCATCGGCACAACTCCGGTATAAGTAAGGCTCATCCCAAAAGATCTTTTTCATATCATTCATGAACTTTTTCCGCTGATGTAAGGACAAGTCCGATGGGACTATATCACTAGTTAGATAATTTGCAAAATCGGCGAAACATGGAATCAAGTCATGAGAACCGGGAATACATGCTCATCAGGAAAGTATCATTAATTTCAATGTTTTCACCCAACTCTCGCATAGCTTCATCCTCTAGTCTGGACAAGTGATCAACAACTTGGTTTTTGGTCCCCTTTCTGTCTTTCACGTTGAAATCAAACTCTTGCAACAGTAATACACATCTAATCAACCTTGGTTTCGCATCTTTCTTTGCCATCAAATATATCAAGGCAGAATGATCAATCTGCACTATTACTCTGGTGCCAAGCAATAGGAGCAAAATATTCAAAAGCAAATACCAATGCAAGGAGCTCTTGTTCAGTCACAATATAGTTCTTTTGAGCTTCATTTAGGGCCTTACCGGCGTTATGAATGGGGTTAAGGATTTTATCCCTTCTTTGTCCCAATACCACACCAAGAGCAACACCACTAGCATCACACATCACCTCAAATGGTTTGCTCCAATCCGGTGAAATAATAATGGGCGCGGACACTAATTTCTCTTTCAACTCTCCAAATGCCTTCAGACAAGATTCATCAAAATAAAATTTACATTACTTTTCAAGTTACTTGCACAGAGGATGTGCAATTTTTGAGAAATCCATAATAAATCTCCGATAGAAGCCCGCATGCCCAAGAAAACTTCTCACACCCTTTACAGAGATGGGTGGAGGAAGTCTCTCAATAACCTCTACTTTTGCTCGATCAACCTCTATTACCTTTTCTGAGATGCGATGGCCCAATACAATACCCTCTTTCACCATGAAGTGACATTTCTCCCAATTTAGCACAAGGTTGCAATCTTCACATCTTTTGAGAACTTCGGCCAAGTGACTCAAGCAACAATCAAAAGAGTCTCCAACAACGAAAAAGTCATCCATAAACACCTCAATAGTGTCCTCCACCATATCGAAGAATATCGACATCATACATCTCTGAAAAGTAGCCGATGCATTACACAAATTAAAATATATCCTCTTGAATGCGAAAGTCCCACAAGGGCAAGTAAAGGTGGTTTTCTCTTGATATTCCGTTGCAATAGAGATTTTATTGTAACCCGACTAGCCATCAAGAAAACATTACCATCCTTTTCCCACTAGTCTATCTAACATATGATCCATGAAGGGCATAGGAAAATGGTCCTTCTCAGTCCATGCATTCAACTTCCGATAATCCATACACACTCTCCATCCAGTCCCCGGCCTCATTGGAACAAGCTCATTCTTCGCATTAGGAACCACTGTCATTCCCCCCTTTTTGGGCACACAAAGGATATGGCATACCCAACTACTATCTGCGATGAGATATATGACTCCGGCATCCAACCACTTAATAATCTCCTTCTTCACTACCTCTTGCATAAGTGGATTCAAATGTCTCTGGTTCTCATTACTTGGCTTATGATCGGGCATGAGTTGGATTTTGTGTGAACAAATACCGGGAGGGATCCCAATAATATCCACAATAGTCCACCCAATAGCTCTGTTGAACCTCTTCAACACTTCCACCAAACACTCTACTTGTTGCACATTAAAATGTGACGCAATAATTACCGGCAACGTTTCATATTTCCCAAGAATACATACCTCAAATGATATGGTAGAGCCTTAAGCTCTAATCTTGGAACCTCCTCAATAGATGGTTTCGCGGGTGGAGACTCGCGATGTTTCATATCTAACTCCAATTTCTTTGGTTTGAACCGAAAATCACCTCGATCAAGCGCTGCAACCAATGACCATTACTCTTCAATACCATCACTCAAAATTCATGATCACTGCCGCTAGTGCCTCAACACCAAAGTGCTCTTCGATTTGTACCTCAGACGTACTCTCAACCCTGTAAGATATAGCAGATACCGTTTGGAGCTCACCACTCTGCTTCATGGACCTACAAATGTTGAAAGTTACCTCTTCATTATTTAACCGAAACTTCATCTTCCCTTTTTCCATATCAACCAAAGCGCGACCAGTAGGAAGAAATGGTCTCCCAAGAATAATGGGCACCTCGAAATCCACCTCATAGTCAAGAATCACAAAGTCGGCCGAAAATATAAATGACTCCACCTTCACTAAAACATCATGGAGTATCCCAATAGGCCTCTTCACTGTTCGATCAGCCATCAGTAACCGCATCGCTGTAGGCTTTGGGTCACCCAAACCCAATTTCTTGTAAATCGAAAGAGGCATGAGATTCATGCTTGCACCTAGATCACATAGTGCTTTACCAAAGTGTAACAACCCGATGGTACTTGGAATAGTGAAAGCACCCGGATCTTCCTTCTTTTGCACAAGAGACCTTGTAGCAATAGCACTACAATGTTGCATTCGGTCATCATCCTCAAAACTTACCGATTCCTTCTTCGTAACCATATCCTTCATAAACTTGGCATAACCGGACATTTGTTCATGAGCTTCTATCAAAGGGACATTGATGGAAAGTTGTTTCAACATAGTAATAAAATGCAGGTATTTACCATCCTCAGTCTTCTTCATCAATCTTTGCGGAAATGGTGGTGGTGGACTAGGCACGTGGATGACCTTTTGGGGCATCTCTGCTTCTTTCACCGCTTCATTTACCAACTCACCACTAGCTTCTACTACCTCATCATCTTGTCTGACCTCATATTCTACACCAGACGCCATACGTGGATCAATGGTTTGCTTACCTCCTCATGTCATGAGTGCCATACAATGTCTATCATTTTTCGGATTTTGGACGGTATTGCTAGGAAGAGTACCCGGTTAACGAAAGTTCACAGTAGTAGATAATTGAGCCATTTGCAACTCAAGATGCTTAATAGAGACTGCATGTGCATCCACTTCTTTTCCCAATATTAGCTAAATCATCTCTCAACTCCTTGGCGTGCACATCACTAGCGTCAAACCTCCTCCTCATCTTTTGCAACATATCTTCAACTCGCGCCATACTACCTCAACCATCCCTAGGAGCAAATTACCGATTTTGAGGCGGAACATAGGCCCACTTCGATCGTTTCTATTACTATAGTTACCCCGATTGATGTTGTTGTCGTGGTTGTAGTTTCCTTCTCGGACATAATGGCCTTATCTTTGTAATTTCCACAGTTCCAACCTTGATTTCCTTGACCTTGGCGCCAATTCTCCTAATTTGAGCCTTGGGAGTTCGGACGGAAACCCCCCTTCTGCTCATTCACTACATAAGAATCCTCTTCATAGTAGTACTCATCAATCGGCGGTGGTGGTTTATTCAAATAATTCACTGCATTTACCTTCTCCACCCTCCAGTAACATGTTTCAACACCAACACAAGCTTAGTTCTCATTTGAGCCATCTCTTCACGAATCTCATCGGCAGCCGGATTGTGTGTAGCTTGCACTGCAAAGGTATTTCTTCCAGTATCCGACTTCCTAGTGCTCCAAGCTTTATTATTACGGGAGATTTTCTCTAACTTCTCTGAGATCTCTGCATAAGTGCACTCACCATAAGAACCATTCGCAATCGTATCAAGCACTGCCTTATGATTGTCATCTTGCCCCCGATAGAAGTACTTTTTCAATGACTCATCATCAATGCGGTGGTTTGGGACACTTCTTACGAATGAGATCAATATATCCCAAGAGATACTCACCGACTCTCCAAGTAATGCCACAAATTTGTTCATCCTATCTTTGTGGTTGAGCTTTTTAGATACCGGATAGTAACGCGATAGGAACACATATCTCAACTGGCCCCAAGTATAGATCAAGTTATAGGGAAACTCAGTAAACCATGTCGCGACCTCTCCCATCAGTGAGAGAGGTAACACTCTTAACTCGATGACATCCATATCCAAGTCTGGCTTCTTTACACAACTCTTACATACCGACCTCAGTTTGGCGATGTGAGCATGTGGATCCTCAGATGATAGCCCCAAAAACAAACCTCTGGCGGTGAGCATGTGCATCAAGCTACTAGTTACCACGAAATTATGACCCTGTGGTAGAGGAGGTAGGACAAGAGGCCCATCAGAGTGAGTGATGTTGATGTTGCCCCTATAAAACTCCTGAGGGCGTGGAATAAGAGGTTGCCTCCTCAAAGCATTATCAAGTGGATTATCATCAACCACTTGATTGTGAGCATCTATCGGTGGTGGAGGTTGATGATTGATCCCATCGATAGGATTACCGAGATTCCATTGGTTATTTATTCTGTGGATTGTCCAGTTCAGCTTAGGATCATGTGGAAGCGTTGGTTCTCCTTGCCTCCATGTACTTGGCATACACTAGAGCTAGACCTGAGAGAGACAAAAAGAAAAAGAAAAATTAAAATTAGGAAATTGTTGACTAAAATTTTGTAATGTGCTTAAAGTTAATCTAAAAGCCACTATTCCCCGGCAGCGCGCCAAAATTTGGTACACTCAAATTATACTTCTTTACAGAAGTATAAGTGGTCGTATCAAGTAAAGAACCCAACAAGTAGGTTGGGGTCGATCCCACGAGGAAAATGGTTTAGACTTAACTTCAATATACAATTACGTCTATTAAGCCAAGTCCTTTCCGAAAACAGTTAATTAAAGGGGGGGGGGGGTTGTGAAACAAAAGTGTTTAATTAATTCTAAGCAAAACAGGTAGCAAGGTTAAAACTTTGGTGTTAATCAAGTGGTGAGAGAAACTAGGGTGTAAGTGTTCCCCATAGATTCATAACATGGTAATCCTAGCTATAACAATTCTTTCCTAGTGTCTTGCATGCAAAGTTATAAGTTATGTATCTCTAAATCCTTGGTCTGACATTTAGAGAATTTCACCCCGTACCTTGGTCCGGCTAGGTGTGTCTAAGTTACTAAACCTTACCTTTACTTAATATTAAGCATCATATTCGATATATGGCTTAGTTACTACATTTCACCAATTTAAACTAGCCTATTAGATAGTATCCACTAAATCTATATTGATAATTCTTTTTCTATTAACTACCCCCTTGGTCCGGCAAGTAGAAATAGGGTAAGTTCTAATGCGTTCACTCGTTAAAAATACTTCTAAATGAAAGAATTATCAATACATGCAAGAACCTATTCTAGAATTGTTATTTAGCTAGTTTTACCTTGTTAATCACCCATGGTTACCACAACCCTAGTTGTGGATTTAGTTACCCATGCCTAGAAGAACACAATTCATGGTTGTTAAACAATAATTCATGTACTTACTTTGACAAGTTTGAAGAAAATCGAGAAATAACACTTGAAATAGCAAAATTTACTTGATAATCGATTCCGGAAACTTGAATAAATTTCCAAATTGTAATGTCCAATCTCCAAGAACAAAAGGATGAAAAATAATAAAAAGTCTAACCCCAAAACTGAAGTTTTTAACCCTATTTATAATAACAAAGTCCAAAATTAAAAGGAGTTCAAAAGAAGGAAAGTTTGTCCCAAAACGCGTCTTAAATCGACGACTCCACAGACAGACCGTCGACTGCTTCCGTCGATCCATACTTGGCATCTTCTTTAAGCCTCAAAATTGCATCTTCTCTGATCTAATCGACGGACCAACATCATGGTCCGTCGATGCACTTACGGTCCATCGATGCTTATTGCCGTTCCATACTTAGCATTTCTCCAACACCGGGTACTGGGAAGTATCTTATTACATTAACGACTTGACAGCACGGTCCATCGATCAGTCGACAGACCATCGATCCTTCCGTATCCCTACACTTGGTCAGAATTCCCCGATTTGCTTCCAGATGCTTGAACCTTCAATCGACGGTCACCACCTACGGTCCGTCGATGAGATGATGGGCTGTCGATGGCTTCGTGGGTCACTTCTGCACTGATATCGGCACAGCCTTTTGCATTTCCAATTTGGACAACTTTTCTACATAACACAGATAAAAAAACATTAAAATTACTACAAAAAGGCCCTACACACACACACTAAACATAAGGAAAAAGCATTAAAAGTACCGTGAAACCACGATACATCAAGTTCCTTATTAACTTTATTATGAAAAGTTTTAATTCTGCATTACTTTTCATACCAATGTGATGAATGAATGCTAAGAGGCTTGTATAAGACCTCCGAGAGGTCATGTACGCCACATCACGACTTGGGGGTTCTCCTAGGTTGTTACTGTAAGTGTCACGATGTATCCGCAGGTTGTTTCAAGTGTGGACAAGACGGTCCCTTAATGAAAGAGTGCACTAAGAATCGCCAAGATAATGGTAATCATGGCAATAGAGCCTAGTCTTGTTCAGTTGCTCCATCAGACAGAGTTACACATACAGGGCTACTTCAGGTAATGGAGGATGAGAAAACAGGCTATATACTATCACTTGTCACCAAGATCAACAAGACTCACCAAATTTTGTCACTGGTATGATTAATGTTTATGCTTTGATAGATTCAGGAGCGAGTTTATCCTTTGTAACTCCATTTATTTCGATGAATTTGATGTTATTCTTGAGCAACATAGTGAACCCTTTAGTGTTTCTACACCTATTGGTTAGTCTATTTTAGCACAGAGAGAGTCTATCGTGATTGTTCCAGTTTAGTCAATCATAAGAATACCGTGACTAATTTAATTGAGTTATACATGGTAGATTTTGATTTCATTCTTTGTATGGACTGGCTTTATGCGTGTTATGCCTCAGTTGATTGTAGAACCCGAGTTGTCAAAATTCAATTTTCAAATGAACTAGTCATAGAGTGGAAAAGTAATTCAACAGTGCCTAAGGGTTGTTTAATTTTGTACCTTAAGGGAAGGAAGTTGGTTTCTAAGGGGTGTCTCTATTACTTAGTCCGAGTAGTGAAAGGGTTTCCATAAGTCTTTCCAGATGATCTTCCGGAGTCCCTACTTAGAGAGAAATAGACTTTGGTATAAACATTCTTTCAGATAGTCGCCTTATATCTATTCTTCCATATAGAATGGATCCAGCAGAGATGAAAGAGCTGAATAACCAGTTGAAATTTCTCGTTGATACAGTCTTTATTCGACCAAGCGTCTTAGCTTGGGATGCTCCAGTCTTATTTGTGAGAAAGAAATATGTTTTCCTTAGGATGTGTATAGATTACCGTTAGTTGAACAAGGTTACCATCAAGAACAAGTGTCATGTCCCAAGGATTGATGATGTTTTCCATGAATGTAGGGTGCTAACTATTTATCTAAGATAGATCTCAGATCTGGCTACCATCAATTAACAATAAAGGAGTGTGATATTCCAAATACAACTTTCAGAACTCGTTATAGTCATTATGAGTTTTTGGTCATGTACTTTGGTTTGACCAATGCATCAACAACATTCATGAACCTTATGAATAGGGTATTCAAACCTTATTTAGACATATTTGTTGTCATCTTCATTGATGATATAGTAATCTATTCAAGGAATGAAGAGGATCATTTTAGTCATATATGAATAGTTCTCCAAACTCTAAAGGATAGAGAGTTGTAAACCAAGTTATCTAAGTGTGAGTTTTTGCTTGAGTCTATGGAATTCTTAGGCCACATTGTGTCTAGAGAGGGAATTTAAATTGACACTCATAAAATAAAGGAAGTGCAGAATTGACCTAGACCCACATCTCCAACTGATATTAGGAGTTTCGTGGGTTTGTCTAGATATTATAGAAGATTTGTAGAGGGGTTCTCGTCTATTTCTTCCTCTTTGACCAAGTTAACTCAGAAAATAGTGAAGTATCAATGGTCTGAAGCTTTCAGAAAAACTTTGAGTAATTGAAACAGCGGTTGACTATAACTTTAATGTTAACCTTACCAGAAGGTACACAAGGCTTTGTTGTCTATTGTGATGCGTCTAAAGTTTGCTTGGGTTGTGTATTAATGCATAATGACAAAGTTATAACTTATGCCTCCATACAGTTGAAGCTTCATGAGAGGAACTACCCAACCAATGATCTTGAGTTGGCTGCCATATTATATACTTTGAAAATATGGCAAAATTATCTTTATGGTGTGCATGTGGATGTTCTCACCGATTACAAGAGCCTTCAGTATGTGTTTAACCAGAAAGAGCTTAATCTCAGATAAAGAAGGTGGTTAGAATTACTCAAGGATTATGACATGAGTATTCTTTATCACCCAGGTAAGGCTAATGTCATTGTTGATGCCTTGAGTAGGTTGTCTATGGGTAGTACCACCCATTTTGAGGAAGATAAGAAAGAGCTACCCAGAGATGTGCATGGACTTGCATGCTTAGGAGTCGGTCTAATGGATTCCACAGAATGAGGAGTAGTGGTAATGAATGAGGCTGAATCTTCTTTAGCGTCAGAAGTGAAAGAAAAGCAATACCAAGATCGTATTTTGTTTAAATTGAAGGAAAACGTTCATAAGCAAAAAGTGATGACTTTTGAACATGGGAGGAGATGGTGTTTAAGTTATCAATGTAGATTGTGTGTACAAAGACATGATGAACTCTAATAGAGGATCATGGAGGAATCTCATAGCTCTAGATATTCCATTCTTCCGAGTTCCACAAAGATGTATCGCGATTTGAGAAAGGTTTATTGGTGGAGTAGAAGAAGAATGGCATGGCAGAGTTTGTTGCGAAGTGTCCGAATTGTGAATAAGTTAAAGTTCATCACCAAAGGCCAAATGGTATGAATCATAATATAGAACTTCTGGAATGGAAGTGGGAGATAATCAATATGGATTTTGTCACAGGTTTGCCAAGGTCTCACAGACAACATGATTCTATTTGGATGCTTCTTCATTGAATGACTAAATCAGCCCACTTTTTGTTGGTAAAGACTACCATTCAACAAAGTATTATGTCACATTATATATTCAGGAGGTGGTAAGACTTCATGGAGTCCTTGTTTTGATTATATCAGATAGGGGTGCACAATTTACTGCACAATTTTGGATGTTATTCCTAAAGGCTTGGGTTCAAAGGTGAACTTGAGTACCACTTTTCATCCTCAGACAGATGGTCAAGGGAAGAACACTATTCAGGCCTTAGAGAATATGTTGAGGGATTGTGTGATTGATTTCAAGGGTAATTGGGATGATCACCTACCTCTCATTGATTTTTCTTACAACAATAGTTACCATTCAAGCATCCAGATGGCTCCTTACGAAGATCTTTATGGGAGAAGATAGAAATCCCCCATTGGATGGTTAGAAGTTGGTGAAGTTGGGTTGATAGGACAAGACTATGTTCATGGAGATATGGAGAAGGTGAAAGTGATTCAAGAGAGGTTGAAAATGGTGCAGAGTGATTAGAAATCCTAAACTAATGTTAGGAGAAGGGAGTTAGAGTTTGAAGTAGATGATTGGGTCTACTTGAAAGTTTCACCCATGAAAGGTGTTATGAGATTTGGTAAGAACGGCAAACTTAGTCCTTGGTATATTGGCCCTTACTGAATCTCAAAAAGGGTAGGTAATGTAGCTTATGAGTTGGAGTGACCACACGATTCATTCGATATCTCACATCTCCATGTTGAAGAATTGCATGTGCGAGTTTTTATTGATCATGCAAACTGAAGATATTAGGTTCAATGATAGCTTATCTTATGAGGATATTTATGTTCAGATTCTAGATCACCAAGTTCTCAAGTTGAGGACTTAGGAAGTAGCATCAGTCAAGTCCTTTGGAGGAACCAATTCGTTGAGGAATCTACTTGGGAAGCTGAGGAAGATATGAAGGAGAGATATCCACATCTCTTTGAAACTGGAGAAATTCCAGGCCAAGGTACTAATTCTAATCTCAGTACTATTTAATTAATAAGTTAGCATATTGTAATTTCTTTGCTTGTTGGGTATATAAGTGGAATGTTACATGCTACACCCTTATCCTATTAAGAGTAATCTCATTTGAGGACGAATGTTTCCAAGGGGGATAAATTGTAATACCCCGCAATTAGAAAGAAGTTTAAAAATTGGAAATAGTCATTTTTGGAAAGAATTTAAAAATCTGGAAAATTTGTTAAATAGATTAAGTTGGGTTTTGGTCAACTTCAAACAACCATACTCCTAGCTCAAGATGCGTTAGGTGTGTTTCCAAATAGGGAAAATGGAAAAATATACCCCTGAATTTTCGTAAATGGTATCTAAGCACCCTTCGTTATACTTTTAGAACATTGATACCCCTACCATCTATTTTTGGAGGATTTATACCCTTTGGACTAATGGAGGGACATGTGTCACAATCTTAACAACCTATCAAACTATTATTTAATTTTTATTTCTAATTAATGATTCGACCCCAATAATTAAAAACCCACCCAAATAATTTAAGACCCACCCAAATAAATCCCATTTTCCATTCTTCTCTAGTTCCAAAAACCATACACCCCAAGAATTAGTTACCTAACACCACTGTCGCGACTCCATATTCTCCAGCGAAGCTCCACGTACTAAACCACCTCTAATTGCTATCAAACTCAACCTCCCTTGCTCAAGCAAAATCAATGAGGTAGCGACCCTTCGTCCACCATGAAACCTAACCACCAGTTACCCATCTCTCTCTCACTGCTGGTCCAACAATTTTGGCGAATTGAACCAGCGAACTCCGACAAATCGAACCAACAACCTTCAAATGAATTTATAATCACAAAACTCAATAATGTTTTTAGATGACTGAAACTTTGAAAAATGAAGATTGTAGGCTTTAAAGCTATGAAAATAGATATATGAAAATCAAAAATCAACAATACATTCAACAGCCTCATGGAAAGCATCACAAAGTGCAATGACTTTTAGGAACACTTCCTCAATTTTTCAAGCGTGAATTGAATAGAAACTAAACAAGAATCATGATCTGCAGTTGTTGACATGCCCATATCAGGGAAAATAATGAATGTCTTGGTAGTTGTATTCGTACCAAAGTGAAGCTTCCTAATTTGATTGGCGATTCAAGGATTACATAGCTTTGCTGCATGAATATCCATTTCGTGGGAATTAAATGCTAATATTTCTTTAAAAAACTTTTAAGTTTACTTTATTATCAGTTCTTGATCTCCGTTTCTTTATAATTTAGTTATAATTTTAGAGCGGTTTTAGTTACTTGGGTGGGTCTTTAATTATTCGGGTCAATTTTTTAATTGAAAATAAAAATTAATACATTTGGATAGATTGTTAAGATCATGACATGTGTCCTTATGTTAGTCCGAAGGGTATACACGCTAATGCAAAGAGGCTCACCACTGACTCTAAGTGCTCAAAGTGGAACAACGATGTGTTGGATGGTGATCTTGGTGAACCGCGTCTGCATCATAAGACAATGTAGGCCAACTGGCATCAGTACATTGAATGTACGAGTATGCGAGTTGGAATGCTAAACAACAACTTAAGCTTGATGGGAATAAGAGGAACTTTCCTTTCCTATGCTCAACTCAAGAAATACTCTACTTAATGTACGTATATAAAGCAATTTAAAACACATGCAATATATATAAAGCTTGTAAAATAGAAAAGCAACTTCGTTCAGCAATGAAAATACAATAACAACTCAACTTTACTTATGTATGAAAGTAATATAGTTCTGTGGGAGTTTCTCTAACTGACAACCACTACTATGAGCCTAAGTGGTGATACATCGTCTCGCCCACGCTACCAAAACTATCCTATACTTTTCCGTCGCATAGAACATCCTCAACTTAGTGCATCAACTAGCTTAACTTACGTGCTCATCTAAAAAGTATGACCCATTAATGCCCATGATGGCTACTTGGTTTACATGGAGACTTGAGTTAATATAAACTCTCATCTCAACATCGGTGCCTAATACAACTCCAAAAATAAACTTTAGCTCATGCTTTTAAAATAACCTCCTTCCTCTGGGTTGATATGATTTGCTCAACCCCTTTTAGCTTTAAAAATCCCTCTTGGGATCAATGTTTCATTTTATTGTTCAAAACTCTATTGGTGTAGGCTCGGGGCGTGATAAACTTAGAATTAGAGCACAGAGTTAAAATGTCCTTGGGAGTTTACGAAGTCGTGTCTGTAGAGTCCTATTTAGTGGTGTGAAGCGCGCCACATCTATAATTAAGAGGCTGCAATATTTATGAAATTCCTCATTTCTTTCACGCTCTTTTCTTGCCTTAGAGTTTATCTCAAAAGGTTTCTCTCTAATTCATGCTTGTGCGTGTTTCAGATAACAATGCCTCGACGAAGAGTAGTCTGAGGTCGTCCCTCTAGGAGAATCGTTGATCCAGAAGAGCAAGGGGTATCTAATGCACCAAACGTGCAATCTCAAGGTGAGGTCACTAATGTTGAGTTCTGTGAGGCTATCCGGATGTTGTGCCACGTGGTAACTAATCAAGTTGGGCAGCAAAGAGGAGCAAGAAAATAAGAGGCTGACACTTCGAGGATTTGTGAATTCTTGAAAATGAATCCTCCAAGTTTCATGGGTTCTATCACTACTGAGGATCCGAAGAATTTTATTGAGGAACTGAAGAAGGTTTTTAATTTGATGCATGTTCTGATGCTGAAAGAGTTGAGCTAGTTGCATATCAACTGAAAAATGTGGCTAGAACTTGGTTTGATTACTGGAAGGACGGTAGAGATGAGGATGCGACACATCAGAGTTGGACCTGTTTTAAATAAGATTTTTTGTGGCGTTTCTTTCCCCGAGAATTGAAAGAGGCTAAGGTACGACAATTTCTTACGCTGAACATTATTCTTTGAGTGTGCACGAGGTTGGGTTGAAGTTCACCCAGTTGTCCCACTATGCTCCTGAAATTGTTAAGGACATTAGGAGCAGAATGAGCTTGTTTGTCGCTGGCTTGGGTCGTTCATCAAGCAAAAAGGGCAGGGCTGCGATGCTAATACGTGACATGAACATATTTATGTTGATAATCTTTGTGCAACAATTTGAAAAGGAGAAGTTGAGGGATAGAGAACAGTATAGAAGCAAGAAAACTAAGAATGGGAATGAGTCTAGGCAGCAGAAAATTAGTATGAAACGCCAATCTTTTCAGAAACAAAAGGGGCATGCAACATCATCTGCTAGTGCATCTACGCCCAGAAATAGAGGTGAGCATAATGACCAGAATTCGCAGAACTTCAAGGATAGACCAGCACAATTCCAAGGTTGTGTGGCACAAGGAGGTAGTTGGGCTCCTGTATGTGGTAGGTGTGGTAGAAACCACGTCCATGAGTGTCATGATGGCCAATCTTGTTGTTTCAAGTGTTGCCAAGAAGGACACTTCATGAAAGAATGTCCTAAAAATAAGCAAGGTAGTGGAAATCCGGGCAACAAAGCCAGTGTTCATTAGTTGTTCACTAGACAAGGCTGTACCTAGAGGAGATACTTCCAGTACCGGCGGAGGGGCAAGCTGCCTCTATGCAATCAGTAGTCGCCAAGAGCAAGAGAATTCCCAGATGTTGTCATTGGTATGATCAAAGTCTTTAATTTTGATGTTTATGCTTTGCTAGACAGAGGGGCAATTTTGTCTTTTGTAACTACTTATGTTGAAAAAATGTTTGAAAATCTTCCTTCTATGTTTCTACACATGTTGGGGAGTCTATTCTAGCAGAAAAAGTCTATCGTGATTGTGCTGTTTCCATCAATTACAAGAACACCATGCCTAACCTAGTTGAGTTATACATGGTAGATTTGGATGTCATTCTAGGTATGACTGGCTTCATTCCTGTTATACATCAATCAATTGTAGAACTCAAGTTTTCAAGTTTCAAATTCCTAATGAGCCAGTCATAGAGTGGAGTAGTAGTTCAGCAGTGCCTAAGGGTCATTTCATTTCGTACCTCAAGGAGAAAAAGTTAGTTTCAAATGGTTGTATTTATCACTTAGACCGAGTTGATGAATCAAGTGCTAAGATACCTCCCATCCAGTCAGTTCCTATAGTAAAAGAGTTTCCGGAAGTCTTTCATAATGATCTACCCGGAGTCGCTCCTGAGAGAGAAATAGACTTTGGCATAGACACAATTCCAAAAACTCATCCTATATCTATTCTGCCATATAGAATTGCACCAGCAGAGTTGAAAGAGTTGAAACAACAGTTGAAAGATCAGTTAAAAAAGGGTTTACTTTGACCAAGTGTCTCACCATGGGGCGCTCCGATCTTGTTTGTGAGAAAGAAATATGGTTCCCTTAGGAAGTTTATAGACTACCGCCAATGGAACAAGGTTAACATCAAGAATAAATATCCTCTTCCAAGGATTGATGATCTTTTTCACGAGCTTCAGGGTGCTTCCTTCTTCTCAAAAATTAATCTCAGATCGGGTCAACATCAGTTTAAAGTTAGGGAATGTGACATTCAAAGACAACATTGAAAGCCTAATATAGGCATTATGATGTTTTGGTCATGTCCTTTGGTCTGACCAATGTTCTTGCAACATTCATGGATCTTATTAATAGAGTCTTCAAACCTAATCTAGATATGTTTGTTATCATCTTCATTGATGACATACTAATCTATTCAGGGAATGAAAAAGATCATGTTAGTCACCTCTGAATAGTTCTTCAGACTTTGAAAGATAAGGAGTTATATGCTAAGTTCTCCAAATGTGAGTTTTGGCTTAAGTTTGTTGTATTCTTGGGCCACATAATTTCCGACTAATTAGAGCTGATAACTAAAAGATAGAAATAATTCAGAGTTGTTCTAGACCCATGTCTCCAATTGATATCAGGAGTTTCTTAGGTTTGGCTGGCTACTATAGAAGATTTGTTGAGGGATTTTTGTTCATTTCATCTCTTTTGACGAAGTTGATTCAAAAGACAATTATGTTTCAATGGTCTGAAGCTTGTGAGAAAAGCTTTCAGGAATTGAAAAAGAGGTTGACTACTGCCCTTATTTTGACCTTATCGGAAGGTACTCAAGGTTTTATGGTGCATTGTGATGCATCTAGTTTTGATTTGGGTTGTGTTCTAATGCGCAAGGTTATTGGTTATGCCTCCAGACAATTAAAAATTCATGAGAAGAATTATCCAACCCACGACTTAGAATTGACTACTGTAGTTTTGCTTTAAAGATATTGTGGCACTACTTGTATGGTGTTCATGTTGATATATTCACTGATCACAGGAGCTTACAATATGTGTTCACCCAGAAGAGCTCAATCTCAGACAGAGGAGGTTAAAATTACTCAAGGAATATGTCTCACGACCCGAGAGCACCCCTAAGTCGTTAGACGGAGTATCCGACCTCTCGGAGGTGTTATAAAAGACTCTTGGTATTCATTTATCACATATATATGAAAAGTAGTGCAGAATTAAAACTGAACACAATACAAGTTAATAATCATATATAAGACATATTCCACATTTAACAAGTAAGCCCTTTTCATCATCTTTAGACCCTCTACTTAGGGTTACTCTAAGACTCACTTGAGTAATGCATGAAGAGACCTCCCATACACCCTCTTCAAGCACACCTAAATGATCCTCAAAGCTACCCTAGATAAGAACCTTTCTATTCAAGATACTTTTACTAAATGAAACTTATTCATTAGAGCCATTTAAGAGATAAGTAAAAAATTAGGGGACGTCACATAATGGTCTTAGAAGACCTAAGGAACTCACTTTAGTATGTTCAAAGCCTATAGCGTCCCATTCCACTACCTATGCATTGTAGAACCTATCTAATACTAGAGTGCGCATCCAACATGATGAGAATAACCATTAACTGACGTAGACCATACTAGCTAGGTATGGAATCCAATGTCATAAAGACCCCACACTGTGGAAGGTCTTCCACTTGCCAAGGGTATAACTAGGACACATCCCATGTACGCACAAGTTTAGGGGATATCAAAAGGTTTCTTTGTACTCTAGCCTCATACTAAACTAGAGATACCTCCTTAAGCATATCCACTCGGTGCTTTACCTTCATTCTCATAGAATAAGTTCATTCACATATACATATTAGAGAAGGTACTATTCGTTAGTTCTACCAACTCATAATACCACTACCAAGAAGGGATCCACAAGGGTCTACTGATCAAGGTTCATTAGGATAGCTCTTATGACTTTCCTAGAGATGGATTCATTCTATTCCAGCCAACCTACCCCTAAGTCCATCATTCCATTCAACAAGGGCACTATTACGGTCTTCCGCTTCAATGTTTCTATTAATCTTCTTTTCATATTCAAGGTTTCACAGTCTTAACCTTTATTTCATATCAAGGTTCCGTATTAGTATTTCATAGAAGGGCACCACTTTAGGTCTACCAATCCTAGAATTTCATTCATTCATACAGACATTCAAAAAATACCATTCAAGTGCCAAGTAGGAACAACTAGTATGCCTAAACAAGATACTCTATCAACAAATAGAGACTCTTCATAGTCTATTATCTTCACATACCATCATTTAGAGGAATTATACTTTCACCTCACACATGCACATACACAATATCATCCTTCACATTGTATGTCTATACAAGGTATAACATGATGATAATACTGTAACAACCTGAAAATGACTATGCTAAGTAATGCTTAAACGTACCTAGAATGCCTGGATTAGACCGGGTTCACACGACATGTTGCGCGTAGAACCAGACCTCAGAACCTCTGCACTAGCCAAGACAACAAACTTGGTGAGTTAGTTGAGCTAGGCAAGGTGAGAACCAACCATGTATGGAACCCGAATTGAAGATTCACCCGGATGAATTTTTACAATATTTGAAAGGGGTAATCTTAGGTTTGGAGGGTCTAGGGATAAAATGGTCTTTTCCAAGCTAGGGTTAGTATTGTAATTACCCTAAGTATTTAATTAATTAATTAGATAATTAATTAATTTAAAGAGGAGGGGCAAATCGGGTAGGGTTGGCCAAAATTTGACCCTTTTTCGCAAGTTAAGCTTCACCCGGGTTCGAGCCTTGGTGGAGGCGACATTTTGGTGGATTAAATTGATGATTATAATCTGATTTTTTAGGGGCTTGGTGGTCATTTCGTTTACCCTTTGAAAAAACTCAGATTTTTAAACAATTAAGAGAAGTCCTAATTTGACTATGTCTCCACCTAATCTCCTAGTCCTAAGCTACCACTCTTTCTCACGTCTCTCTCTACTCTCACCTTATTTACACGATTACTCTTCAGTAAAAGAAGAGAACAGAACAAAAAAATATAAAGTTCATCAAGAACTTGAACGCTAAAACTCAAAAGTAAAGACAATCTGAAAACGTAAAGCAAAAATGGGTTTCTCGACAGGATTGTGCTGAGGTTTTGGTGGTGAGGCTTGGTTTCATGAGAATTAGCAGCATTGAAACAAGTGTTGAATGACTTCAGGTATGGGTTTTCTTCCCTCTTGGTCCCTTTACCAAGAGACCCCTAAGGTTCATACTATTCACAATAGAAAACTAAGGTTGTCCCCGTTGCATGCCCCTGTCATTAGGTCCTTTGAAAGATTCAAATATGCGTTGGTATGACTTATGGTAGATGATTTTAGGGCTGGTTGTGATTACGTGTTTGAATTTGTATTCGGAATTATGTAGAGATGAAAGAGGTGTTCCGAAAATGTAAAGTTCGTTAACTTGTTTGTGCATGTGTGTGCTGTGAATTAGCCACAATTTGAAGTTTGATATTGATATGTTAAAATGTTATGAATTATGTGTGCGAGAATAAGTTAAAAACGTGATGTTCATATGAGTTCAAAGTTGCTGAATTGAATAATATTCTTGACTGAAAGTAACCTTGAAAATGCACCTAAGGATCTCCCTAAAAACTACTCGAAATGTCTTAATGTTTAACGTGAAAAAGGGTGAGAAAATAGACTGCAAAAAGGTGATCAAATTTCCAAAAGTAACCATGAAAACTCACCTAAATATGCACTAGATGCTACACGAAAATTGTCCTAAATCTAACGTTTAAAAGTTGAGAAAATGGACTGCAAAAAGGTGACCAAATTTCCAGAATGCTGGAAATTTGGTTTCGGCCATCTTACTGTAAAAATTTTAGTCTTCAAATTTTTTTTAAATGCATGAGGTCAGTGGGGATTGAACCGAAGACCTCACCATATACAAGTTATAAAAATTAAATAATAAAAAAGGAGGTAAGGGGGATTCGAAATGGGGTAAAGCTCAAGTGAAAAGTTAGGAGAAAAATGAAAGAAAATGAAGTGAGGCGTGTGGGGTTCGAACCCACAACCTCTTGGATGGTATAAGGAGAGAGGAGAAAAATAAAATAAAGAAATAATAAATGAGGTATGTGGGGATCAAACCCACAACCTATTGTCCGAATGAGAAAGTAAGGAGAAAATATAAATAAAAATAGGGTGAGGTTATGGTGAATTGATCCCACACACTCTTGGTCTAAACGAAGGAATCAAGTAAATAAAGAAAAAGAAAGAAATGTGGGCGTGGGGATTCGATCTTGGGTCCCCCAGGCCGAAATATTTAAAAAAAATCAAGAAAAAGAAAGAAAGGAAGTGTAGGTGTGGGGGATGCATCTCCCTAGCCAAGAAGTTTATGTCAACGAAAATCATAAAGAAAATTAACCAAGTGTTATACAAGGGATTTGAAATAGGGTTCCCTTGCCCAATTCCATATTGACACATAAATCGTACGTAAATAAATGATTAAATGAATGCTGCCTTAAAGTATCGAAACTTAGACTTTGGCATATTTACAAGATGCATAAGTCTTGTACCACATAACCTTGGGAAAGTATGAATCACTTAGACGAATTACGAATGAAGCCTCATGGCTTATATGTATGGATCCACAAGTCCAGCATACGTTTAAAAGTAAGTGAACCTAAGGTGTTATGTAATGAATGATGTGACCCCAGAAGGGTAAAGTAAGAGTGTGAAACACACACTAAAAGGCCAAGTGCATTGGCATATGATGAAATGAACATTCACGTAAAAAGGGGTGAGTAATTATGAAAGGCAAATGTGCTAAGGCTAATGAATGTGGTGACAACATGATAAGAGGCTAATGTGAAATATGAGAGAAATCTCAAATGAGCCTAAGTAGATGTTACCAAAACGTACTCACCTATGAGAGTGTAAAGTTAATGAAGAGACCAGTCTCTATGAACACTCTAATGAAAGCATTAAAGTTAATATATACTTAATACTAATGATGAGATTTAGAAATCATCTAATGAGCTATGATGTCCTCATGCTAGAAGCCAGCTTCTATGATGTATGAGATGAATGTAATGGAAGTTTATACTGAGCACCGATAGGCTAGCTATGAGTGGCGATTCCTTCTTTCGCGAAGGCAGAGGTTCGTGTAATTCTCATGAGATGAGATTGTCCGTCCAGACGGGTATGGGTCTCCTTATATCTCCTAGTCTTTGAACCTATGCAACCAACATAGGGATCTAGCAGGTTTCAATTCCCTATATACGCTAGCATGTTTAGGTTTCACTTTGGCCGGTGATTCCACCTCTTTTCGGTGTGGGGTAGACACAGGATTTCATGGAGCTCACATGATCTATGTCGGTTAAAGTTAAAGTTCCCAAAGAAAGAATGAGGCCAGCCTCATGTAATGCACACAATGAAATGAACGATACCAAAGGTGTTTGGGTAGGATAATCAAGAGGTGAACTAGACTTATGTAATGACACTAGGTCATTCTTAGTCATTGCACAGTGAACCCAATGAGAGTCTTATACTACATCCTAGGAATAGCTGGTGTTTACACTAGCCTATGAATGAAATGAAATGAAGTACGTACGAATGACTGAAGCAGACTCTGTGTTTGCTAAAGAAGGCTCCGTAGTTGAGGTCACATATGTTGACCCCTCATTTTGGGAAGTCCTAATGTTAAGTCCATGATTCCAAGGTCTCATGGCATATGAACGAATAAAATGAAATATGATATGTCCTATATGCAATATGTTATGTGCTATATGCAATATGTTATGTGCTATATGCAATATGTTATGTGTTGTGTGCAATATGATATGTATGATGATGCATGTTACTCTCATGGAATGACTTTCCTAATCCGATTTTGGCAAGTCCACTGACTTGACTTTCCATAACTCATATCGTTAGGAGAGAGCTATTCTAAATCATGCATGTCCGTGGTGTGTGCTTGCATATACCCATACTTAGTACAAGTGTGTACTAATTCCATACATTTATCTACTTTTAGGTGCAGGTACAGCTGGACGTTAGAGCTTACGAGTCGACGCAGAAGTTATCCGAATGTGGAGCTTTAATCCGGATTTGGTAGGCCCTCATGCTTTCGAGGATGCTTACTGATTTATTCTAGCGTAGACGTAGGAATGAGCTAGTGGAGTATGTTCCACTAGTGGTTCTTTCATATTTACTTTCAGACATTGTATTGGTGCCATTTTGGCAACTCTATATTTATAACTATATCTTTCTTTTGATTATCTTGATTTAGATGGTTGTTGTGTCGCTTATGAGTTTACGTATATAGTATTATGAAAGTTCAATGTTTTCTAATATAAAGTTTATGTAAAAAAAAAAAAATTCCGCTAAAATTAACCTAGATGAAGTAACGACGACGTATGTAGGCTTGTCTGCGAACTCTGAGAGGTCAACGACGCCGGTCTCGTCTGGGGTCTAGATTCTGATCGTGAAAAAGTTGGTATCAGAGCATTAGGTTTAATTCCAAGGAAAATAAGTTCACATCAACCACATCGAGTAGTTTCTAAGTTATGGTAGTGAAGTGCACCACTATCATGAATTAGAGACTACATGATGCGTAGGAAAATTTCCCTTCTTATACTCTTTATCGTGCTATCTAGAGCTTTCACACTTTGTATCATCCTAAGTATCTAACTTCCTTCTTGTGTGAGCGCGTAAAAGAATACACACAAGGATTAGGATGGCCAAGTGGTCTAAGGCACCAGACTCAAGATCTGGCCTTCCCAAGAAGGGGCAGTGATAGAAATGCCCAGCGTGAACGAAAGACGTTTGGTAAGAGTGGTTGTTCGCATAGAGGTGAGTGCATGGTAGGTTCTAAAGCCTGCTATGAGTACTGATGAAGAGGAGAAGGCTAAGTTGGCTGCTTACTAGCTCAAGGAGATGGCTTAGGTATGGATTACTTCATAAATGCTAGACTGCCCAATAGTAGTATGTGGTAAGACTATGTGTGCAGACCTTGTTAAGTTACCCATGAATGACTTCTATATTATACTTGTATGGACTGGCTCCATAAATGTTATGCCGTCATGGATTGTCGTAGTAGGGTTGTGAGATTCCGTTTCCCTAATGAATTAGAGCTGGTCTAGGAGGGGTACAATTCGAGTCGTTCGTTCCTAAAAGCTAATAAAATGATGTCCAAGGGATTTTTATGTCATCTTGTGAGTGTCAATGATATATATCATGACATTCCTTCCATAGACTCTGTGCCTGTAGTGAATGAGTTCCAAGATGTTTTCCCAGATGATTTTCCTGGAGTCCCTCCCCCTCGAGATATTGATTTTGGTATCGACCTAGATCCCGATACCAAACCAATTTCAATTCCTCCCTACAAGAATGGCTCCAGCTGAACTCAAAGAGTTGAAGCTGCAGTTAAAAGATCTCACTGATAATGGCTTCATCCAGCCGAGCATATCCCTTTGGGGCGCTCCAGTGCTATTTGTGAAAAAGAAGGATGGAACCCTTAGGATGTGTATCGATTATCGGCAGCTCAACAAAGTCACTACAAAGAACATGTATCCACTTCCTAGAATAGATGACTTATTCGATCCGCTCCAAGGGTCTAGTTTCTTCTCGAAGATTGATGTTCATTCCGGGTATCATCAGCTTAGGGTTAGGGATGAAGATATCCCAAAGCCAGCCTTTCGTACCCGTTATGGACATTATGAGTTCCTAGTCATTTGGTCTCACTAATGCACCAGCTGCATTTATAGACCTCATGAACCGAGTCTTCCATGAATACATTGATTCTTTCGTCATAGTATTCATTGATGACATCCTCATCTACTCTAAGACCAAGGAAGAGCATGAACATCATTTGAGACTAACCTTGTAGGTACTTAGACAACATAAGCTGTATAACAAATTCAGCAAGTGTGAATTGTGGTTTAGATCAGTGACCTTCCTGGGTCATGTTCTGTCCGATCAGGGTGTGGAGGTGGACCCCAGGAAGACTGTGGCTGTTAAGAACTGGCCAAGACCTCTTACTCCCACCGATATCCGTAGCTTTCTGGGATTGGCTGGCTACTACCGCAGGTTCGTGAAGGGGTTTTCTTCCATTGCTGCCCCATTTACAGCTTTGACTAAGAAGAAAGCCAAGTTCGAATGGACGGAGACTTGTGAGAAGAGATTCCAGGAGATCAAGGATAAACTCACTTCAGCCCCAGCGCTTACGTTACCTAAATGTGGTGAGAATTACACTATTTATTGTGACGCATCTAGGGTTAGTTTGGGTTGTGTTCTTATGCAGGGTGGTAAGGTGATAGCCTATGCGTCCAGACAGCTCAAGGTTCATGAGAAGAATTATCCCACTCATGACCTGGAGTTGGCAGTTGTGGTGTTTGCATTGAAGCTGTGGAGGCATTACTTGTACGGAGTGCACGTGGATGTTTTCATAGATCATAAGAGTCTCCAGTATGTATTCACACAGAGAGAGTTGAATCTACGTCAGCGGAGATGGTTAGAGCTGTTGAAGGACTATGATATGAGTGTCCACCACCATCTAGGGAAAGCAAATGTTGTAGATTATGCTTTGAGCAGGTTGAGCATGGGGAGTACAACCCACATTGATGATGGGAAGAAGGAGTTGGTGAGGGATGTACACAGACTGGCCATACTGGGTGTGCGGTTGTTGACTTCTACTAGCGGGGGTGTTTTAGTTCATCCTAGTTCTGAATCATCCTTGGTAGTTGAAGTCAAGAAGGGTAAGCATGTTGATTCTGTTTTGATGGAGTTGAAGGACTCAGTGCTGATGAAGATGAATGAGTCCTTTACTTTGGGAGGTGACGGCATACTTAGGTACCAGGACAGACTGTGTGTACCAGACGTGGATGATTTGTGGACCAAGATAGAGGCCCATGGTTCCAGGTATTCGATACATCCAGGTTCCACCAAGATGTATCATGACCTCAAGAAGATCTATTGGTGGAATGGCATGAAGAAGGATATTGCTGAGTATGTGGCCAAGTGTCCTAATTGTCAACAGGTTAAGGCGGAGCAACTTAAGCCTGGTGGTATCACTCAGATGATTGAGGTTCTGACTTGGAAGTGGGAGGCTATTAACATGGACTTCGTGGTTGGTCTTTCGAGGACTAGGAGACAGCGTGACTCCATATGGGTTATTGTGGACAGGATGACTAAGTCTGCCCACTTTATCCCTGTGAAATCTACTTACAAGGCCGAGGATTCTGTGAGACTCTACATTGATGAGATTGTGAGGTGGCATGGATTTCTTTGTCTATCATATCATATAAAGGGGCTCAGTTCACTTCGTATTTCTGGAGATCCTTCCAGAAGATCCTAGGCACGCAGGTAATGTTCAGTACTGCCTTCCATCCTCAGACAGATGGGCAGGTAGAGCGCACCATTCAGACATTGGAGGACATGTTGAGGGCGTGTGTAATCGACTTCAGAGGTAGTTGGGGCGACCATATGCCATTGATAGAGTTCTCATATAATAACAGCTATCACTCCAGTATTAGGATGGAACCGTTTGAGGAACTGTATGGTAGTAGGTGTAGGTCTCCAGTTGGGTGGTTCGAGGTTGGAGAGTCATCCATTTTGGGCCCAGAGATCATTCATGAGGCCTTAGAGAAGGTCAGAGTGATTAGGGACAGGTTGGCTACTGCTTATAGTTGGCAGAAGTCTTATGCAGATAACAGGAAGTGGCCCTTAGTGTTTGATGTTGGTGACCAAGTATACTTGAAGATATCACCCATGAAGGGGGTGATGAGGTTTGGCAGGAAGGGGAAGTTGAGTACGAGGTACGTCGGGCCATACGAGATTCTACAGCGTGTAGGTGAGGTGGCCTATGAGTTGGTGTTGCCTGCGGATCTAGCTTCTGTTCATCCAGTCTTTCATGTCTCTATGTTAAAGAAGTGCCTTGGTGATCTAGCATCGATTCTGCCTGTTGAAGGTTTGGGGGTTGATGAAGACTTGTCCTATGAGGAAGTTACTGTTGACATCTTAGATCGGCAGGTAAAGCGGCTGAGAAACAAGGAGGTTGCCACAGTGAAGGTATTATGGAGGAACCATCTTGTTAAGGGTGCTACGTGGGAGGCCGAGGCCGATATGAGATCCCACTATCCTCATCTATTAAGCTCTTGAGGTTAGACTCCTTACTCTTAAGTCTAAGTTTCCTTGTCTCCTCTATTCTTTGTTGATATTCCTTGACTGTGTAAATTACATATGTTATGATATGACTGGCATTGTACGAGATAATTAGAAGTTTCATTCGGGGACAAATGTTCCGAAGGGGGGGATAATGTAACAACCTGAAAATGACTATGCTAAGTAATGCTTAAACGTACCTAAAATGCATGGATTAGACCAGGTTCACACGACTTGTTGCGCGTAGAACTAGACCTCAGAACCTATTCACTAGCCAAGCCAACCAACTTGGTGAGTTAGTTGAGCTAGGCAAGGTGAGAACCAACCATATAGGGCACCCGAATTGAAGATTCACCCGGATGAGTTTTTACGGGACTTGAAAGGGGTAATCTTAGGTTTGGAGGGTCTAGGAGTAAAATTGTCTTTTCCAAGCTAAGGTTAGTATTGTAATTACCCTAAGTATTTAATTAATTAAATAATTAATTAATTAATTTAAAGAGGAGGGGCAATTCGGGTAGGGTTGGCCGAGTTTTGACCCTTTTTCGCAAGTTAAGCTTCACCCGGGTTCAAGCATTGGTGGAAACGACATTTAGGTGGATTAATTGATGATTATAATCTGATTTTTTTTAGGGGCTTGGTGGTCATTTCGCTTACCCTTTGAAAAAAATCAGATTTTTAAACAATTAAGAGAAGTCCTAATTTGACTAAGTCTCATCCTAATCTCCTAATCCTAAGCTACCACTCTTTATCACGTCTCTCTCTACTCTCACCTTATTTACACGGTCACTCTTCAATAAAAGAAGAGAATAGAACAAAAAAATATAAAGTTCATCAAGAACTTGAATGCTAAAACTCAAAAGCAAAGACAATGTGAAAACGTAAAGAAAAAAGGGGTTTCTCGACGGGATTGTGCTGAGGTTTTGGTGGTGAGGCTTGGTTGCATGAGAATTGGCAGCATTGAAACAAGTGTTGAACGACTTCAGGTATGGGTTTTCTTCCCTCTTGGTCCCTTTCCCAAGAGACCCCTAAGGTTCAGACTATTCACAATAGAAAACTAAGGTTGTCCCCGTTGCATGCCCCTGTCATTAGATCCTTTGAAAGATTCAAGTATGCGTTGGTATGATTTCTGGTAGATGATTTTAGGGCTGGTTGTGATTACGTGTTTGAATGTGTATTCAGAATTATGTAGAAATGAAAGAGGTGTTCCAAAAATGTGAAGTTTGTTAACTTGTTTGTGCATGTGTGTGCTGTTAATTAGCCACGGTTTGAAGCTTGATATTGACATGTTAAAATGTTATGAATTATGTGTGTGCAAATATGTTAAAAACGTGATGTTCATATGAGTTCAAAGTTGCTGAATTGAATGATAATTCTTGACTGAAAGTAACATTGAAAATGCACCTAGGAATCTCCCTGAAAACTACTCGAAATGTCTTGATGTTTAACGTGAAAGAGGGTGAGAAAATGGACTGCAAAAAGGTGATCAAATTTCCAAAAGTAACCATGAAAACTCACCTAAATATGCACTAGATGCTACACGAAAATTTTCCTAAATCTAACGTTTAAGAGTTGAGAAAATGGAATGCAAAAAGGTGACCAAATTTCCAGAATGCTGGAAATTTGGTTTCATCCAGCTTACTGTTTTTTTTTAAAATGCATGAGGTCAGTGGGGATTGAACCCAAGACCTCACCATATACAAGTTACAAAAATTAATTAATAAAAAAGGAGGTAAGGGGGATTCGAAATGGGGTAAAGCTCAAGTGAAAAGTTAGGAGAAAAATGAAAGAAAATGAAGTGAGGCGTGTGGGGTTCGAACCCACAACCTCTTGGATGGGTGAATGACAGAGGAGAAAAATGAAATAAAGAAATAATAAAATGAGGTATGTGGGGATCGAACCCACAACCTCTTGGCCGAATGAGACAGTAAGGAGAAAATATAAATAAAAATAGGGTGAGGTTGTGGGGAATTGATCCCACACCCTCTTAGTCTAAACGAAGGAATCAAGTAAAGAAAGAAAAGGAAAGAAATGTGGGCGTGGGAAATCGATCTTGGGTCCCCCAGGTCGAAATATTTAAAAAAAATCAAGAAACAGAAAGAAAGGAAGTGTAGGTGTGGGGGATGGATTTCGGGTTCCCTAGCCAAGAAATTTATGTCAACGAAAATCATAAAGAAAATTAACGAAGTGTTATACAAGGGATTTGAAATAGGGTTCCCTTGCCCAATTTCGTATTGACACATAAATCATACGTGAATAAATGATTAAATGAATGCTGCCTTAAAGGATCAAAACTGAGACTTTGGCTTACTTACAAGATGCATAAGTCTTGTACCACATAACCTTGGGTAAGTATGAATCACTTAGATGAATTACGAATGAAGCCTCATGGCTTGTATGTATGGATCCATAAGTCCAGCATATGTTTAAAAGTAAGTGAACCTAAGGTGTTATGTAATGACTGATGTGACCCCAGAAGGGTTAAGTAAGAGTGTGAAACACACTAAAAGGACAAGTGCATTGGCATATAATGAAATGAACATTCACGTAATAAGGCGTGAGTAATTATGAAGGGCAAATGTGCTAAGGATAATAATGTGGTGACAACATGATAAGAGGCTAATGTGAAATATGAGAGCTATCTCAAATGAGCCTAAGTAAATGTTACCAAAACGTACTCACCTATGAGAGTGTAAAGTTAATGAAGAGACCAGTCTTTATGAACAGTCTAATGAAAGTATTAAAGTTAATATATACTTAATACTAATGATGAGATGAGAAATCATCTAATGAGCTGTGATGTCCTCATGCTAAAAGCCAGCTTCTATGATGTATGAGATGAATGTAACGGAACTTTATACTGAGAACCGATAGGCTAGCTATGAGTGGCGGTTCCTTCTTTCGGTAAGGCAGAGGTTCGTTTAATTCTCATGAGATGAGAGTGTCCGTCCAGACGGGTATGGGTCTCTTTATATCTCCTAGTCTTTGAACCTATGCAGCCAACATAGGGATCTAGCAGGGTTCAGTTCCCTATATACGCTAGCATGTTTAGGATTCACTTTGGCTGGTGATTCCACCTCTTTTCGGTGTGGGGTAGACACATGATTTCATGGATCTCACATTATCTATGTCAGTTAAAGTTAAAGTTCCCAAAGAAAGAATGAGGCCAGCCTCATGTAATGCACACAATGAAATGAATGATACCAGAAGTGTTTGGACAGGATAATCAGGAGGTGAACTAGACTTATGTAATGACACTAGGTCATCTTAGTCATTGCACAGTGAACCCAATGAGAGACTTAAACTACATCCTAGGTATAGCTGGTGTTTACACTATCCTATAAATGAAATGAAATGAAGTACATATGAATGAATGAAGCACACCCTGTGTTTGCTAAAGAAGGTTCCGTAGTTGAGGTCCCATATGTTGACCCCTCATTTTGGGAAGTCCTAATGTTTAGTCCATGATTCCAAGGTCTCATGGCATATGAACGAATGAACTGAAATATGATATGTGCTATATGCAATATGTTATGCTCTATATGCAATATGTTATGTGTTGTGTGCAATATGATACGTATGATGATGCATGTTACTCTCATGGCATCACTTTCCTAATCCGATTTTGGCAAGTCCACTGACTTGACTTTCCATAACTCATATCGTTAGGAGAGAGCTATTCTAAATCATGCATGTCAGTGGTGTGTGCTTGCATATACCCATACTTAGTACAAGTGTGTACTAATTCCATACATTTATCTACTTTTAGGTGCAGGTGCAGCTGGACGTTAGAGCTTACGAGTCGACGCAGAAGTTATCCGGACGTGGAGCTTTCCTCCGGATTTGGTAGGCCCTCATACTTTCCAGGATGCTACTGATTTATTCTAGCGTAGACGTAGGCATTAGCTAGTGGAGTATGTTCCACTAGCGTTTATTTCGTATTTACTTTCAGATGTTGTATTGGTGCCATTTTGGCAACTCTATATTTATGACTATATCTTTCATTTGATTATCTTGATTTATATGGTTGTTGTGAACGCTTATGAGTTTACGTAGATAGTATTATGCGATATTAATGTTTTCCAATATAAATTTTAAGTAAACAAAAGTTCAAAGTTTATGCTAAAATTAACCTAGATGAAGTAACGACGACATATGTAGGCTTGTCTGCGACCTCTGAGAGGTCAACGACGCCGGTCTCGTCTGGGGTCTAGATTTCGGTCGTGACAAATACAATTCACACAATAATGCCAACAAGGCCATGTTCATAGCAATTATAACAATTAAACAACGCCACCATAAGTGGACCATACCAATCAATAACAATTCGAAATCAATTCTATATTGAACAAAGGAATTAGGTCAACTCACCACCTTCCAATAGCCACCATCGCCATTCCTTAGCCTTTCCAACCTAATCACACAATAAGAGATCTTACCAATGACAATATATACACAAGACTAAACCAATAATTCATCCATATTAATGATCCAACAACACTCAAATATAGATATCAACACAATAAGGCAAGCTATGAACAATTTAACAATGATCAATATATAAATTAATAGCCCATAATAATCTACACATTAATTCAATACAATTAAGCCATGATCAATTCACCCATTTTAGAGCCAAAATTAGGAATTCAAGGAATACATGGGTTCATGGAAGTTTTGATCATATAACCATCAATTAGAATTGATTACTTTATAAAACATCAATTTAAACATTTTTATGAAAGAACCCATGCTCAAAATTGAAAATAGAATTTCAAGGTTTTCGGTGATCTTTGAAAAGACTTTGGAATTGACTCCTTGAATGGAAGAAGAATCAAAGATTAAATCACCATAACTTACTAGAAGAAATCCCATGAAATTGATGAAAAAATCAATCGAGTTCTTCAATCCTAGCTTCAACTTGACTTCAAGCTTCCATAGAGGTTTGGAGAGAACTTCTTTTGAACTTGGGGTTTCAATTTTGAATAATGAAGTCCAAGTCTAGGTCTTAGTGTTTTAACTAACTTAAAACACCACAAATAACCCAAAATAATCGTCTAGGACTTAATTAGGACGTGGGGTGTATTAGTACCAATTCACCCCTTAGTTGTTCGAACCACTGCAGAAACTGCAGGTGGTGACCTATGACCACCACCTAAGGACCGTAGGTGGTGTGACAGGGTCGTCCTACATCTTTGTGGTTCTGGACTGTGGCTCCTTAAAGTGGGTATAAGCTGCCACGACTAAGTATGGAGCCACACCGCCACTTACGAGCCATCACTCCTCTAACGGGGCATCACATGGGTCATAGATTAGGGTTACTTTGGCAGATTCATGGACAATGTTTGTGTCGCAACCGGGGAGCAACCCCTAGACGTAACTGGCAGCGTCGTCTTTTGAGAGGACAAAGACTAGCCTCTTGGCATTCGTCATAACATATCATAGGTTAAAATGCAGAAGAATTAAAACTTTTCATACATATATCTATATAGTGAGGTTTAGATACACCTCTCACATGCTACCTATGGACTTTACTTAGACTCCTCGCATAGGAAGCTTTCATAGGCTTCTCGTTTAGACAACTTAATCGATACATGAGAATTAGTCTAATACTTTGTGTCATATTGAACCATCTAAAACGAGTACAATTGTTGGACATAGCCAATACAAAGCTAATATGGCATTATTGGCTTACATCAATATTCGAATGATAAAGGAATAAACAATGTCTTTATGAAAATACAACTTCAAATATATAGCATAGAAAAATGTAACATCCCCGAACATGAGGACCTACCAACACTTGGAGAAAAGAGTCCAAGTCTTCTTCAATTGGCCTTCTAGGAACTCAATGGTCGGAACCTACATAATTTTAGAAAACATAGAAATATGGGTTAGTACACCACTTGTACTAAGTATGGAAACATATACAAACATAAAACATTGAAATCATGCTAAAAGGGACATTTGTTCAAAACCACGCTAATTTACTTTTTGAAAACCTTATGCAGAACCAAGGACACATATATGTCAATGACCACATGTTCATTAAGACAAGACCATATACAACATAAGACCAACATTATCAATAAGGTCAAGTCAACATGAATAGTAGCATATCAAGAGTATATCACCAAAGAAACTCCAATATAATATCATAACAACAAATAATGTACAAGATTTGATAACATTACAACATATGCAAGACCCTTACTCATAACTCATTACAAATATTACAAGTGCAATGATCAAGTGAAGTCCCATAACCCTACACAACCAAGTAAACCAAACAAAGGATCACAAGCAATGTCTAACTTTATATAACATAGCATAATGATTAATCATAATCATATTTAGCAATATAGACCAATAACATGTTCATAAGTGAAATTAACATCATATAGTATCATCACCATGTAAAGTCAACATATGCATATCATTTACTTTATAAGAACATAAGAACAACCTCTTAGGATTTACCTCAAGGCCAACTAGTGCAATGTATAGGTAGAGTCTCATACCCCTACCTAGACTAAGTCAAACCCCTTAAGTCACCCTAGTTAGTGTTCACTTTACTATTTCATTTTACTTTCGGGAACAATTGCCTTAAACGACATAGACCACATGAACTAAATGTCGAATCCGGCGCCATGAAGCCCTACACCGACATAAAGTGGTAAACTTGCCAAGGTATATTCATAACATGAACCTAACATTCTAGGTCAATCCTTTAGTTAGTATTCCTATAGGGCAACATAGTTCAAGAACTAGGAGACATACTTGAGACCATCTTTATGCACAATTGCATTGTAATCTCTATCTCAAGAGAATCATTGTAAACCTACCTTCCCACATTGGGAAGGGACACCACTCATATCTAGTTCACTCGGTGCTAAGCTAAAGTCCCTTTTTGAAATGTCGCTAAGCCTTTATTAATCAGTAGAGCTTATAATATGTCATAGGAGACTAACCCCTTGTATATGATAATCACTAGCTCATTTGGAATTGCATGAGAACTTCCTTTCAATATAACCCTCATATGTGAGACTAACACATTATCATCATCATGTCATAGTAAGGCACAGAAGTGATCCACAATCAACCTTATATCATCATACCTTAATCATAATCTCAATATCCATATATATAATTGAGAAATTTCAATTACATTCATAATACAATCACCTATCTAATCTAATCATAATTAACACTTCAATTGAACATCATCATCAAGTATAACCCATCATAATTGAAGTAAGGATTCAAGATCATAAGTCTTACCAATTTACCTTCATAAGCCTTCTTCCATGGTCTTACCATTAACCAACCATATTCATCAATTAATAGAATTAATAACATCATATAATAGTAATCAACAAAAGAACTAAGTCAATAAAATCATCACCAATATCAATTCATAATCTAGGGTTAGGGAAAGAGGGTCAATTCATGAACTACCCTAATTCAAAAATAATTAATCATAATACATCAATAATAATCAAAAGAAACCAAGAACAATACAGTTTGAAAGATCAATTTCGGAATAAGAACAAAACCATGCTTTTATCAACTTTTGGAAATCAATTTGAAGGAACCTCTTGGGTAAAGGAGTCCCAAGAGTGAAGAGATTCCATACCTTAACAATCCTTCAAGATTGATGGAGATAAAGTTGGATTCTTGCAACCCTAATTCCCTTTGACCTTGGTCTTCAATGGTGTTCTTTGGGGGAGAGATAAAGTAGAGAGAAGGAAGAGGATTTTGAGTTTGGGAATTGAAGTGTGTTGGGTTAGTTTAATGAGGGTTAGACCTTTTATAGTCCCCTAACTAACTTAATGAATCACCCCCTATTCCTTATTAAATAACTAACCAACTAACTGATTAAATGACTTAACTAAAAACTTAACAATGAAAAAACAACCCAAACAACGACCCCGACCTACGGACCGTATGTACATCGACACCACTAGACTGGCAAAGCGTCGATGAGTTCGGAGATTGGTTTTGTACCACTTTTTGAAAATGTCTAAATCTGTAACAACTGCCACCATCTAAGGCCACGGCTCGTCGATTGGATTGACGTTTGGCCACTGTCAACTTGACAACTTTTGGTCAAATGCGAGGGTCCTTGGAGGGTGGTCCTTGGGGAGTGGTACCCGTACGTTTCAACCATAATCACACTCTAATACATGCTTAGTACCTTACTACCAATTTTCATTGAATTCCAATTCTTAAAACCCCATGAAACATGCGAAGGCACACGAAACTCTATTTCACTAGTCTCTGAATGTCATGGACGTTCCTTGACGTTTTGACTCTAACATTTCCTAAATACTTATACATTATTTTAGGTCTTAAAACAATGTTACAAGAACTTGTTCATCATGTGAGGCTCTAGATTAGGTCATGGACTATCGGAGTATTACATTATTCCCCCCCGAGGAACATTCGTCCCCTAATGACACTTAAATCTTTTGTAGGGAAAGTATAGACTTAATACTAGAAGCCCTACCAACAACATATATAATCAACATGAGTTACAATTCAAAGTAGTGTTTCACAACTCCATACAACATATAATCATGACATTTACAAATAGCAACTCAAAACATCAATTACCACTTATAAGAGCTCAACATCTCAACATTACGAACTACCTTCTAAATAACAACATGAATTCAACACAACATCAAGATTCACTTATGCCAACCCTCCTTTCAAAACACATCGACATGCTCAATACTACTACATGAAGGCAACAATACCCCAAATACACAGATAAGTGCAAATCAAGCAAAATAGCATCTTCCATGAAAACTCATCTTAGCATAACCCCTTTACCATAAATATGCATAATTTTTTTGCAAAACAAGTCAAATTCAACTTTACTCATTATTCTCATTATTAATAGGAACAACTAAACTTAGTTAGGAAAAATATGAGTATAACGGGACTTCATGTCATCCTCAGCCTCCCATGTTGCTCCCTCAACTAGGCGGTTTCTCCATTGAACTTTTACGGAGGCCACCTCTTTCTTCATCCACTTCTTAACTTGGCGATCTAGAATTTCCACCGAAACCTCTTCATTGGAAATGTCCTCATCCACACCAAGCCCTTCAATAGGAAGTATGGACAAATGATCACCAATGCACTTCTTAAGCATGGAGACATGGAATACCGAATAAACCGAAACTAGTTCACTATGTAATTTTAACTCATATGCAACCTTTCCGACCCTTTGCAAAACCTCATAGGGACCCACATATGGGGGACTTAATTTTCCCTTTTTGCCTAATCTCATCACCCATTTCATAGGTGAAATCTTCAAACACACTTTATAAGCTACTTTAAATTCAAGATGTCTCCTTTTATTGTTGGCATAGGACTTTTGCCAACTATATGTTGTTTTCAACCTATCCCTTCTAACCCAAACTTTCTCCAAAGCTTCATAGACTATTTCAGGACCAAGGAGTGAGGATTCACCAACCTCAAACCACCTAACAGGAAACCTACATCTCCTACCATAAAATGCTTCAAATGGAGCCATGGAAATACCCGGATGGTAGCTATTATTATAGGAACACTCAATGAACAACAAGTGATTGTCCCAATTCCTTTTGAAGTCTATCACACAAACTCTTAACATGTACTCTAGAGTTTTAATAGTATGATCCCCTTGACCATCCGTTTGGGGATGAAAAGTGTAGCTAAGCTTTACTTGAGTACCCAACCCTTTTTGGAACGATCTCCAAAAAGAAGACGTGAATTGTGTACCTCTATCTGATATGATGGACAAAGGAATACCATGAAGTCTCACAATTTCATCTATGTAGATCCTTGCATAATCTTCCACTGAATAAGTGGACTTGACGGGGATAAAGTGAGCGTATTTCGTCAATCTATCCATAATGACCTAATTGAGTCGTTTTGCCCCCGTGTTCGAGGGAGCCCAACAATGAAGTCCATATTAATTTCCTCCCAGTTCCAAGTAGGAAAACCCATTTCTTGAGTTAGACCACTAGGCTTTAGATTCTCGGCTTTCACTTGTCGGCAATTCAGACACCTAGCTACAAACTCCGCTATGTCCCTTTTTAGGCTATCCCACTAATATACCTCTCTAAGATAATGGTACATTTTGGTGGAACACGGATGGATAGAATATCGGGCACCATGAGCTTACTCTAACACCCTATTCCTCCAATCATCAACATCCGGTACACATAATCTATTTTGATACCTTAGCACACCATTCCCCCCTTGGGAGAATGACTCATTAAACTTACTAAGTACCGATTTCTTCAACTCCATCAATAGAGAATCAAGATGTTGTTTAGACTTCACCTCAACCACTAAGGATGACTTCGAGTTATTATGTACCACAAAACTACCATTTGGGGAATCTTCCAACCGAACACCCAATCTAGCCAACCTATGAACTTCGTTCACTAGGTCTTTCTTGCGTTCTTCCACATGAGGCACACTACCCATGGTCATACAACTTAAAGAATCCTCCACCACATTAGCTTTTCTGGGGTGGTAGAGAACACTCATGTAATAATCTTTCCACAATTCCAACCATTTTCTTTGACGGAGACTCAACTCCTTTTGGGTAAACACATATTCAAGGCTCTTGTGGTCAGTATACATATCCACATAAACACCATACAAGTAATACATTCTAATTTTTAGATCAAACACCACAACCTCTAATTCAAGTTCACGAGTTGAACAATTCTTCTCATGCACCTTGAGTTGTCTAGAGGCATAGGCTACTACCTTCCCTTGTTGCATAAGGACACAACCCAAACCCACTCAGGGTGCATCACAATATACCATATAACCCTTGGTAGCCTTTGGTAAAGTCAACATTGGAGCGGAGGTAAGGCTATCTTTACACACTTGAAAGCTTCTTTCACAAACCTCCGACCACTCAAACTTCACACTCTTTTGGATCAAGTTAGTCAAAGCAGAAGCAATGCGCGCTAACCAATTCACAAACCTCCTATAGTACAGAGCTAAAATAAAGAAACTTCGTATTTAGGTTTGAGTCAATGGTCTAGGCCAATTGTTAACTGCCTTGGTTTTCTTTGGATCGACCTCAATACCCTCACTAGAGATGATATGACCATGAAATGCCATCGATTTAACAAAAACACACACTTGCTAAATTTGGTGAATAGTTGGTGTTCTTTAAGGACTTGGAGTACCACCCTCAAATGGTCCATATTTTCACCCTCATTCTTAAAATATACCAAGCTATAATCAATGAAAACAATTACTAATGAATCTAGGTAATTTCTGAACACCCTATTCATTAGATCCATAAAAGCCACCGGGGCATTAGTGAGACCAAAAGACATCACTAGGAACTCATATTGACCATACCTAGTTCGAAAAGCTATTTTACGTATATCCTCACCTCTCACCCTTAGTTGGTGATACCCCGATCTCAAATCAATCTTAGAAAAGTAGCTTGCCCATTGGAGTTGATCAAATAAGTAGTCGATCCGAGGGACAGGATACTTGTTATTAATGGTGACCTTATTGAGTTGATGATAATCAATGCACATCCTAAGGGAACCATCCTTATTTTTTACAAACAACACCGGAGCACCCCATGGAGAAATACTAGGTTGAATGAAACCTTTATCTTATAAATCCTTCAGTTGAGCCTTCAACTCTTTCAATTCAGCTAGAGCTATCCGATAAGGATGAATTGAAATGGGATTCATATCCAGTAATAAGTAGACAACAAAATCAATTTCCCGTTCAAGACGAATTCTGGGTAAGTCATCGGGAAAGACATCTGGAAAGTCCTTCACTATGGGGACCGACTCTAAATGAGCAATGCCGGACTCGAGATCTTTAACCCTGAGAATATGGTAAAGATATCCTTTAGTGATCATTTTACAAGATTTTAAACAAGAGATGATACGACCTCTAGAAATTGAGTTACCCCCCTTTCCACTCTATGATGGGTTCATTAGGAAAATTCAACTTGATTACCCTAGTCTGACAATCAATGGAAGCAAAACAAGCATGCAACCAATCCATTCCCGAAATGACATCAAAATCAACCATATCAACTTCTACCAAATCCACCCATGTAACTCTATTGGGAAAAGATATAGGACAACTCCTAAAGACTCTTCTAGCAACAACGGAGTCACCCACCGGGGTGGTAACCGAAAAAAGTCAATCAACACATCGGGTAGAACATCAAACTTTCTAGCTACTAGAGGAGTTACAAATGACAAAGTGGCAGCGGGATCTAGTAAAGCATAAACATCAATAGTTAATAATTGTAACATATCGGTGACCACATCGGGAGACTCATCTTGCTTACCCCTAGAGCGGAAAGCATAAAAATGGTTCCTCTTTGGAGCCTCGGAACTAGTACCACGAGCTTGAGCTTGACCAATCCCCTTCTCTTAACTTCTCATATTAGGGCAATCCCTGACCTTATGGCCACTCTTGCTACACCCAAAGCAATTCTCCGTCGCAACTAGACACTCACCCCAATGCTTCTTACCACACTTGGAACAAGTAGGTTTCTTGCTAGGTGAATTCCCGCTTCTTGCCTTTTGGGACTTAGGGTTAGACACCCTATCCTTCTTAGCCTTGGGAAAACTAGAAGGAACATGGTAAGAAACTCTCTTCTTGAACCTAGGCTTGTCTTGAATCTCAAGCCTACCCTTAGAAGTACCTCCCTCATAAGGCTTGGACCTCTTAAACTCACTATCTTCCTCTTGAGTCGAGTATCCTCAACTTGTTTAGCATGCACCATAAACCTAGAGATATCCATGTTGTCATAGAGAATCGCAGAACGACTCTCTTCAACCAAATCCCTAGACACTCTCGTGAAAAAGTGGCTCATCTCATCCCTACCTCCTTGACGAAGGTTGATAAATTCCTACACTTTGGCCTCGATTTTATCCCTAGGGAAGAACCTATCAAGAAAAGCCTTTTTAAACACCTCCTAAGTTATAGGACCCGCTCTGAAGGCCCTATTGTCTCTCCATCGGGTGTACCATGCTTGAGCTACATCCTTGAGTTGATAGGAAGCTAGCTCTGCCTTTTCATTTGAAGTCAACCCCATAGCATACAACATTTTGTAGATCTCATCAAGGAATTATTAAGGATCCTCATTCACCATCGACCCAAAGAACATTGGAGGGTTCATCCTAGTGAGTTCCCTCAAGCGGGAAACCATAGTGCTAGAATTTTGTTGAACATGGGGTCTAAGTTCCCTATTTGCTTGAGCCGTCATGGCTTGATATTGAGTAGCTACCGGTTGTGCTTGGGTAGTCATAACTTGATCCAAAGTCATAAAAGCCTCCCTTATCTCTCCGTCCGTCATAGGTGGAGGAATGACCGGATTTTGGTCACCTTGATGAGCTTGCATGTCTTGTGGAGGAGCTTGGTTGTATTATGGAGGAGCTTGGTTGCCTTGGGGAGGAACTCCCACATTAGCCATACTTTCCTCCACTCTCCTTGGGGCTGCATGTGTTGTACTCATATCCTGTATCCACAAGAAAAAGATTAGAAGAAAGAGGACACTACACGACTTTAAGGATTTCCAATAAGTGAGAATTCCTAAACATCACATAACCTCTCATTCATAAGTGTGGCGCGCTTCAAACCCATGAACAAGACAATATGTAAATGTAGTTCAATGAGACATCACCCTAATATTTCTTTAACCTTATGCTCTGATACAATGTTTGTCAAGACCGGGGATCACCCCCTAGACGTAACCGGCGTCGTCGTCCTCAGAGAGGACTAAGACTAAACTCTTAGCATTCGTCATAAATCATCATAGGTTAAAATTTGGAACAATGAAAATTGTTCAAACATATATCTATATACTGAGGTTTACATAGACCTCTCGCATACTACCTATGGAGATTACTTAGACTCCTCGCATAGGAAGCTTACATAGGCTTCTCATTTATACAACATAATCGATACATATGAATTAGTCTAATACTTTGTCTCATATTGAAAAATCTAAAACGAGTAGAATTGTTGGACATACACAATACAAAGCCAATATGCCATTATATGCTTACATCAATATTCGAATGATAAAGGAATGAACAATGTTTTTATGACAATACAATTTCAAATATAGGGAATAGAAAAAGGTAACGTCCCCGAACATGAGGACCTACCAACACTTGGATAAAAGAGTCCAAGTCTTCTTCAATTGGCCTTCTAGGAACTCAATGGCATGAACCTACATAATTGTAAAAAACATAGAAATATTGGTTAGTACACCATTTGTACTTATTATGGAAACATATGCACACATAAAACATTGAAATCATACTTAAAGGGGCATTTGATCAAAACAATGCTAAGTTAATTTTTGAAAGCCTTATGCAGAACCAAGGACACATATAAGTGAATGACCACATATTCCTTAAGACAAGACCATATAAAACACAAGACCAACATTATCAATAAGGTCAAGTCAACATGAATAGTAGCTTATCAACAGTATATCACCAAAGCAACTCCAATGTAATATCATAACAACAAAGCATGTACAAGAGTTCATAACATTACAACATATGCAAGACCCTTACTCATAACCCATTACCAAGATTACAAGTGCAATGATCAAGTGAAGTCCAATAACCCCACACAACCAAGTAAACCCAACAAAGGATCACTAGCAATGTCTAACTTCATGTAGCATAGCATCATGAGTAGTCATAATCATATTTAGCTATATAGACCAATAATATGTTCATAAGTGAAACTAACATCATATAGGATAATCACATGTATAGTAAACATATGCATATCATTTACTTTATAAGAATATAAGAACGACCTCCTAGGACTTCCCTCAAGGCCAACTAGTGTAATGTATAGGTAGTGTCCCATACCCCAACCTAGACTAAGTCAAACCCCTTAAGTCACCCTAGTTAGTGTTCACTTTATTACTTCATTTTACTTTCGGGAACAATTGTCTTAACCGACATAGACCACATGAGCTAAATGTGGAATCCAGCGTCATGAAACCCTACACCGAAAGAAAGTGGTCTACTTGCCAAGGTAGTACCATAACATGAACATAACATTCTAGGTGGATCCACTAGCTAGTATTCCTAGGGGGGCAACACAGTTCAAGAATTAAGAGACATACATGAGACCCTCTTTATTCACAAATGAATTATAATCTCTAGCTCATGAGAATCATTGTGAACCTACGTTCCCACATTAGGAAGGGACACCTCTCATAACTAGTTTACTCGGTGCTAAGCTAAAGTCCCTTTTTGAAATGTCTTTAAGCCTTTATTAATCATCATAGCTTAGAATAGGTCATAGGATACTAACCCCTTGTATATCATACTCATTAGATCTTTTGGAATTACATGAGAAATTCCTTTCAATACAACCCTCATATGTTAGATTAACACATTATCAGCATCATGTCATAGTAAGGCACATAAGTGATGCACAATCAACCTTATATCATCATACCTTAATCGTAATCTCACAATCTATATAATTTAGACATTTCAATTACATTCATCATATCATCACCTATCTAATATAATCACAATTCATACTTCAATTGAACATCATCATCAAGTATAAGCCATCACAATTGAAGTAAGGATTTAAGATCAAAAGTCTTACCAATTTACCTTCACAAGCCTTCTTCCATGGTCTTACCATTAAAAACCCATATTCATTCATTAATATACTTAAAACATTATATAATAGTAATCAACACAATAACTAAGTCAATTTCATCATCACTAACCAATTCAACATCAATTCATAACCAAGGGTTAGGGAAATAGGCTCAATGCATGATCTCTTCTATAGAACTAGGTCTAACATCAAGAAATACCCTAATTCACCAATAATTAATCATAATACATCCATATTAATGAAAATAAACCAATAATAAAACAATTTGAATGATCAATTTCAGAATAAATCGAAACCCATGTTTTTATCAACTTTTGGAAATCAATTTGAAGGAACCTCTTGGGGAACGAAGTCCCAAGAGTGTAGAGCTTCCATACCTTAACAATACCTGAAGATTGATGGTGATAAAGTTGAATTCTTTCAACCCTAATGCCCTTTGACCTTGGTCTTCAATGGTGTTCATTGGGGAGAGAGAAAGTAGAGAGAAAGAAGAGGATTTTGAATTTGGGAATCGAAGTAGGTTGGGTTACTTTAATGAGGGTTAGATCTTTTATAGTCCCCTAACTAACATAATTAAACAACCCCTAGCCCTTAATTAACCGACTAACCAACTAACTAATTAAATGACTTAACTCAAAACTTAACAGTGAAAACACAATCCAATTGTTAACTGCCTTGGTTTTCTTTGGATCGACCTCAATACCCTCACTAGAGATGATATGACCATGAAATGCCATCGATTTAACAAAAACACACACTTGCTAAATTTGGTGAATAGTTGGTATTCTTTAAGGACTTGGAGTACCACCCTCAAATGGTCCATATTTTCACCCTCATTCTTAAAATATACCAAGCTATCATCAATGAAAACAATTACTAATGAATCTAGGTAATTTCTGAACACCCTATTCATTAGATCCATAAAAGCCACCGGGGCATTAGTGAGACCAAAAGACATCACTAGGAACTCATATTGACCATACCTAGTTCGAAAAGCTATTTTACGTATATCCTCACCTCTCACCCTTAGTTGGTGATACCCCGATCTCAAATCAATCTTAGAAAAGTAGCTTGCCCATTGGAGTTGATCAAATAAGTAGTCGATCCGAGGGACAGGATACTTGTTCTTAATGGTGACCTTATTGAGTTGATGATAATCAATGCACATCCTAAGGGAACCATCCTTATTTTTTACAAACAACACCGGAGCACCCCATGGAGAAATACTAGGTTGAATGAAACCTTTATCTTATAAATCCTTCAGTTGAGCCTTCAACTCTTTCAATTCAGCTGGAGCTATCCGATAAGGATGAATTGAAATGGTATTCATATCCAGTAATAAGTAGACAACAAAATCAATTTCCCGTTCAAGACGAATTCTGGGTAAGTCATCGGGAAAGACATCTGGAAAGTCCTTCACTATGGGGACCGACTCTAAATGAGCAATGCCGGACTCGAGATCTTTAACCCTGAGAATATGGTAAAGATATCCTTTAGTGATCATTTTACAAGATTTTAAACAAGAGATGATACGACCTCTAGAAATTGAGTTACCCCCCTTTCCACTCTATGATGGGTTCATTAGGAAAATTCAACTTGATTACCCTAGTCTGACAATCAATGGAAGCAAAACAAGCATGCAACCAATCCATTCCCGAAATGACATCAAAATCAACCATATCAACTTCTACCAAATCCACCCATGTAACTCTATTGGGAAAAGATATAGGACAACTCCTAAAGACTCTTCTAGCAACAACGGAGTCACCCAACTGGGTGGTAACCGAAAAAAGTCAATCAACACATCGGGTAGAACATCAAACTTTCTAGCTACTAGAGGAGTTACAAATGACAAAGTGGCAGCGGGATCTAGTAAAGCATAAACATCAATAGTTAATAATTGTAACATATCGGTGACCACATCGGGAAACTCATCTTGCTTACCCCTAGAGCGGAAAGCATAAAAATGGTTCCTCTTTGGAGCCTCGGAACTAGTACCACGAGCTTGAGCTTGACCAATCCCCTTCTCTTAACTTCTCATATTAGGGCAATCCCTGACCTTATGGCCACTCTTGCTACACCCAAAGCAATTCTCCGTCGCAACTAGACACTCACCCCAATGCTTCTTACCACACTTGGAACAAGTAGGTTTCTTGCTAGGTGAATTCCCGCTTCTTGCCTTTTGGGACTTAGGGTTAGACACCCTATCCTTCTTAGCCTTGGGAAAACTAGAAGGAACATGGTAAGAAACTCTCTTCTTGAACCTAGGCTTGTCTTGAATCTCAAGCCTACCCTTAGAAGTACCTCCCTCATAAGGCTTGGACCTCTTAAACTCACTATCTTCCTCTTGAGTCGAGTATCCTCAACTTGTTTAGCATGCACCATAAACCTAGAGATATCCATGTTGTCATAGAGAATCGCAGAACGACTCTCTTCAACCAAATCCCCAGACACTCTCGTGAAAAAGTGGCTCATCTCATCCCTACCTCCTTGACGAAGGTTGATAAATTCCTACACTTTGGCCTCGATTTTATCCCTAGGGAAGAACCTATCAAGAAAAGCCTTTTTAAACACCTCCTAAGTTATAGGACCCGCTCTGAAGGCCCTATTGTCTCTCCATCGGGTGTACCATGCTTGAGCTACATCCTTGAGTTGATAGGAAGCTAGCTCTGCCTTTTCATTTGAAGTCAACCCCATAGCATACAACATTTTGTAGATCTCATCAAGGAATTATTAAGGATCCTCATTCACCATCGACCCAAAGAACATTGGAGGGTTCATCCTAGTGAGGTCCCTCAAGCGGGAAACCATAGTGCTAGAATTTTGTTGAACATGGGGTCTAAGTTCCCTATTTGCTTGAGCCGTCATGGCTTGATATTGAGTAGCTACCGGTTGTGCTTTGGTAGTCATAACTTGATCCAAAGTCATAAAAGCCTCCCTTATCTCTCCGTCCGTCATAGGTGGAGGAATGACCGGATTTTGGTCACCTTGATGAGCTTGCATGTCTTGTGGAGGAGCTTGGTTGTATTATGGAGGAGCTTGGTTGCCTTGGGGAGGAACTCCCACATTAGCCATACTTTCCTCCACTCTCCTTGGGGCTGCATGTGTTGTACTCATATCCTGTATCCACAAGAAAAAGATTAGAAGAAAGAGGACACTACACGACTTTAAGGATTTCCAATAAGTGAGAATTCCTAAACATCACATAACCTCTCATTCATAAGTGTGGCGCGCTTCAAACCCATGAACAAGACAATATGTAAATGTAGTTCAATGAGACATCACCCTAATATTTCTTTAACCTTATGCTCTGATACAATGTTTGTCAAGACCGGGGATCACCCCCTAGACGTAACCGGCGTCGGCGTCCTCAGAGAGGACTAAGACTAAACTCTTAGCATTCGTCATAAATCATCATAGGTTAAAATTTGGAACAATGAAAATTGTTCAAACATATATCTATATACTGAGGTTTACATAGACCTCTCGCATACTACCTATGGAGATTACTTAGACTCCTCGCATAGGAAGCTTACATAGGCTTCTCATTTATACAACATAATCGATACATATGAATTAGTCTAATACTTTGTCTCATATTGAAAAATCTAAAACGAGTAGAATTGTTGGACATACACAATACAAAGCCAATATGCCATTATATGCTTACATCAATATTCGAATGATAAAGGAATGAACAATGTTTTTATGATAATACAATTTCAAATATAGGGAATAGAAAAAGGTAACGTCCCCGAACATGAGGACCTACCAACACTTGGATAAAAGAGTCCAAGTCTTCTTCAATTGGCCTTCTAGGAACTCAATGGCATGAACCTACATAATTGTAAAAAACATAGAAATATGGGTTAGTACACCATTTGTACTTATTATGGAAACATATGCACACATAAAACATTGAAATCATACTTAAAGGGGCATTTGATCAAAACAATGCTAAGTTAATTTTTGAAAGCCTTATGCAGAACCAAGGACACATATAAGTGAATGACCACATATTCCTTAAGACAAGACCATATAAAACACAAGACCAACATTATCAATAAGGTCAAGTCAACATGAATAGTAGCTTATCAACAGTATATCACCAAAGCAACTCCAATGTAATATCATAACAACAAAGCATGTACAAGAGTTCATAACATTACAACATATGCAAGACCCTTACTCATAACCCATTACCAAGATTACAAGTGCAATGATCAAGTGAAGTCCAATAACCCCACACAACCAAGTAAACCCAACAAAGGATCACTAGCAATGTCTAACTTCATGTAGCATAGCATCATGAGTAGTAATAATCATATTTAGCTATATAGACCAATAATATGTTCATAAGTGAAACTAACATCATATAGGATAATCACATGTATAGTAAACATATGCATATCATTTACTTTATAAGAACATAAGAACGACCTCCTAGGACTTCCCTCAAGGCCAACTAGTGTAATGTATAGGTAGTGTCCCATACCCCAACCTAGACTAAGTCAAACCCCTTAAGTCACCCTAGTTAGTGTTCACTTTATTACTTCATTTTACTTTCGGGAACAATTGTCTTAACCGACATAGACCACATGAGCTAAATGTGGAATCCAGCGTCATGAAACCCTACACCGAAAGAAAGTGGTCTACTTGCCAAGGTAGTACCATAACATGAACATAACATTCTAGGTGGATCCACTAGCTAGTATTCCTAGGGGGGGAACACAGTTCAAGAATTAAGAGACATACATGAGACCCTCTTTATTCACAAATGAATTGTAATCTCTAGCTCATGAGAATCATTGTGAACCTACGTTCCCACATTAGGAAGGGACACCTCTCATAACTAGTTTACTCGGTGCTAAGCTAAAGTCCCTTTTTGAAATGTCTTTAAGCCTTTATTAATCATCATAGCTTAGAATAGGTCATAGGATACTAACCCCTTGTATATCATACTCATTAGATCTTTTGGAATTACATGAGAAATTCCTTTCAATACAACCCTCATATGTTAGATTAACACATTATCAGCATCATGTCATAGTAAGGCACATAAGTGATGCACAATCAACCTTATATCATCATACCTTAATCGTAATCTCACAATCTATATAATTTAGACATTTCAATTACATTCATCATATCATCACCTATCTAATATAATCACAATTCATACTTCAATTGAACATCATCATCAAGTATAAGCCATCACAATTGAAGTAAGGATTTAAGATCAAAAGTCTTACCAATTTACCTTCACAAGCCTTCTTCCATGGTCTTACCATTAAAAACCCATATTCATTCATTAATATACTTAAAACATTATATAATAGTAATCAACACAATAACTAAGTCAATTTCATCATCACTAACCAATTCAACATCAATTCATAACCAAGGGTTAGGGAAATAGGCTCAATGCATGATCTCTTCTATAGAACTAGGTCTAACATCAAGAAATACCCTAATTCACCAATAATTAATCATAATACATCCATATTAATGAAAATAAACCAATAATAAAACAATTTGAATGATCAATTTCAGAATAAATTGAAACCCATGTTTTTATCAACTTTTGGAAATCAATTTGAAGGAACCTCTTGGGGAACGAAGTCCCAAGAGTGTAGAGCTTCCATACCTTAACAATACCTGAAGATTGATGGTGATAAAGTTGAATTCTTTCAACCCTAATGCCCTTTGACCTTGGTCTTCAATGGTGTTCATTGGGGAGAGAGAAAGTAGAGAGAAAGAAGAGGATTTTGAATTTGGGAATCGAAGTAGGTTGGGTTACTTTAATGAGGGTTAGATCTTTTATAGTCCCCTAACTAACATAATTAAACAACCCCTAGCCCTTAATTAACCAACTAACCAACTAACTAATTAAATGACTTAACTCAAAACTTAACAGTGAAAACACAATCCAAACGACGACACCATGACCTACGAACTGTAGGTCCATCGATGCCACCGTATTGGCAAGGCGTCTATGAGTTCACAGAGTGGTTTTTGGACGAATTTTTGAAAATGGATAATTCTGGAGCAAGGACCACCATCGATGGGCCGTAGACCCATTGAAAGTTTGTCGATTGGCCCGTCGTTTTGCCACTGTCAATTTGACAGATTTTGGTCAAATGCGAAGGTCCTCTGCAAGGACCCTAGGGTGGTACTTGGGGAGTCGTACCCCAAAGTTTCGACCATAAACACACTCTAATACATGTTTAGTACCTTCCTACAAAATTTCATTTTCCGACTCTTAAAACCCCATGAAACAAGCCAAGGCACACTAACCTCTATATCACTAGTCTCCGGACGTCATGGACGTTCCTTGATGTTTTGAATCTAACACTTCCTAAATGTTTTATATAAATTATTTTATGTCTTAAAATAGTGTTACAAGGACTAGTTCATCCTGTGAGGCTCTATATTAGGTCATGGACTTTCAGAGTGTTACAATTTGGGTCCTCCTGAAGGACCCTTAGGGTGGTCCTTGGGAAGTCGTACTCGCACGTTTATACCCAAAATATTACCATCTAGATGTATGAGTTTCCTCTTATAATTTTAGACACCAAACAACACATAAAACAAGAAAAGGTACACTAGCACACACAAGACTAGTTTCCAAACGTCTTGGTCAATCTTCAACTTTTGACTTCCAAACTCTTTATAGTGCCTTCTGAAGCTACTATTCATTTTAACATTCTATTAACTCATAGAACATATGATAGGCTCTAGTTTAACCTATTTCATTTTGAGTGTTGGAATATTATGACTTGAGTACTCTTTACCACCCAAGTAAGGATAATGTAGTTGTTGATGCTTTAAGGAGGTTACCTATGGGGAGTACCGCCCATGTTGAGGAAGAAAAGAGGGAGTTAGACAAATATGTGCATAGACTTGCTTGAGTGAGAGTCAGACTTATGTATTCCACATAAGGACGAATAATGGTGATAAATGGGGATGAATTATCATTAGTGTAATAGGTGAAAGAAAAACAATACCAAGACCCCATTTTACTTTAATTGAAAGAAAACGTTCATAAGCAAAGAGTATTAGCTTTTGAACAAGGGGGAGATGGTGTGTTGAAGTATCAAGGTAGATTGTGTGTACCTATGGTGAATGGACTCCAAGAGAGGATCATGGAGAAAGCACAAAGCTCCAGCTTTTCTATTCATCCGGGTTCCACACAGATGTACCGCGATTTGAGAGAGGTATATTGGTGGAATGGTATAAAAAAGGGTATTACTTAATTTATTGCGAAGTGTCCGAATTTCCAGCAAGTGAAAGTGGGATACCAAAGGCCTGGTGGTTTGGCGCAGAACATCCAATTTCTAGAATGGAAGTGGGAGATGATTAACATGAATTTCATCACAGACTTTCCAAGCTCTCGTAAGCAATGGAAGTGTGAGATGATTAACATGGATTTCATCACAGAATTTCCAAGGTCTCGCTTGTAGCATAATTTTATTTGGGTGATTGTCGATAGAATGAAAAAATTAGCCCACTTTTTGTCGATAAAGACTACTCATTCGGCAGTGGGTTATGCAGAGTTATACATTCAGGCGGTGGTAAGACTTCATGGAGTCCCAGTTTTGATTATTTCAGATAAAGGTGCACAATTTACTGCACCGGTGTAGAAATCTTTCATGAAAGGTTTGTGTTCAAAGGTGAACTTAAGTACTCCTTTCATCCTCAGACTGATGGGAAATCAGAGCGTACTATCCAGACCTTTTAAAACATGTGAGAACTTGTGTGATTGATTTCAAGGGAAATTGGATTGATCACCTACCTCTCATTGAGTTCTCTTACAACAACAATTATCATTCGAGCATCCAAATGGATCCATATGAAACTCTTTATGGGAGAAGATGCAGATCTCCTATTGGGTAGTTCGAAGTTGGTGAAGTAGGGTTGATAGGACTACATCTACTTCACCAATCTATGGAGAAGGTCAAAGTGATTCAAGAGAGATTGAAAACGACACAGAGTCGTCAAAAATCCTACACAAGTGTTAGGAGAAGGTCATTAGATATCGGAGTGGGCGATTGGGTATACTTGAAGGTTTCACCCATGAAGGGTGTTATGAGGTTTGGTACGATGGGGAAACTTAGTCCCCGGCATATTGGTCATTATCGCATAGACAAAAGGATTGACAATGTAGCTTATGAGTTAGAGCCACCACAAGAGTTAGCAACAACTTATCCGGTGTTTTACATCTCTATGCGGAAATAGTGCATAGACGATCCTTCATTTATTATACCAACTGAAAATGTTGTGATTGAGGATAGATTATCCTATGAGCAGATTTCGGTTCACCTTAGCCTCTTTTTCATTCTCATCTTAGCCTCTTTTTCATTCTCATCTTTCAACCGCTCAACTACCTCAACTTCATTATTATCTTGGTTTTCCACACATTACACTCTAGTCGTCATATGAGGGTCTATTGTCTTCTTTCACCCCTAGTAGTAATTGCAATACAATGTGTCTCATTCTTTGGATTTTGGATGGTATTTCTAGGAAGTGTCCCGACTGACATAGTTTTACAGTTCTAGATATCAGGCTCACTTTCTGCTCAATATGCTTAATCGATAACGCATGTGACTCAAATTTCTAACTAATTCTCGATAAATAATTACACATATTCTTCACATTGTCACCAGTCGAATAAAATATTGTCATGATTTTTCTCATCATATCTTCAATGCTATTCATACTCGAGATAGTATCTGAGTTCCCACATGGAACATAGGGTCAAATCTTATCATTCCTGTTGCCATATCTTTTCCGATTATTGTTGTTATCCTGATTATAGTTCCCATTATAAACATAGTACCCTTCACGATTGTAGTTACCATAGTTTCAACATTGGTTTCCTTTACCTTGACACTAATTATCCGGATTGGATGCTTGTTCATTATTTCGAAAACCCCTGTCTAATCATTTACAAGATTCACATCCTCTTCATAAATATACTCATAACAAAATGGTGCTCTTTTCTGGTAGTTAACTGCATTCACTTTCTCTGCACTTCCACTCTCATGTTTCAACACAAAGACAACCAGTTGGTCCATCTCTTCTCAAATGTCATTATAGGAGTGATTTGGAGGGTCTTGGACTACAAACGTATTCATTCCCGTATTTGACATTCTAGTTCTCCTTGTGTTGTTGATCTTAGAGATATTTTTAAGTTTCTCCGCAATCTATTGAAATGTGTTTTCCCCATAAGATTGTCCTAATAGTATCTAGCACAACTTTTCCATTATTATCTTTCCCTCTATAGAAATACTCCTTCAATGAGTCGTCATCTATGCAGTGGTTAGGGCACTTCCCATAAACCCACCGAATCTATCCTAGTAGTTGTGCAATGCTATGAAGTTATTGAGTTTACCCTTGATGTTCAACATTTTGTACAATGGAAAGCACTTCTCCATAAATACCTTATGCAGCCTATCATAAGTGGTGATTAAGTTATATGACAACTCAGACAACCATACAGTAGCATCACCTATCCACGAAAGTGGAAGGACCCTTTAGCGGATAACATTTATATCTAAATGTTGTCGTACCACACTACGCATTTGCATCAAACTAATGGTTACATCAACAGAGTGTACATATGGTACTTTTCACATATATAAGGTGATGGATGAATTTGAACTGCTTCAGCATTTGCAATTTACACATTCACTTGGAAGTTGCTATTCACTTCCACAACTCCAGGTAGTTGTGATCCATCACACCTCCTTGACCTGCTTCGATTGGATCATTCAATGCCACAAGAGTTTGACATCTTCTAGCTATTCTTCTCAAAGTTCTTCTTAATTTAGGATAGTAAGGGGTTAGGGGATTTCCTTGACTATGTGTACTTGGCATAAAGCGAAAATAAGACCCGTAGAAAAAAAATAAAAATAAAAAATCAAGCAATAATTGACTAAAGTTTAAATAACAAAATTAGTCTAATCTAAAAGCCTTATTTCCTGGCAGCGGCGTCAAAATTTGATACACCCAAATTACACCTCCCTAAAGAAGTATAAGCGGTCGCTCACAAATAAAGAATTTACTGAGGTTAGGATCGATCCCACAAGTAATATTGTCAAGACTTAGGATAACTTACAGTTAATTCTACTTTTTCTTCAAGATTATTTCCGTAAAAGAGGGATTTGTAAGTAAAGGTACGGCTGATTGATTTATAGTAACAAGTAACAAAAAACTTGGATTCATAGTTTGTACTATCAATATGAGATGAAAACTAGGGCATATGTGTAACTCATAAGTTCTTAACACAATAATCATAATAATAGTAACTATTACTTAGTGTTAATATGCAAGGTTGATAAGTTAGGTATTTCCTAAATGATTTATCATCCACATAGGAAATTTCACAAAGCAACTTGATCACTGTACTGGTGTATGCTTAACTAACACTTATCCTTAACCCAGATTAGCCCTCGCGGTAGGTGGGTCAAGCTATTAGATAGCGGATTATTATGTTAATCTCCGTTGTTTAATCCCTTTCTCATTCATTACTTCTTTTTTATTGGGAAAGTAGGAATGAGACGAGTTCTAAAATTTTTAACAATTAAAAAGCATACAAAACAAAGGCATTAACGGTACATGCATAAATACTATTTTAGAATTACTTAATTATTAGAGATATATTGTTATTTACTCATGGTTTCCACAACCCTACTTGTAGATTTAGTTACTCATTTTTAATTTCACGATTCATATTAGGGTTAATAAAATAAATCATGAACTTACAATTACAATCCATGAAACCTAGTATTATGAATTCAATTACAAACACCAAATTCATAAACAAAGCTTCAAGAATTAATTGCCAAAAGTATTTACAAGATAATTCCAAAAGTCAAAATAAAGTATCACAAAAAGTCTATCATCTAAAAAAAGAAAATCACAACTAATATTTATAGAAAATAAATTATTAACTATGTAGGAAAATGAAGTTTAGGAAGTTTCAATTTGGGCAGTGTCGTCGTCGACTGGTCATCTACGATCCGTGGGTTTCTCCTTATCTCAATAGTTGTCTAAAAAACATGTGGATGCTAGTGATAGTTACGACCAACGTCCTGTAGATCTAAGTACGGTTTGTCCCATTCAATCATTGTTCAAATAGTGGAAATTATCTTCTCTAAAGACATTGACGACCAATTAACGATGGTCCGCAATTAGACTCATGCCTTGTCAGTGATTCCAAGATTCCACCCTTATTTAGACTTCGTTTAACTCTCAATCAATACCTCCATCTAGGTTCATCTAATGAACGACGGTTCTTAGGTGGGCTCATGTGTTGCAAAATTCCTTCTTTTTCAGACACTTCCAGTACTTATTTTTTCAAACCTATTTCTTGAAAAATAATATCAAAATACCATCACATATAATAAGAATCTCTAAGAGTCATGCAAAACTCTAAGTTTTATGCATTAAAAGTAATGTAAACTTATGGCATGTCAGTCTTCTGCATCTCAGTCAAGGCCTGAACAATTCCATTGTAACACCTCTAAACCGACTTAGGCAAAACTAGAGCCTAACACTTGTGTTTTAATTTTTTGAAGTACTAAAATGGGTTATGATGAGGTTAGGAGGCAGTGGTTAAAGTTTCATGAATTTCGGAGTACTTAGTACATGTGTTTGTACTAATTCCATATTTTTTATCTATCTCTAAAGGTGTGGTTAGCAGGTGAGAGGTATCTTGAAGCAAGCTTGGAATCTAGTAATCGTTCAAGCAAAGTTGAAGTAAGTCCTCACTTTACTCGAGGGCATAATCATCTTTAGATTTCTTTATTTCAAAAGTATTGTAATAGACTATGTAATTATATATTTCTTATTGTATGAGTCGTGTCCCAAATATTCTTGAGTCTAAGATTGGCATATGTTGAGACTTAGTGTTTTCTACGATTTTAATATGAAAGACCTTTTAAGATATTTCGTGTGAAAAGTTTCAATTCCGCACTACTTTTTATACATGTATGAAATAAATGATGTCAAGGTCTTGTACAAGACCTCCGAGAGGTCAAGTACGCCACATCGCACTCCGAGAGTGCCATATCTTCTAGGGTGTGCTCCGGGATGTGACACCCATATTTCTCGCTCCTCAAATCCTCCTCGCCCGGCTCCCCGACTTACTCATCCTTGACCCTCTCACTATGATCATTAACAATATCAACACTCACAAATATTTCAGGCTATTCACAAAGAAGAGTCTCAACACTTGACATGTCTAGCATATAATTAGGGGTATCCGATAAGGGAACATCACCCCAAATAATAGATATGGCCGTAGACAGTAATCGTTCACCTCCAATTGCAAGGTAGAAAGCTCGTCCCTCATGGTGTCTAGTGCACCAGAGCTAAAGTTGGCATTTTATTGGGCCACTAATCTTGCTGTGAGGCTATCAAACCCAATATTATGACTCTCAACCCACCCATTACACCTAACCAGTCTCCGTATCAATAGAGCTTAGGCCATTTCGATGAAAAAATCAATCATATTCAACATGTATTTCATAACCCTTGGCACTGTAACATCTGCCAACTGGGCAAGACTACCCATTTGATAAATCATTGCTTAGGTCAATATGGGATGGGTTGTAGGAGTGGGTGAAGGTCTCAAAGTTTAATAAATAGAAACACTAGCACTATTATCAATAGGAGGATGCGACACAGTAGAAGAAATACTCGCCTAGTCCATAGAATGAGAAGGTGTGCTAGAAAAACTCCTAATGTGGCAGGATCAACTACGTGTCATTCCTAGTGGAGACAAATTCCATTGAGCTGTATCATCCCACAAACTCTCAACCTCAATATATTTGATATCACTATATGAGGCTGATGTGATCCTCACATCTATAAATTCTTTGAAATGGACTCCAACCCTGTAACATAATTATGTAAGCAGTACCGCAAATGTTACAGAAGTCTGCTCCTGCCTAGATCTCATCAGAATCTCCTCATCTGTTACCACACTCATATGAATGTTCTCTCTTTCTACAAAAGTGCCTACAATGATTTCCATGTCATGGAAAACACATCCTCTTAAAACATTATGTTGCTGCTTATGAAGATGAACCAATATGTCGCCATCACATTCAAATCCTTCATCTTATTCCAAACACCACCAGCCATTCATAAGGAAGAAGAATAAAAAATCAAGGGTCCAACCATCCTTTCAAGGAGTTCAAGTCATATCGCATCTAGAGTGATACCAATACGACTAAAATGCTGGCATTCTCATTGTTACTTGCTATGGCATCACATCATACTTTCTTGCCACACACCTCCACTTCTTCAAATGGCATAAAAAATATGCCCTTCCACTTCTTTTAGAGGACATGCACGTATTATATTTATAACTCCCGCACCTAAGAAGGAATTTAGGGGTTTGTTCTCTTTGTGGACTCTTCAAACTTGTGAAATTGAATGGTGTACCAAATTTCTAGGTAGTCACTCATTAATCCATATGTGGAGAGCCATATCTCCTCAAGGATGGTCCTCTATGCAGTTAATTTGAGCATATTGAGAGCTCTAGAAGCGATTAATGAGAGGACTCTAGAAGTAGGTTCTTGTGCATAAGAGGGTTACCAAAATTTGCACTTGATCTTAGTACTTTTTCTCACCACCACTTTTTTGGGTTGTACTCTTTCTTAGGTCGATGCTTGTGTGGTGGTGAATATTTCACCGTGGAAAGCCTTTGAAGGCTCATTATGGCTAGGCCCCTGTGTCTCTTTAGAGGTAGAGGAAGAGCCTCTCTGACTTGCTCACTATTAGATGTAACCACATGCTTTCCTTTAGTTCTTGTTGTTATGTGAAAAACACATATTCAAACGTAGGATTTATGAAGGTTAATTGAAATCAAATACACTTTGAATCAAATTTCAAAAACTATTGTAACGACTCAGAAAATGATAGGATGACCTAGAGCCTTGACATTTGGGTTTGTATGACTTTGAGTAGATGTATGAGCTGTTTTAGTACCTTAATGGGGTGAGGATTAAATCTAGGATTCAAGTAAGTACCTTGGTTAGCAATTTAGGGTGAAGGACTTGTTCTTTGGAGGGCCTTTTGGCGATGGGGCTGTTTCGTCACCAAACGGGAAGGGCAAGTCACCCAATGATCCCCCAACATGACCTAGTGGACTACCCACTTAGTGAGCCTACTGGAGAATTGGGCGAACCAAGTGTGCCTTTGGAGAATCACCTAGCGCACTTGGTGTGCCTAAGTGTCAAAAGGGCGAATTAAAACAGGTAAGGGCTGGAATCGTAAGTTACAACTTGTAAGGTCAACTTCAAATGATGAAATCTCTTAGCTCAAAACGAATTATTGGTCCATTTCCTATTCAATGAAACGTCTTTGAGTCCTATTTTGAATTGTAACGACTTGGATTCTTGAATCTGAATCGCCACCGGCGCCGTTAACCTTTCAGTGGTCGTAGACAAACCTCATCTTGCATTCATCACATTCATCTAGTTAAATTTACAGAAAATTTAAATTTTTTATACGTATGAAGTTTACTTAGACTTCATATAGTAATTACATATTAAACATTATATACTAAGATCAACGTCAATAGACAACCATCTAATATCAAGAACATTCCAAAAACAAACGATGAATAGAATATATTAAGTTGCCAAAACAGCCTTACATCAAAAGGTTCAAAATGAAATGTGAAAGAAACGCTAGGGAAAACATCCACTAGCTATGTCTATATCTAAAGCTAGACTAAGACTGTAGCATCCTAGAAATCAAGAGGATCTACCAAATGGTTTGGAGAAACGCTGAAGTCCAAACCGCTGCAAGTGTCGTCAATCTGTCCTCTGACCTGAACCTATAAAAATAGTAAATAGTAGGGGGTTAGTACACCACTTGTACTAAGTATGGGTGTATTCACACATACACATAAAGCTATGCATGATCAATGAAAGCTCTTCCTAAGCAACATGCCATTTCTGGAAAGTCTAGTCATTAGACTTTCGTAATTCGTTAGTTCTGAATTGTGGTATGCATTTGATGTATTTTAATGCATTCAAAGAGCACAACTCATTTTCTATATGATTACAAGAAATTAGTATCATCAACATAATTTTAGAACAACTCGAGCGAAGATTGGAAATTTTGATCCTCCAAACCCGAGAGCTCTTTCCTTGGGACTTAGTTTATTTTTTCAGTCTTTTTCTTCTTGTTGTTGTGTATTTCAATGATTCCTTTGGTCCTATGTTTTACTTACAAGTGCAATGATTCATTGTAGTACCATAGCCACAATGACTCGATCTAAGTAATCAAAGGACTAAGGAATGATTTCCCTACCTTTTAGTGAGTCATTCTTTACACTATATATTCATTACATTTCGTAAGCCATTCTCTATTTATCATGCCATTCATTTCATTACTTTCATGTTAGGGAAGATATGGGGTATTTAGTTAACGTTATGTTTCTACTTCCCTTTATTGACATCATATAAGAAGTCATTATATGACATGGATCTTCCTAATAAACATGCTTTCTTAGGAGGTCAAATCACTGGACTTGCCTAATTCGTAATAGGAAGCTCATACCATGAATATGTCACACATCATACACACATAGGTTCACATAACATACATTTCATGTTTCATATATTATACATTTCATATCCACGAGACCTTGGAATCATGGATGTAGCATTAAGGCATCTCAAGTGAGGGCCAAACATATGGGACCTCAATGCGAGGGCCTTCTTTAGCAAACATAGAGTCTGCTTCATTCGTTCATTCGTACTTCACATTAATCATTTCATTCATTCATAGTCTGATGTAAACACCAGCTATACCTAGGATGAAGTTTAAGACTCTCATCGGGATCATTAAGTGCAATGACCTAGAATGACCTAACGTCATTACTGGAGTCCGGTTTCACCTCCTGATTATCTTGCACAAACACCTTCGGTATCGTTCATTTCTTTATCTTTCATACTTTGAGTAACTTCTACCTTAACCGACATAGATCATGTGAGCATCATGAAATCCGGTGTCTCCCCCACAGCGAAAAGAGGTGGAGTCACTAGTTAAAGTGAAACCAAAACATGCTAGCTTATTGGGTTCGAACCAAGCTAGTTCCCTATGGTGGTAACATAGTTCAAAGACTAGGAGATTTAGGGAGACCCATACCTACCTTAGTGGACAGTCTCATCTCATGAGAATTATGTGAAACACCGCCCTTCCCAAAAGAAGGCATCACCACTCATAACTAGCCTATCGGTGCTCAGTTTAAAGTTCGTATTGACATTCAACTCATACATCATCGAAGATTATTTCTAGCATGAGGTAGTCATAGTTCATTAGATGATTTCTCATCTCTTCTTTATGTATTAAGTGTGAATTGTCCTTACACTGACATATAGAATGTGATTGAGACTTGTCTCTTGATATTCAACACTCTCTTAGGTGAGTACTTTTAGTGATCTTTACTTAGGTTTGGTTGAGACTTGTCTCACCATTCATCTTAGCCGCTTATCATGTTGTCACCATTTTCATTATAATCATAGTTTAACATAATTACTCACCTCATTACGTGAATGTTCATTTCTTTATCTTGTTGTTAACTTACATCGTATGCCATGCACATGGCCTTTAGTGTACTTTACACTCATAGTACCCCTTTCGGGTTGCTCATATTTGGCTAAGTGTTTCATGATCATCTAAGTGGATATTGTGCAAGACTTATGCATCTTGCACATTCGATCAAGGGGATCCGTTTCGAATCCCTTGGGCAGCATATAATTTTCGATTATGTGTGACACTTATGTATCTCACAATTTGGCCTTGAGGCCGGGTTCGATTCCCCTCCCTCACAAGATTGGCATACGATTAGTATTGACCTAAACAATTGGGAATAACTTCATAGTCAGTTTATTGGCACAAGCCAAACATTCATTCAAATATAATTTCATGGAATCATTAGCCAATTCTATTACATATTTTGGAGATAATGTTGTAGGCCAATTTATTGGCTTAAGCCAAACTTTCACTACACTTGAACTTTTAACCTTTGATTAACTTACATGAAAAGTTCAATGTTTTTACGTTCACAAGTTCGTGTGGATAGGGTATGTTGGTATTTGTCCCTGTAACAACCCTAAAAATGAATAAGATAAGAAATGCTTAAGGTGTCAAGAATGCTTGCGATTAGATCAAGGTTCACACGGACTGATGCGCGTAGAACCAGACCTCAGAACCCTTACTACGGCCAAGCCAACTAACTTGGGGAGTTAGTTGAGCTTGGAAAGGTTGGAACCAACCATGTAGGGCTGTCAAAAACAATATTTAATTGAAGTAGTCTTTACCGGACTTAAAAAGAGGAAATCTTAAGTATTGAGGATCCAGGGGTAAAATGGTCTTTTCCAGGCCAAGGGTAATATCATAATTACCCTAAGGAATTAATTAATTAATTAATTAATTTAATTAAAGAACCGGTTTGGGTTGGGTCGACCTGAAATGACCCATTTTCGCGAAACAATGTCACCCGAGTTTGAGCCCCAATGGAAGCAACAAATTGGTGATTTAATTATTGTTTAAAATCTGATTTTTTTAAGGGCAAAATGGTCCTTTAACATATAATTAATTAAATCAGATTTTAAGTATTAAGGAGAGTCCTAAATTGACTAAGTCATTATCTAAGCCTAAACCACTTCAGACGTTTCACTCTCTCACGTCTATCACATTCTCACGTTCAAACTCTCTTGTTTTTTTCTCTGTCTAACAAACGTACAAGAGCAGAAATTATATCAAAAGTTCTTCACACTTGAAGAACTCACGAAAAAGTCTAAGAAATCAAGCTAATCAAAAACGTTAAGGCAAGGGGATATTTCCGTCGAGTTGGTGGTGAAACTTTCGGTGAGTTGGACGTGGTTTTGGAGAAAGGTTTGGGCAGCAACTTCAACGTTTGAGCAATCAAATAAAGTATGGGTTTCTTCTCTCTTGGTCCCTTTCCCAAGAGACCCCTTAAGGTTCAAGATATTCATTCCGAAAACTACGGTTGTTCCTCTTTGCATGTCCCTGTCACTAGCTCCCATTGAATCATAGGTTGGGTATGTTTACTGGTACAAAGTAAGTATTTAATGTGTTTTCGTGATGTTTATGTTTAAGTATGCATGCTCGGAATTATGTGAATATTGAATATGTTGTCCGAAATGATGAGAAAAAAATGTGATGTATGTGCAAGGTGTGGCAGTGAAGGTAGTCACTGTTGAAGGCGTGAATTGGCATGTTTAATTCTTGTATTTTATGTGTAAAGTTGTACACAACGTGATGTTCATATGGGGTGTGAAGTTGTTGATTTTGAGTGAAAAACTCTTAGCTAATGTAACTACTAAACTACACCTAATAATGCAGTAAATGTTTCATGAAATGCCCTAAGAACTAAAGTTAAAAGGTTGATGAAAGGAAGCTAAAAATTATAATCAAATTTCCGGCTATGTGTACTTTAGTTTCAGTCAAAAACAAGGTTAAGAATCTGGGTTTTTGAATGAAAATAAAATAGGTGAGATCAATGGGGATTGAACCCAAGACCTCACATGTAAAGGATGCTAAAAACGTAAAGGGGGAAATGGGGTTAAGGGGAATCGAACCCGAGTGACCATGGTAATTCGCGAAAAGAAAATAAAATGGGGGGGGGGGGGGGGGATTGAAATCGGGCCTACTGGTTGAGGGAGAAGAGAACAAGAATTAAATAAATAAATGGGAGGCGTGGGAATCGAACCCACGACATCCAGGCTGCAAATGAGAGAAGAGAAATTAAAGAAAAAGAAAATGTGAGGCGTGGGAATTGAACCCACCACCTCAGGGCTAGAAAGGAGAATGGCGTAATTAATTAAAGAAATAAAGTGAGGTTGTGGGGGCTCGATCCCACAACCTCACTACCAAATATCTAACTTAGTGGATTTTTTAAATTAAAAATAAAAATAGGAGGCTGTTGGGGTTCAAACCACCACCTTACATCCTCTAGCGAAATTAAAATTAAAACAAGGAGGCTGTGGTGGTTCGAACCCACAACCTCCTAATTCACAGCGAAAATTAAGAATAAATAAAAGAGGCTGTGGGGGTTTGATCCCACAACCTCTTGGTTTAGGCGAAATGGGGCAAGAAGATCTTAAGGAAAAATAAAAGGGGTTGTGGGGGTCGAACCCACAACCCTTCGGCCAAATTAAGAGGAAAACCAAGGAGAAAATTAAAGATAGAATGTTGATGTTGGGGTTCGATCTAGAGTCCCAATGTCATGAAAACTAAAAATAAAATCAATGAAAAATGTAAATGTTATCCAAGTGATTCGAACTTGGGTTCCCTAGCTCAATTTTCCATATTGATAGATAAGTCATACGTGAATTAAACGTTCGAGAATAATGCCACCTACTTAGATTGAAATCAAGATTTTGGCACATATACAAGATTCATAAGACTTGTACCCCATAATCTTAGGAATCTATGATTCACTTAACGAACTATGAATGAAGCCACATGGCTTGTATGTATAGACCCATAAGTCTAACATACGTTTAAAAGTAAGTGAACCTAAGATGTATGTAATGAAATGATGAAATGAACAATGAAATGATGAAACCCTAGAAGGGTTAAGTAAGGGTGTGAAACACACTAAATGGCCAAGTGCATTGGCATATGATGAAATAAACATTCACGTAATAAGGTGTGAGTAATTATGAAGAGCAAATGTGCTAATGATAATGAATGTGGTGACAACATGATATGAGGCTAATGCAAAGGATGATAGCAATCTCAAATGAGCCTAAGTAAACGTTACCAAAACGTACTCACATATGAGAGTGTAAGATAATGAAGAGACCAGTCTCTATGAACAATCTAATGAAAGTATTGAGATTAACACACTTAATACTAATAATGAGATGAGAAATCATCTAATGAGCTATGATTTCCTCATACTAGAAGACAGCTTCCATGACGTATGAGTTGAATGTAATGGAACTTTATACTGAGCACCGATAGACTAGCTATGAGCGGTGATGCCTTCTTTCGGGAAAGGTAGAGGTTCACGTAACTCTCATGAGATGAGACTGTCCGGCTTGCCGGGTATGGGTCTCCTTATATATCCTAGTCTTTGAACCTACACTGCCAATATAGGGATCTGGCAGGGTTAAATTCCCATGTACGCTAGCATGTTTTGGGTCACTTTGGCCGGTGAATCCGCCTCTTTTCGGTGTGGGGCAGACACTGCATTTCATGATGCTCACGTGATCTATGTCAGTTAAAGTTAATGTTCCCAATGAATGAATGAGGCCAGCCTCAAATGAACAACATAATGAAATAAACGATACCAAAGGTGTTAGGATAGGATAATCAAGAGGTGAGCTAGACTCAAGTAATGACACTAGGTTATTCTTGATCATTGCACAACAAAACCGATGAAAATCTTAAAGTACATCCTAGGTATAACTGGTGTTCACACTGGCCTATGAACAAAAATGAAATGAAGTATGTATGAATGAATGGAGCAGACTCTGTGTTTGCTAATGAAGACTCCCTAGTTGAGGTCCCATATGTTGAGCCCTCATGTTGGAAAGTCTTAATGTCAAGTCCATGATTCCAAGGTCTCATGGCATATGAATGAATGTTATAAAAAATGTTGTATGTTGTATGCTATATGATATGTGCTATGTGTAAGATGTTATGTGTTGTGTGCAAATGATAAGTATGATGATGCATGTTACTCTCATGGCATGACTTTCCTAATCCGAATTTGGAAAGTTCACTAACTTTCCTAATCCCAATTTGGCAAGTCCACTGACTTGACTTTCCATAATCATGTTGTTAGGAAAGAGCTATTCTTTCTCATGCATGTCCTTGGTGTGTGCTTGAATATACCCATACTTAGTACAAGTGTGTACTAACCCTATACAACTCTACAATTTTAGGTGCAGGCAGAGGTGGACGCTTGAGCTACAGGTTGACGCTGAAGCTATCCGGACGTCGAGCATTCATCTGGACTTGGTAGGACCTCATGCTTTCGAGGATGCTGCCATTTATATTCTAGCTTAGTTTTAGAGTTGAGCTAGTGGAGTATGTTCCACTAGAGTTTCTTTCCTGTTTTATTCAGACATTGTGTTGGTGCCATTTTGGCAAGTACATCTTTATTACTATATTATACTGTTTCTTTCATTTGATGATCTTAATATTAGATGGTTGATGGTGAACAATTATGTAATGATGAGAATGTTTAATAATTATGTTAAGAAACAAAAAGTTTCAAATTTTCCGCTAAAATTAACCTAGATGAAGTAAGAATGACGTAAGTAGGCTTGTCTGCGACCTCTGAGAGGTCAACGACGCCGGTCTCGTCTGGGGTCTAGATTCCGGTCGTTACAGTCCCATTGATTGGCATACCCTATGTTATCATTTCATTAATGTAGAGATTGGTATGAATTTTCATGTAAGTAATATGATTAGACATATGTTTTACTAGCCAATTTGTTGGCACAAATCATAATTCCACTATACACTAGTCATGATAATATCATTGGCCAATTTAATTAACTTCATGTAGGTACCATAGCTAATCTTATAATTTTAGTAAGTCAATCTTCCCATCATTCTTTGAAAGCAATGTTGTAGCCAATTCTATTAAACAACAAATTTATTACCCAAGTTATTGGCATAAGATAGGCAATTCATTCAAATGTGATTTCATGGAGATCTTTTAAGCCAACCTTATAACATAACTTTAGGCATAACGTTTTTAATCATCTTGAACAGCATAATATGATCATTTAACGAACACACCATCATCAACAAGTCACATTTACAGTAGGTATGCACAACAAACCGTAATCATCTTCATACATAACATTTTCGGACATATCTTAGCATAATATCATTCTCTTAACCAATATTAGTTCATGACTTTAGGTAACGTTTTTAAGGCATATTGGACAACATCATATTAATATTTGATGAAGTTAGCATCTTCATAACGTTACAATAACAACAAGACAACATTCGGACAAACACATTAACACTTAAACAATACGGGTGTAACTAACACATCGTCGATTGATGATTCACGTTTTAAGCACTTAACTTTAGACGATCACAACTTCACAGATTAATCGACATTTATATTTCAAGAACATTACACATAATATCAGCCAGCACCACATACCAACAACATGATCTCTAACCTATTCAACATTGAATCAAAAAGGATACTAGGGACAAGGGAGTTCGACGAGAACACGGGAACAACCCTAGTTTTCAAGATCTTTGAATCGTTGGAAAGAAAGTTCTCTCGGAGAACGAAGTCCAGGAAATAAACCCATACCTTATGTAGAACTTAATCTACGAAGACCACCTTGAACGAAACCATGAAGAAACCTTGAAATCGCCCTAGAGAAATCGATAAACTTTCTGCCTTTTTCTTTCGTTCGTTGCTTACTATTTATGCGTCGCCTGTTCTATGAGTTTGAACGTGATTATAAGTCTTAGTAACTGATCTTGACTCATTCAACTTAGGGTTTAATAAGTTTATTTAATAAATTAATTAACTAATTACTAAAAAGCCCCTCCTAGATTGACTAGAACTAGGAAAACACAATACTTGGTCAAATCTGAAATTTTTCCTAAGAATTTCGTTTTACCCCTTTAAACTAATTAAATAAATGTCTAATTTAATTAATTAAGGGACCTAGGGTAATTACTAAAGTGCCCCTAAATCATTGGAACCAAAATTAACCCTTTTGGACAATCCTTGATTAAGTACTAGGATGTTCTTGAGTTGTACTAGGTTAGTGTAAGAATTTCGGTTTTACCCCTTTAATTTAATTAAGTGACCTAGGGTAATTAATAAATTTTCCTTAACTCGTTATAACCATAATTAATCCTTTGGAACATCCTAGGTTAGGTACTAGGTTGTCTTTTTCTTGTCTTAATCGAAATCTGGAAATTGCTTTGTGAATTCGGTTTTGTCCTTCTAAATTAATTAATTATGCTGATATATTAAACAATTAAGTAGCCTAGGGTAATTACTAAAGTATCCCTAAGTTTTTAGGACCATAACCAACCTTTTGGACAATCCTAGGTTAGGTACTAGGTTGTCTTTTTCTTGTCTTAGCCGAAATCTGGAAATTGATTTGTAATTTCGGTTTTGTCATTTTAAATTAATTAATTAAGCTGATAAATTAATTAATTAAGTAGCCTAGGGTAATTACTAAAGTATACCTAAGTTGTTAGGACCATAACCAACCTTTTGGATGATCCTAGGTTAGGTACTAGGTGGTCTCTTTAACTAGTTACTATGTTAGTGTCACCCGGTTAAGTCTTAGGTTGTCGGGTGCACTAATTAGTTTATTTCGTTTTGTCCTAGGTTAATTAGCTATTTAGGGCAGTAGGTTAGAGTCTAGAATTGTTTAGGAAGTTAAGCCCCACATGGAGTGGTCCCTTGTGCATGTTTTCCCCATAACTACCCTAACCGAATTCGGTTAGGGTGGTCCCCTCCTTTGGTCGATTCTCCACATGTCGTGCACATGTTTTGATTTTAATTTCCTAACTAACTATTATTTAAGGTTCCTTTGGGAATGTTTACTTATTGTCCCAAGGACCCTCACCATGTCCTTGGGCACTGCTTAATTTACATTATCATTTTAAATGGTAATGTGCTATGGTACTAGGCTTGACACTTGGATGCCTAGTACCTAAAGTGTTGATATGGTTGATATGGTTGAATACAGAATTTTAGCTTAGGGTCTTCATTGCAGGTACATTTCTTAAACGTCAATCTTGGATTGAGGTATGGCAACCCAAAAAGTATATTTCTTAATCGTATATAGAAAAATTGGCTAATATCTCTTAGCCAATTTTTCTATACTATGCCCAATATTTCTCAATATTGGGCATTGGGGTGCCTATTTACCCCTAATAGGCTATCCTAAGGGCATACTGGGCTCTTCTTTAGACATGTAATTTTCCGGAATGTTACATCAATGCCACGAAGTTTGCCCCATTCTGATATCGGGATAGAGAGTTATGCCCAAAATAGTGAAGAATTGTCCATTTTTGAAGCTTGCTGTTCAAATGGCCGGAACCAAGGGCCATTAGATGCGACACCAAGTGCCCTTAGCGAGCCAAGGTGTTTCAAAGGGCGGTCTGCAGCGTGGGGAAGGTAAGTTTTTAGTTTTAAGCTGGGTTCTTTAGGTAGTCTTTCCAAAATTGACCCTACACTATTCCATTATTTTCCTAGAAACTATAAAACATCCTTATGACATAATCCCTTTCATTAAGTTTCTCCTCTTAGAATTAAAAGGAAAACCCAAACTCTTCTCTCAAACTTTCTCTCTCAAGACTCAAGGAAGATGAAGAAGAGATCTTGGCTAGGGTTTCAGATTTCTAGGGATTTCTGCACCAATTTTTTATGGATCCTTCGAGATTAAAGTATGGTGGCTATTTATATAGGGTAAGCTTCCACCCTAGAGTCCTATCAAAGTGTTTTCAAAGCTTGTGAAACTTCCAAATCTAGATCTATCACTCTTCAACATGGGTTTCAATGGTTTTAAATGGCTTTATTATGAAGTAATGTGATTGTATTGATGTGGAATGGTGGTTTTATGAAGAAATATCTCAAAGAACCCATGTTTTTCCTAATGTCTTCAAATGGTGCCCTAAGAAGTGGGCTTGTGGATTGTTCAAGCATGTGACAAGGAGATGCTTAAATTGATATAATTTATCGAAGTCATATGATTATGCATGTCTAAATATGAATGATTGTTGGTATGTTATGATATAAATAATGTATGCATGAGCATGATATGAATAATGAATGTATGAATATGATATTAGGTATGTTGTTTATGATCTAAATGCATGTAATATGATTATACCTAGAATACAAGGATGTTAGTATTGAAAGTACATTCTCAATTATGCACTAATGAATGAAGATGTTTGCATGTGGAAAAATTCTTCCTTGTTAATGTATCTTAAATTGGTAGACTTAGGTTTCCTTTTCTTCAAAACATGTATGAATCTATATGAACATTAATGTTATGATGTGTTAATTTGAAAGGATATTTTCAACTTTTCAATGAAGCATGTTAAGGGATTCTTATGTGAAAGGTTATTCTCATGTTTCAATATATGAGCTATCCTTATGTTGGAAGAGGATGGATGTCCATACGTTATTTAAGGTGGGGTATCTAGTATTTATCCTTGGAGGTGGATGCCCATACATTAGTGAAGCGGGTTTATCTAGTAACAATCTCTATCCCAAAATACTTATGCATGATGGAATGACATGAATGCCCATACAGTAGTTGATGCATGGTTATGTAGCAACAATCTCTCTACCTTAAAGAACTTATGATATGAATTACTCTATGGTAATGAAGGCTAAGCATCGAAAGATCATTGAGTAGTATGGATGTCCATACGATAGTTGAGGCGGGTTATCTTATAGCAATTCCATATGATGGATGCCCATACGTTAGTTGAGGCGGTTTGTCATGTAGCAAGCTCTTTGTCCCTTAACTATGTGCCCACATAGGATAACTAGTGGATCCATTAGGCTAATCACCGATAGACATTAGGCAAGTTGATCACCTTTCTACGATGTGGGGTTATATGACACGAGATTCTATTATTTATCTCTCATAGTCTATGTCGGTTAAGTTCTTATTCCCATCATATGAGGTGCCCATTATGGTTCCTCGAGAAGTTCTATGATGCATGGGTAGTAGTATGGGATGTTATCCATGCATTTGCATGAGTAGGCTTCAACATGGCTATAATGAGAATCTCTACCTCCTAATGAAATAATGGGTTCCTAAATGAACAAATGAAGAAAGTTACCTTAATGTCTCTATGTTATGATGTATGTCTCAGCAGTCTATATGATAGGTTTCATGTTTTCCATGATATAATGTATGTCGTTGTTGACTGAATGATATGAATCATGTTTCACTTGAGTAAATGATATGAGTCAGTTAGCATGGTATGTTGAAATGTAACAGTTTTATCTATGGTGCCCTAGAGAAACACTTAGATGTGGTGTGAAGAGGTAGTATAGGATGCCACTTCATATCTTACTTAAGTGGGACTTAGGGCTATTATAGATAGGGAACCTAAGATGATTGAGATGCCTTGCTTGATGTATGTTTTCTCGTACTGTGTCTTGACATTGAAGTAGCATGAGGAAAATGGTAATTTCACCTTTTGTGGTAATGTGATGATAATGACTTGGTTGTTGATAATACTGGTATTTGATGCCTCTTATTTCTTATGTTCATGAAATACCTTGAAATTTGTATCATGCATGGTTTAAAAACAAAAAAATGTCAATTTTAGCATGTTTTTGCATGGTCATCATATTTGGTACATTTTTGTGTACTAACTTCATATTGTACTCTATGTCTAAAAGTGTAGGTTCCGGTAAGTGAGTTGCTTGTTCTAGTGAAGACTTGGATTGAAACTCCCAAGTTAGAGTGGTATGTCCTCATCATTCGGGGACATGTTGAGAAGCTTTATGTTTTGTTCTACCTCTTCGTATTGAACTCTTTCTAGACTTTTCAAGTGTAACGGGTCGTGACCCGACTTATGTTGGTTTTCTAAGATTATATTAAGATGGCCATGTGAGAGAAGTAGATTTGCGTTGCAATGTTTTTAATTTAGCATGTTTTGATTCGTATTGTTTTAAGTAAAAAGTTTTTATTTCGTACCATTTCTATTTTCAATGCGATGAATGAATGCTATTAGGCTTGTATAAGAGCCCTTCGGGGTCAAGTACGGCGTGTCGCATCTGGGTCCTAGACTCGGGTCGTGATAACTATCTTGAGCCTCTCCTAATGGTAAGACGGATAACGAAATAGGAGCACATTACACCATTTTAGTCCTAGGGCCACACTAAATCTGGACAACGCTTATAAAGTATTGCCTAAAATACTTTTGGGGACGCTTTTAAAGTGTAGCCCAAATTTTTAACTTTTAGCTACAATAGTATTAGCAACACTTCTAAAGTGTACTCTTCAATTGGTATAAGCTACACTTTATAAGTGTTATTATAATTGACAACAACTATTTATATAAATGGCCACACTTTTAAAGTGTCCTATTTTTATAATTGTAAAAACAACACATTATAAATGTGACCTTAGTGTTTTCATTAAAATTTTATATTCCCTCCAACATTTTTAACATTAAAACTTGTTCTCCCTCCAATTTTTATTAGGCAAAAAAGAAAAAAACATTAGAACCTTTTTTTAGTTAAAAGAAAAAACTTTAGCTAAAGTTTCCAATTCCCTCAAACTTCATCTAATTTTTCCATTTCCCTCAATCTTCTGTGAAGAACGCGATTCTAGCTAAATTTTCCATTTCCATAAAACTTTAGTGAAGAACTCGATTTTGAGATGAGCACCTGAAGAAATCGGCTTTTGTCTAAAGAAGAACTGAAGAACACGTATGATTTCCCTCACATTTTTTGTCAAAATTCAGTTGCAAAACACAATTTTTAGCTGAAGAATCGAAGAAAAATACGATTTTTCTTAAGAAGAACTGAAAAACACGATTTTCCTCTCACGGATTTCTTGTTGAAGATTGAAGAGTGAAGAACACGATTTTCCTCAAAGATTTCTTGTTAAAGAGCTATTCCATCAAATTTAGGGTTGTTGGAATAGTGTTAATAAGGTAAGAAAATCTATCTTTAAAAGTCTAAATTCTAGATATAGGGTTTCGATATTCTTGTGTATCTTTGAAGGACTAAATATCAACTTAGGGTTTTGATATTCTTGTGTTGTTAAAGACAAATGTCGCTGATTTTAAGGACTCTAGCTCATAGTTGTATTAGTTCTAGTCGTCTCTCTGGTTTTGACATTTTAGACTTGTAGTGACTGTTAATCATGAGCGTCTTGGAAATGTATTAGAGTTAATGCTTTTATTTGCACAACCTCCTTTACAGTTCTATACATGTTTTTTGGGTTAAAAATACTTTCTTGATTTGATATAGATGACAATCTTGGATAACTAATACTTTAAGCTCACAGAATCTTAAGGTGTTGTTATTAAGTACAAAGAAAGTGTTAAAAATTTGCAGTCTTAGCTACAAAGTGATCTGAAGCAACTTGGTAGGCTTTTTCTGCAAACAAACATTTCTATAAATCTATATCGACTAACATTTCTACAATTTGAAAGATTAGTTTAAATTTTAATTATCCTTGAATATGGACACCAAGTACGTGATATGTCTAATGTTGCTCTTAGATATCATAAGTTATGAAAGAAAACAGATTTTTGCATAACATGGTACAAGATCTTAAAGGTATCAACAAGGATTACATCGACAAACATAATAATGTGAAAGTCTTTAGGAAATCAGTTCCAAAATAACAAAAAATCAAGATTAGTGACTTAATATCTTTTTTTCTCTCCCTTTCCACTGTTTGTGATTGGAGGAAAAAGAAAATGATAAATCACAGTGTCAAAAACGAAGGAAAGAGGAAGTATATAAAAGAACATCAACTAAAAGTAGAATGCTGAGTTAGTGTACTCCCCCATTGAAGAAGGTAAAACAACCATAGATTTCATTGGAGAAGACGGTTCTTTGGTTGTAATTGATCCACTAAAATCCTGGAAAGAAGGGCGGAAGATTTTCCAGTTCAACCATGTTTCCGGTGCAAGTGCCACTCAGGACTCAGGTACTGTGTGTTACAATGTACCAACTTAATATACAACTTCCATAATTTTATTACAGTTTTGTAGTAGTTACGTTTTGTTTTTTCAGCATTCTTTGACATGCTCTCTTTAGTATTTTGGTATAACTTCTTTACTCCACTTAATTTTTTTTTCTTGGGCCGAGGGTTTATCGGAAATAGCCTATCTACCTCCCAAGGTAGGGGGTGGGTGGGGTAGGAGTAAGGTCTGCATACACTCTACCCTCTCCAGACTCACTTATGAGATTACAATGGCTATGTTGTTGTTTTATCGTGTAACATTGCTTAATTTTGCAGAAGATTTATTTCAAGACACTAAACAACTTGTAAAATCAATGAATGGTTACAATGTGTTCATGAAAAATCGTATTAGTCGTTCACACAAGCGAGGCTTAACAATATTTAAGTTATCTCTACTCAATTTCCATTAAGACAACCTTAACGCAGTTATTAAAATTGTCAATTATAATTATATTCACACAAAATTCATGCAGTGTGCTGACTGTACACGAGCATGGTGAAGATACGTCAGGAAATATAATCCACAGTTGCTTCCATTTGGTGGATATTGCTGGCAGTGAATGATTTGACAAGTCAGAAGTTAATTGAGACAGCTTCAAACAAGCACAACATATTAATAAATGGCTCTCTTGCTTGGGTGATGTGATCACTGCATTGGCGTAGAAGAATTCCCACATCCCTTACAAAAACAGCAAACTCATGTTACTCTTGCAGAAGTCTTTAGGTTTGTGCAATTAGCTCGAGATTTTGCTCCTCATAGAAAGTTATTTGACTGATGAAAACGATTAATTGAGCCAAACATAAACTTAGGTTTTGAAATATTTTAGAGGAGTTCAATTTTTTAACTCAAGTGAGTTCTGCAGTTACAAGTATTTATAGTTTGCTAATGCTTTTTTTGGTGAATTTCAGGTGGAAAGCAAAAACGTTGATGCTTGCTCATGTCAGTTCTAAAGGGGATTCCTTTGGAGAAACAATTAGTTATCTGAAGTTTTCCAATTGGGTTATAAGTGTGGAACTTGGTGCAAATAATTTATATAAAGAGACCATCGAATGTTTAGAGCTCAAGGCAGAGGTAAAATACAATGAAGAGAAGAGCACTCCACGAGAATGATCACCAAGCTGCGCAGTAATCCATGTGGTTCAATGCTAATGATGGACCTTTATGGTAACTTTTTGCTCCAATAATCACTGCGAAGAGAAAAGGTAAGTGTAGTTCACTAAATTTCTTGGTCTTTGAGCCTGCCTATATCATATAAGAAACAAAATGAGCCATCTGGAGCTGCTAATTAATCTTGGACTGAAATGACCTTCTACTAATTGGGATTTGTCATGTGTTCGCACACTTGTTGCTGCCTTAATTCTAATGTTTTTGATGGAATTAGGTGTTGAGATATGCATTCGGCTTAAATTACTTTCAAATTAAGGGGAGATTTTGTTTGTTTTCTTCAATGTGTGATTCAATTGATTTTTCTCCTCTTTAGTCAAGTCCATTCTCGTTGTTTAGATTCTTAATATAAGCTCATTATCGCATGGATTTGCACATATGTGACAGCAGAGTGCTTAAAAGTTCTCAGCTAATAGCTAATGCATAGAACGAATTAGAACCTGCTAGAAATATGCTCTCACTGGAATGTCCAATCTGTTAGATATAATGCAGTTATATTAGAAGGTGCAAGTAAATAATTTTTTTTACTTTAAAATGATAGTATACCTTTTAACTCTTCGATTGTTCTTTGATAGATGGCCTCTCTGAACAACTAGTTAAATGAAATTTCTAAACTCAGCCCCCATTTCCTGTTCCTTTAAATCTTATTGCTTTTTGTTGAATAATGTATTTTGTAATTCAGGTTATCACACTTTATATCAATGGTACAATTCTGTGGAGAACGAGCATTTTACCGATCCAACTGTCCTTACGAAATATACTGAACAATGGACATTTAGCCTTTATCCAACATATATTAAGTATCTCTTGTCCCTTTTTTTACGTTCATGAGGTAAGGAATCAAATGATAGAGTATGTTGCTTCATGAAGGTGAGGCGACCAGTTAATGGCAGCAAAACATTGAGCTAACTTAAATTTCAGGTAACACTATGTTCATATGAGATCACTGACCTCATCCTTTTTCTCGGCATTTTGTATTGACTTGTTTCTTGACACTTCGGACAGAAGATTACTTGGATGTGGTTATCATGTTCCAGTGAGTGTTATGACATCTGATTGGAATTAGAATTACGCAGACTTGTACTACTTTATGTTTCTTCTTACATCGACATAATCTGTATTTTTCTAGATAAGCTTACCTAATGTTCATTTTTGCTGTAAATCCGAGATTATGTCTTGAGTTCTCTATGACTAGATCTGTTATATTGTGTTTGTATGTCATGGAATTCAATTGTATTGTTAGCCAACCCCATTGTTATGAATTGTCAACATACTTTTATGATACTTTGTGTTTTCCTTTAGATAACTCTATGTCCCAAAAGTTTTGTGAAAATGTGATACTGGATCTTTCCTTGAAAAATTCTTATGTTGATATTAGTAATAGATAGATAGCTTGTAGTTCTTTGTAGAGGTTGCATAACTTGTTGCTCAACTATTTGTTATGCCCTGGACATCAATTCGTTATAACCATCAATTCTCATTCTTGATTCACGTGTCATATGATTGTTCATTCTTATTGTCTCTTCATGTTCCTTTAGCTTATGATTGCGAACGTTATCATTGCTTTCTCCATGAGGTATGATCTAACATGCCTGAAAGAATTCACCATTATTTTCACCCTATGCACTCTCACTCACACTTCGTCCCATTCCTTCAATTACTCTTTCACATTCGAAAGTGGAAATTGAATTATGTTGTGTGTCATGTGGATATGAAAACTGGCCTGTGAAGTTATATGACTCAAAGGTATGTCGTCATTCTTATCCTTTGGTTTGATCTTTGATACTCAAAGTAGCTATCACACTTCAGAATTTGATTATTTACTCACTTTTCCCCCACTTCATTTGTCTGCAGATTCACCAAGCAACATTATGTTTGCCGAAAATGATTGAAACCAAAGGAAAAGAACGGAGGCACATCTTGAAGTAGTACTTACTTAGCTGGCTTAGGTGTTGCATACCCCTTATAGTTATCACATGTTATAAGTTTTAGTTTATTTAAGCCGAAAGTAGTATGTCATATCCAATGATGGCATATAATTTCTGTTTGCTTATTTTGTACAAGATAAAACTATAATCATGATTTAATACTTTTTTCGGTTAACAATAAATATAAAAATATTTAACTTATTTTTTTCTAATAGAAATATTAAATTTGATGTTTGATATTATTTATTGAAAAATAATATTAGTGTTTTTTAATTAGAAATAGTGGCATATAAATATTTTATAGCCAAAATGATTTGACTACATTTAAAAGTGTTACCATAGGACTTTAAATTTTGGTATGGACATGGGCAAGGACTACACTTCAATGTGTTGTCATACATAAGATAGAAAAGGCAACACTTTATAATTGTTGCCATACATTAGATAGAAAAGGCACCACTTACAAATTGTGCGCAATAAGGAAGCTAAAGTCACGCTTAAAAGTGTAGTTGTATGAGATAGAAATGTTGCTATTTGAGGTACATAAAAGCGTGGCCATTTTGCCTTTTAGGCTACGCTTTTAAGCGTAGCTGATAAGGCAACACTTCAAAAGTGTTGCCTAAACTCTAAGGTAACGCTGCAATTGGGCACCCCTGGAAAAGTTTTGCTTAAAGTCCAAAAGCGTAGCCTTTTATCAAAGGCCACACTTTTTGCTAGTTTAGACTACGTTTTACTGGGGTGGCTATAGGCCTAAAATGGTGTAGTGGCAGTAAGCTCCATGAGCTTGCTGAATTGGACAATAGAAAATATCATAGGATTAAAGCATTAAAGGCTAAGTACATTCAAACTCGGTGTTTCGCCAAATTAATTTCAGCTAGTTAAGACAGGTCCGCCAAAAATGATATTGCAAATTGAAAACAAACATGACTAAAGGGCGATGTCAACTCCCACTCAGTAAGTCACAATGTGGTTTAGCAGACAAAGACAACCCACCAAAAGGAACAATACCCAAGGTCTCATATATGCTAAAGAAAGTGAGATGGGGCTAATTCGGCGATTCACCTAACCTTCTTGGCCAGATAAGACATGCCATCCAAAAAAGAAGTGTTCAACCTAGTGCCTAATTTTTAAAGCTAAACCCAATATACACAACAAATATAAATTTCCCAATATCATTACAACCCACGTATATGCTTATATATCCATGGCTACTCCAATTTCCCACATATATTGCTAAGTATTCCTCAAATTGACGATTTGTCCTTTAAAAAGTAGTCACCATGTCTATCATTGGGAAAAATTATGTAATTGGGTAAACATAGGTTAATCAGACTTCACCCACATCAAATTGGACTCAGACACAAAATAATTATTATTTTAATTTCAAGTTTCACCTAGCGCAATTAAGATTTGCATTTTACAGGCACACACATTCAAATATGTCATGTATATAGTTCAAATCTCACAATATGATGCAACCCAAATAAATTTAACGATTAGTAACACTTAATAACTTCAAGCCTTCACCCAATATCTCACCCATCTTTGACCACTGAAGCATGTGATGATTAGAATAGTGAGGATCCGATTAACATTACAGTAGAAGAGGAGTGGATTACAAGGGCGTAAATGTTGAGGTAAGACGTAGAGATACTATGCCGACATTTGAATGGGGTCGAAGGAAAGTTCAAGACAATCAAGGACTTCACACTTGAGGAGAATGACCATATACACAAGGAGTTGCAGGGCCGCCAGCGTGTTGAGTTTGAGATGAAGGAGGCCATCACTTCATTGGACTGCACTCTCATGAATGAATTGAGTACAATTGAAGCCATGAGAGCTAAGAGGAGGAACTTAAGAAAGGCATGAAAGATGGAGGATATACATCATCCGATTGAGATAGGGAGGACAGGGTCGAGGATCCCAATCCACACATATTTAAAGGCCTCCTTGACACCTAAGAGGTGAAGAACTTCCTATGTCACTTGGAGAATTACTTCAAGTGTAGTCGGGTGAGGAGCGATGAAAACAAGATCAACATTGCCCTGTTGTATATTTTAGAGATGGCCATATAATGGTGGAGATGCAAGGAGGCTGATATAGGAAAGGGGTCATGCATCATCAGCACTTGGGAGAAATTTTTAGAAGAGTTCAAGGAAGCCTTCTTCCCTAACAACGTCACATATTTGGTAAAATGCAAGTTTAAGGAATTGAAGAAAATGAGTAGCATTCTGGCGTACGTGAAAAAGTTCACCACTCTCATGCTTAAATTATCAACCACATGGACAAAGACATGTTGTTCCACTTCATGGATTCATTTTGAACTTGGTCTAAGATGGAGTTGGAGCGGCGAAAGCTTTCACCGACCTCAAGCATGACCGGTATGAAAAGGTGAAAGGCAAGTATGCACGGAGTAATCATGCTAAAGTGGGTGAAATCATTGCCGAGGCAAGGAGTTATAGACACAACCCAAGTAGCACGACCTCTACAAGTCGGACGACAAGCAGTTCGGGCGCCAAGACTACACGGACAGGAAGGCACAGACCACCAAAATTGATGGATTCTACATATACGACGTACCATATGTGTCACACCCCGAGTTTATACCCTGGACGTGGCCGACAACCAATGACATTGCTGTCCTAGAGATAACCCCTACCCTTGCTTGCTTAACTCAGCAGAAGACTAAACTCATAATAAGGAAGAAACATTCTCAAAGAATTACTTAAAATAAAATAACATGGCCAAAATGGCATTTAAGTCTCATGATAAAATATATGTAAATAAATAGAGACTCAAACTGGACTATCTTACTGACTATCTTATCTATTAAGACTCTATAATACTAAGATGAATGTTTGAACAACCCCTCAACATTCTATAAATGTAAAGACTGAAATTAATAAAAGAGCCCCCCAGATAAAAGGAGGCTCACCACTAACTCTGGCTGCCCAAGGTGGATCAACGAGGAGTTGATGCTGATCATGATTACCTACGTCTGCATCATAGATGATGTAGGCCAAGTAAAATCACTACATGAATGTACGAGTATGCAAATTAGAGTGCTAAACAACAACTTTAGGCTTGAAAGGAATAAGAAGAAACTTGCCTTTGGTCTACTCAGCTCATGAATTTCTTAACTTAATAAAACACAATAAAACACATGCAATACATATGTAAAGCTTTGTAAAACTGTAAAAAAAATAGTTCATTAAAGATAAAGCAATAACAAACTCAATTTTACTTATATATGAAAATAATATAGTTTCATTGGGAGATTCTCTTACCGACAACCATCACTATGAGCCTAAGCGATGGTACAACATCTTACCTCATGTTGCACATGACCGTCCTATACCTTGTCGTCAATATTGAACCCGAACTACTAGGGAATCCACTAGTCTATGCTAAAAAGAACTAAGGAATCATCTAAAAAGTATGACCCTTCTTCTATCCTTGTTGGTTACATAGTTTATGGGGGCTTGAGTTAATATGAACTCGCGTCCCCATATCGGTGGTCAATACTACTCCCAAATACTAATCTCATATGTTTTAAAAACAACTTATTCTATGGTTTGAGGTAATTGCTCAAACTTACCTTTGAAACCTCTCTTGCAAATCATCGTTTCCTTTTCTTTCTTAAACTAGCCAAAGGATTTGTTGGAAGTCTAGCTTCCATTTTATTGCTCAAAATTTTGAAAACATTTATAACTCCTACGGAATACTTAGTCCCCTTATAACTTTTCAGAATTGAATTCAACTCCTTAATTTTTTCTCTTACATGTGACTTGAGCCTTAGAATGATGTTAAAACGTTTAATAAAGACTCTTGAAAACTTTAAGAAACTTTACTTTGACTTGCTTCTTAACTTCTAGTCTTAACTCTTACCTCATTTGACATTGATCATAACTATCCTTGAATTGGATTATGGTTAAAGGTTATGATTTGTGTTCTTTAGTGATTCTAGGTGTTTGTAAATCATTTGAAGTAGTTAGAATTATTGGAAGGTGTTAATGTACCTTAGAAGGACTTAAAGAGGCTACACTATGAAAAATAGGCGAAAAACGTTGATCCAGGCGCACTGGTGGTGCGCCGCGCTAGCCTCAATTCATTGAGGCTTGAATTTGGCGCACTAGTGGCGCGCCGTGCCTGGCCTCACTTGGATGAAGCCCTCATTTGGGGCACTGCAAGCACGATGCTCCTGGCCTTGCCCAGGTGCGTCTGACGAATTTTTCAATTCATTTTTTGGCCCAAAATTGCCTAAACCTCCATGGTTTCATCCCCAAACTCCTAGGATCATCAATACTTTCAATACCCATAATATCTAACTCAAAACAAAATAGGAAAGTACTAATCAACATCAATGGGCATACAAACAACTCAATCGAAAAGGGATTCGACGAGATTATCAAGAATTCACTTCTAATCATGAAATCAATTTTACTTCTGAACGGAAACAATGTTGGTGTGCGGATAAATTAACCCAACACGATATATCTCACATACCTTGATAGGGATAACCGCCGACGAATTCCACTCGAAATCGCTTGGCGTTTTGACAAAACTTTGACCTTTCTCCCTTCGGCTTCTTCTCTTCTCTTTTCTCCCATGCCTTAAGCGCAAAAGAAATTTTCTAATCAAAACTTATTTTTACCCCAATTAAACCCTTAAAACGAATTAGGAATTAAATGGGTACAAAGCCTACTTTGCCCTTCCTTAAATCCGTATTGGACTTTTCTTACTTCAATAACCCAACCTCCAAAAGACCTGTCTCCCTCATACGATATCAAAATCGTGCAAACTCGGCGCCATTGGAAATATACTTTAAAGGGATTTCCAACCATATAAAGAAATGACACTAACTCATCCTGAGATTGAAGTTATGACCGTTTGAAAATGACAAAAAATTCATTTTCTTAACCTTACGAAATATAAAGAAATGACACTAACTCGGCGCCATTGGAAATATACTTTAAAGGGATTTTTCTTTTTCTTTTTCAGTTTCCCATGTTGCTTCTTAGACAAATTGGTTCCTACAAAGGAGCTTGACTGACACAACCTCCTTTGTTCTCAACTTGCAAACTTGTTGATCTAAAATCAGAACCGAAATCTCCTCATCGGATAATCCATCCTTAATCTCAACTTTTTCAGTTGGTACCATCAATGAGGGGTCACCCATGCACTTCTTCAATATAGAGATATGAAATATAGGATGAACCGCTGCTAACTCTTGTGGCAGTTCCAAATCATAAGCTACATCACCAATTCTCTTGAATACTCTACAAGGTCCAATATACAGGGGACCAAGTTTCCCATTTTTACCAAACCTCACAACACCCTTCATGGTTAAAAGTTTCAGATATACCCAATCATCCACTTCAAACTCCAACGGCCTTCTTCAAACATCCGTGTAGGACTTTTGATAACTCGATGCAATTTTCAATCTCTCTTGAATCACTTTCACCTTCTCTATGTCTTGGTGAACTAGATCTGGTCCTATCAACCCTTCTTCACAAACTTCGAACCACCCAATAGGATATCCACATCTTCTCCCATAAAGATCTTCATATGGGCCATTCAGATGCTCGAATGGTAACAGTTATTGTAAGCGAACTCAATGAGAGGTAGGTAATCATCCCAATTCCCCTTGAAATCAATCACACAAGCTCTCAACATGTCTTCTAAGGTCTTTATAGTACACTTCGCTTGCCTATCCATCTGAGGGTGGAAAGCAGTGCTTAAGTTCACCTTTGAACCCAAACATTTCTGGAATGACTTCCAGAACTAAGAAGTAAATTGTGCACATGTATCTGAAATGATTGAAACAGGTACTCCATGGAGTCTCACCACCTCCTGAATGTATTACTTCTCATAATCCTTTCCGAATGAGTGGTCTTTACTGGCAAGAAGTGCTTTGATTTTATCATTTTATGGACAATCACCCAAATCGAATCATGTTAGCTGCGAGACTTTGGTAACCCTGTGACGAAGTTCATATTAATCATCTCCCACTTCCATTTCGGATGTGCTATATTCTGAGCCAAACCTCTAGGCCTTTGGTGTTCTACTTTCACTTGTTGACAATTCGGGCACTTGGCAACAAACAAGGCAATGTCCTTCTTCATGCCTTCCCACCAGTATAACTCTTTCAAGTCGCAATACATCTTTGTGGAACCTAGATAAATGGTATATCTGGAGCTATGAGACTTCTCCATGATCCTCTCTTGGAATCCATCCACCCTAGGTGTCACATCCGGGTTTTCATGTAGGCCTCCGCCTCCCATGTTGCACCCTCTACTAGGTGGTTCTCCATAACACCTTTACGGAAGCTACCTCTTTGTTCCTCAACTTTTTCACTTGCCTATCAAGGATTTGAACCGGAACCTCCTCATAAGAGAGGTTATCCTTGATTCCAAGGCCTTCAAGAGGAAGAATTGACTCGGGATTCCCGACACACTTCTTAAACATGGAGACATGGAAAACCGGATGAACCAAAGCTAGCTCATCAGGTAATCTTAAACGATAGGCAACTTTACCAACCCTTTCCAAAATCTCATAAGGGCCTACATATCGAGGGCTCAACTTCCCTTTCTTGCCAAATTTTACCACTCCCTTCGTAGGTGAAATTTTTAAATACACCTTATCACCCTCTTCAAACTCCAAGTCCCTTCTTCTATTATCGACATAGGACTTTTGTCGACTATAGGCTATTTGCAACCTATTTCTTATGATATGTACATTCTCCAATGTCTTGTAAATCAAGTTGGGACCGAATATCGATGACTCACCTACTTCAAACCATCCTATAGGAGACCTACACCTCCTTCCATACAAGGCTTCATAGGGAGCCATGGAGATGGACGAATGTAAACTATTATTATATGCAAACTCCACCAACGGCAAATGCTTATCCCAACTCCCTTTAAAATCAATGATGCAAGCTCTAAGCATATCCTCAAGAGTTTGAATCGTGCGTTCCGCTTGACCATCCGTTTGAGGATGGAAGGCGGTACTTAATTTTACTTTAGTACCCAAACCCTTTTGAAACGACTTCCAAAATCTAGATGTGAATTGTGCACCTCTATCCGAAATGATGGATAACGGAATACCATGCCGACACACAATCTCATCTATGAAAATCTTCGCATAATCTTCCGCCGAATACGTAGATTTGACGGGGATAAAGTGAGCGGACTTAGTCAATCTATCAACAATCACCCATATAGAATCAAATGACTTTTGAGTCCGAGGCAACCCTACTACGAAATCCATATTAATGTCTTCCCACTTCCAAGTAGGAATTTGGATCTCCTGTAGTAAGCCACCCGGTTTTTGATGTTCCGCCTTCACTTGTTGACAATTCGGACATTTAGCAACAAATTCCGCTATATCCTTCTTGAAACCTTCCCACCAATATATTTCTCGAAGGTCATGATACATCTTTGTAGAACCGGGATGGATGGAATAGTGGGATCCATGGGCATCATCAAGGATCCGATCCCTCAATCCATCCACATCAGGAACACACAACCTCCCTTGATACCTCAATACACTGTCTTCTCCTAAGGAGAATGACTCGTTCGTCTTGCCAAGAACCGATTCCTTTAACTCCATCAATAGTTGATCAAGGTGTTGTTTGGACTTTACCTCAACCACCAATGATGACTCGGAGCTATGATGAATCGTGGCACCTCCATTTAGCGAACTCACCAATCGCACTCCCAATCTAGTCAAACGATGAACATCTTTTACTAGATCTTTCTTGTCTTCCTCGATATGAGACACACTACCCATAGTCATACGGCTTAAAGCATCCGCCACCACATTTGCCTTGCCGGGATGATATAGGACACTCATATAATAATCTTTCAACAACTCTAACCACCTTCTTTGTCGAAGATTCAAATCTTTTTGGGTAAACACATATTGAAGGCTCTTATGATCAGTGAAAACATCCACATGAACACCATACAAGTAGTGTCTCCATATTTTTAAAGCAAACACCACGGCCGCTAACTCAAAGTCATGAGTAGGATAATTTCTCTCATGCACCATAAGTTGCCGCGAAGCATAGGCAATCACCTTCCCATTTTGCATAAGCACACACCCCAAACCTATGCGGGACGCATCACAATACACAATTAACCCTTTAGATCCTTCCGGTAAAGTTAACACCGGAGCGGAAGTAAGCCTATCCTTCAATAATTGAAAACTCCTCTCGCATGCCTCTGACCATTCAAACTTTTTACCTTTTTGAGTCAATGAAGTCAAAGGAGATGCAATGGATGAAAAGCCTTCTACGAACCTTTGATAATAACCCGCTAGACCCAAGAAACTCCTAATGTCAGTTGCCTCAACTCCCTCACTAGAGATGATGTGCCCAAGAAATGCCACCGACCTCAGCCAAAACTCGCACTTGCTATACTTGGCCAACAATTTATGTTCTCTAAGGGTTTGCAATACTACCCTTAGATGATCCATGTGGTCAACCTCATTTTTCGACTACACCAAGATATCATCGATAAATACAATAACGAATGAATCAAGGAAATTTTGAAACACCCTGTTCATCAGATCCATAAACGCCGCCGGAGTATTTGTGAGACCAAAGGACATAACCACGAACTCATAATGCCCATATTGTGAGAGTCCAAGAAGTGGATTCGGAAGTTCCTCCTATAGAGTCAGTCCCCGTGGTGAGTGAATTTATGGAGGTCTTTCCTGATGACCTTCCTGGCATTTCTCCCGAACGGGAAGTCGATTTCGGTATCGATTTGCTACTGGAAACAAATCCTATCTCTATTCCTCCTTATAGAATGGCTCTGGCCGAGTTAAAGGAATTGAAGGCACAACTTAAAGATTTGCTAGACAAGGGCTTTATAAGGCCTAGCATTTCTCCATGGGGTGCTCTTTGTCACATCCGGGTTTACCCCCAAGACGTAACCGGCGTCGTCGTCCTCTCGGAGGACTAAGACAAGCCCCTTAACTTCGTCATAGCATTCATCGACTAAAGATCAGAAAGAATTAAAACTTTTTATCTAAAACTACTCGGAGGTTTACATAGACCTCTACATACACATAATTATATATATCAAGTATACATAGACTTGTTCATATACGAAGATTACTTAGTCTTCTACTTTTATTTCATACACTCATATATTTAGAAAATAATAGTCATAAAACTGTCTCATCTCATAAACCATCTATCGATTACAATAAGTCTTGGGCATAGCCCTACATCAAATGAAAGAAGCCGCATATAGGTTGTCTACTACATCGTCTCAAGAGAATAACAGAGTCAACATAGAATCATAGTAACTACACATCATAAAAGAGAGATGTCGAACACGTCCTCGAGAGAGTGAGGACCTACCACTTGGATGGCAAAATACCCAAGTCTTCCTTCCTAGCAATTTTGATCAAGATCAACGACCCGAACCTAAAATGTTTGGGTAAAAGGGAAAGAAAAGGGATTAGTACTCCACATGTACTAAGTATGGAATCTCATATACAATTACCAATCAAATATATTTAAAAAGGGACATTTATGAAAACATAATAGACTACATATGCAATTAAACCATAGCAAAGCAAAGCATACTAATGATAACCTTCAATAAGTCACAAGTGCAATGATCAAGTAAAATTACCATGTCTCCTACTCAATCAAGTAACCTACCAAGACTACAATTAGCAATTTACTTACCAACATACTATTCATGTCATGATACATCCTTCTTCAAGCAAAGACAACAACATTATATTGATAAGCATGTTACTCAACATACAAACCATTTACATCATACCATCACTTTACATGTATAATATTGACCTCTCAAAGTTCCTATCAAGGCAAACTAGTGCAAGGCGTAAGTAGAGTCCCATACCCCTACCTAAGCTATACCCAACCTCTCAAGTTACTTTGATTAGCCTATATCTTTTTCATTCATTTTAGTTTAGGGAACGTTTGCCTTAACCGACATAGACCACATAATCGAATGTGGAATCCGGTGTCATGAAACCTTACACCGATGGAAGGTGGTCTACCGGCCAAGGTAGAACCTAACGTGAACAAAGCTATCTAGGTGGATCCACTAGCTAGTATCCTATGGTCGCAACATAGTTAATGGAGCTTGGGGGAAAGAACCACAGACATATCAACTCTACACCCTACTCGGGTCATGAGGCTATCCACCCCGTGAGGACCGTAATGAACCCTGCTTTCCTTTTTACAAGAAAGTGTCACCCCTCACATACAAGCTCACTCGGTGCTAAGTAAGTTCCCTTTTATAGACGAGTCTTTAACCTTTATTAACCATCTTAACTTAGTTAGATAGTAGGGTCAAGCTTTTTGCATAACCATCATTATAGCTCAATAAGAATTGTATGAGAATTAGTCCTTTCATTAACAATTCATATAGGTGAAGTTAACTCTTGTACATCTCATCATAATAGGGCACATCGTACAACTTCCCTATATTACATTACACCTAGCAACCTTACAAAAAACCTAAGCATATAAGTTCATGTATCATATTAACCTATCCCATCAATCAAAGCATACTTCAACATAACATTATCACTTGATGACAATTAACCATACTTTGAGGTAAAGGCTAGGATCATCAAGACTTACCAATACTCCTCCATAGTCCATCAATAAAGGCCTTACCATCAACCCATACATCAACCAATCTTAGGTCCTCACATCAATGTAATTCAATAATAAATCACTAGAACTAATCAAAGAGAAGCACTATACTATGAAGCAATACTACATCAAAGCTTAGTAACATGATCTCAAGTGTATCTTCCTAACTTAGATTCAATATTCAAGAACATAGGTGTGAAGAACTTCAATTCATCATAATAGACCCATAATCAATGCAATGACAATCATTAAAGACCATTTAACTAATTAGGAGATCAATTCTATCAAACTCAACCTAATCCATATCAATTCTACATTTAGGGTTAAGGGTTAGGGGTCATCACCCACAATCTAGATCAAACTACATCAATTCACCATAATCAAGTTACAATTCATGATAATCTATTCATTCTAACCCAAGGAATACCTAATTAACTCAATTCACATGATCAAATTCGGATTTGGATGAAACCCATAAGAAACTCAACTTTTTGGAAAAAGCTTTGAAGGAACCCTTTGAGGAAAGAATCTCAAAGGTGAATTAGATCCCATACCTGAAGGTTTGATGAAGTTTTGAATGGTGAATTTCGTGCTAAATCAACCCCAAATGATCTCTCCAAGATGATCTCCAATGGTGTCTTCCAATAGAGAGAGAAAGTAGAGAGAAGGAAGAGAGTTTTGTTTTTGAGAGAGTCATTAGGCTAATGAGGGTTGGGGTATTTATAGTAGGGTCTTAAGTCACTTAATGAGTCTCTCTTAAACCCCTAATTACCCCTAAGACACTTAATTAATTAACTAACTAAAAACTAACTTTTTCCAAAACTACCACAGACCTTCCACGACGGATCCCCGACGACGGTCCATCGTGGGCGTGATGGACTGACATCCCTCCATCCCGCACATCCGTCACATTGGTCAGAGACTTGTGCAGGCGGAGGCTTTCTCCCCAAGCGCACGACGGTTCCACGACGACGGACCGTCGTGGCCGTGACGGACTGGCTTCCCTCCGTCCTGCACATCCGTCACGCTGGTCAGAGACTTGTGCAGGCGGAGGCTTTCTCCCCAAGCGCTAAGGCTAGCATGACGGAGGCCTCGACGCCCCGTCTCGCCTGTGATGCCCCGCCATGGGGTCCGTCATGCCCTGCTACTTCAAGGGTCCTCCTCGAGGGTCCTTGTTTGGTCCTTGGGGAGTCGTACCCTGACTTTTCCAGCATGATACCATCCCACACAATATTTTACACCTATGGTTACAACCGTTTTACATAATTCCGACTCTTCAACTTGGTTAAATTAAAAGGACACTCTAGCCCTCTTATGAACCAATTTGCCGGACGTTTAAGAGTTTCGGTTCCAACACCACTTCAAAGACTCTAAAAATGCCTAATTGGCTAGGAGCACTTGTTTAGATCCTAAGGAGCCCATTTAAGTCTTATCACATGAACTCGATATTTCAAAATGTTACATTATCCCCCCCTTAGGAACATTCGTCCCCGAATGACACCAAACACTGTTAAAAAGAGGGAGTAGACTCAAGACTAGCAGCTCAACCAAATCACAATATTCCGTAGCATGAACTATATTATTTCATAAAAATACTTCAAAACATCAATTTACCATACATGATCTCAACATTTCCTCATGAGGTTTTTCTCCTTTTCATACAGGCATGAGCTCAATCATTTATCACTCAATTCAAATAGTACAAAGTTCATTTTATCAATATGCTCAATACAATATCAGCAAGGATTAACCATACCTTAATCACAAAACTTGACTCAAATATGCAAGAAATAAGATAACTTCCAATTTGTCTAAGGTCACCTTAGAGTGACTCCATTTTTAGAAGTCTCCAAAACTAGGAGTTTTGCAAAGTTTCACATAAACAACAGAGATTCACAATATCTAACGCATTTATATCATTAGAGAGAGATACTAACCTTAAACATCAAAAAGATGAGGATAACGGGTTCATTTGGGAAACAAAACCTCACAATTTTGGTCCTACAATCGATGGAAGCGAAACTAGCATGCAACCAGTCCATACCTAATATGACATCAAAATCAAGCATGTCTAGCTCAACTAGATCAATATGAGAAACTCTATGAGGCATTGAAATAGGACAATTTTAATAGACTCTTTTTGCTACCACTGACTCACCCACCGGAGTAGACACCAAAATAGGTTCATGCAAAACATCGGGTAATGTACTAAACTTCTTAGCTACTAAGGGAGTAACGAAAGATAAAGTAGCACCCGGATCAAGTAATGCATACACATCAATGGAAAAGATTTGTAACATACCAGTCACCACATCGGGAGAGGCCTCTTGGTCATCTCTCGAACGAAGAACATAAAAATGGTTCTTTTTGGGAACATCATTTGAATGACTTGACTGACCACCCCTCTCTTGTCCCTTAGCATTTGGACAATCCCGTACCTTGTGACCAATCTTTCCACAACCAAAGCACTTGTCCGAACCTAGGAGGCAAACTCCTAATTGCTTCTTCCCACATTCCTTACAAGTTGGATTCTTATTGGGCGAATTTCCATTTTTTCCTTTTTGAGCTCTTGGCCTAGGAACCTTCCCATCCTTAACCTTGGGAAATTTGGATGGAACGTGGTTTGAGAAGCTCTTCTTGAATCTAGGCCTGTCTTGAATTCCAAACCTATCTTTAGAAGTTTCACTCTCATAAGACCTTGTCCTTCTTGAGTCCTTATCCTTATCCTTCCTTTTTGCTCTAGCCTCCTCTACCCTTCTTGCATGCACCGTGAGACGACCAATATTCATGTTATCATGTAGCATAGCCGATTGACACTCCTCTTGTAAGTCGTCCGATATACCTGTCACATATCGACTCATTTCGTCTCTAGGATCGGAGACCAAAGACGGAGCATATTTGGCCAATTCAGTAAATTTCAGAGAATACTCATGAACACTCATCGTTCCTTGCCGGATATTGATGAATTCCACCACCTTCGTTTCTCTCATTTCTCTAGGGAAAAACCGATCAATGAAGGCCCTTTTGAATAACTCCCACGTCACTAACCCACTTTCAAGTGGCCTGTTTTCCTTCCATTGCACATACCATACCTGAGCGACATCCTTGAGTTGGTATGAGGCCAACTCGGCACTCTCACTAGATGACAGCCCTATAGCACACAAAATCTTGTGAACCTCATCAATAAATTCCTGAGGGTTTTCATCAACTTTCGACCCATAAAAGACAGGAGGATTCATTCGGGTGAAATCCCTAAGTCTGGAGGCCATAGTCTGTTCATGGACTCTAGGTGCCAAATCCCTATTGGCTTGGGCAGTCATAACTTGGGCTTGCACTGTTGCGGCTCGAAGACTTGAGGAAGAGATGGCTGTTGCGGGAATTCCTCGTGATGAACCTGCTCCTCCTCTTGAAGAGGTTGCTGTTGATGACCAGGTTCCTGCTGATCCTCCACCAATGACAGAAGCTCAGATGAAATATATTTAAAAAGGGACATTTATGAAAACATAATAGACTACATATGCAATTAAACCATAGCAAAGCAAAGTATACTAATGATAACCTTCAATAAGTCACAAGTGCAATGATCAAGTAAAATTACCATGTCTCCTACTCAATCAAGTAACCTACCAAGACTACAATTAGCAATTTGCTTACCAACATACTCTTCATGTCATGATACATCCTTCTTCAAGCAAAGACAACAACATTATATTCATAAGCATGTTACTCAACATACAAACCATTTACATCATACCATCTCTTTACATGTATAATATTGACCTCTCAAAACTCCTATCCAGGCAAACTAGTGCAAGGCGTAGGTAGAGTCCCATACCCCTACCTAAGCTATAGCCAACCTCTCAAGTTACTTTGATTAGCCTATATCTTATTCATTCATTTTAGTTTAGGGAACGTTTGCCTTAACCGACATAGACCACATAATCGAATGTGGAATCCGGTGTCATGAAACCTTACACCGATGGAAGGTGGTCTACCGGCCAAGGTAGAACCTAACGTGAACAAAGCTATCTAGGTGGATCCACTAGCTAGTATCCTATGGTGGCAACATAGTTAATGGAGCTTGGGGGAAAGAACCACGGACATATCAACTCTACACCCTACTCGGGTCATGAGGCTATCCACCCCGTGAGGACCGTAATGAACCCTGCCTTCCTTTTTACAAGAAAGTGTCACCCCTCACATACAAGCTCACTCGGTGCTAAGCTAAGTTCCCTTTTATAGACGAGTCTTTAACCTTTATTAACCATCTTAACTTAGTTAGATAGTAGGGTCAAGCCCTTTGCATAACCATCATTATAGCTCAATAAGAATTGTATGAGAATTAGTCCTTTCATTAACAATTCATATAGGTAAAGTTAACTCTTGTACATCTCATCATAATAGGGCACATCGTACAACTTCCCTATATTACATTACACCTAGCAACCTCACAACCAACCTAAGCATATAAGTTCATGTATCATATTAACCTATCCCATCAATCAAAGCATACTTCAACATAACATTATCACTTGATGACAATTAACCATACTTTGAGGTAAAGGCTAGGATCATCAAGACTTACCAATACTCCTCCATAGTCCATCAATAAAGGCCTTACCATCAACCCATAGATCAACCAATCTTAGGTCCTCACATCAATGTAATTCAATAATAAATCACTAGAACTAATCAAAGAGAAGCACTATACAATGAAGCAATACTACATCAAAGCTTAGTAACATGATCTCAAGTGTATCTTCCTAACTTAGATTCAATATTCAAGAACATAGGTGTGAAGAACTTCAATTCATCATAATAGACCCATAATCAATGCAATGACAATCATTAAAGACCATTTAACTAATTAGGAGATCAATTCTATCAAACTCAACCTAATCCATATCAATTCTACATTTAGGGTTAAGGGTTAGGGGTCATCACCCACAATCTAGATCAAACTACATCAATTCACCATAATCAAGTTAAAATTCATGATAATCTATTCATTCTAACCCAAGGAATACCTAATTAACTCAATTCACATGATCAAATTCGGATTTGGATGAAACCCATAAGAAACTCAACTTTTTGGAAAAAACTTTGAAGGAACCCTTTGAGGAAAGAATCTCAAAGGTGAATTAGATCCCATACCTGAAGGTTTGATGACGTTTTGAATGGTGAATTTCGTGCTAAATCAACCCCCAATGATCTCTCCAAGATGATCTCCAATGGTGTCTTCCAATAGAGAGAAGGAAGAGAGTTTTGTTTTTGAGAGAGTCATTAGGCTAATGAGGGTTGGGGTATTTATAGTAGGGTCTTAAGTCACTTAATTAGTCTCTCTTAAACCCCTAATTACCCCTAAGACACTTATTTAATTAACTAACTAAAAACTAACTTTTTCTGAAACTGCCACAGACCTTCCACGACGGATCCCCGACGACGGTCCGTCGTGGGCGTGACGGACTGACATCCCTCCGTCCTGCACATCCGTCACGTTGGTCAGAGACTTGTGCAGGCGGAGGCTTTCTCCCCAAGCGCACGACGGTTCCACGATGACGGACCGTCGTGGCCGTGACGGACTGGCTTCCCTCCGTCCTGCACATCCGTCACGCTGGTCAGAGACTTGTGTAGGCGGAGGCTTTCTCCCCAAGCGCTAAGGCTGGCATGACGGAGGCCTCGACGCCTCGTCTCGCCTGTGATGCCCCGCCATGGGTCCGTCATGCCCTGCTGCTTCAAGGGTCCTCCTCGAGGGTCCTTGTTTGGTCCTTGGGGAGTCGTACCCTGACTTTTCCAGCATGATACCATCCCACACAATATTTTACACCTATGGTTACAACCGTTTTACCAAATTCCGACTCTTCAACTTGGTTAAATTAAAAGGACACTTTAGCCTTCTTATGAACCAATTTGCCGGACGTTTAAGAGTTTCGGTTCCAACACCACTTCAAAGACTCTAAAAATGCCTAATTGGCTAGGAACACTGGTTTAGATCCTAAGGAGCCCATTTAAGTCTTATCACATGACCTCGATATTTCAAAATGTTACACTAGGTACACACAATCTACCTTGGTACTTCAACACACCATCTCCCCCTGATCAAAAGTTAATACTCTTTGCTTGTGAACATTTTCCTTCAAATCAAGAAAAATGCGGCTTTGGTCTTGATTTTCTTTTACCTCTGAAACTAGTGATGATTCATCCCCATTGGTCACCATGTCCATCCTTCTATGAAATCCATAATCCTGATTCCCACGCGTGCGAGCCTGTAAACATCTTTGTCTAACTCCATCTTTTCTTCCTCAACATGGGCAATTCTCCCCATGGATAACCTGCTTAAAGCATCAACAACCTCATTGGCCTTACCTGGGTGGTGAAGAATACTTATGTCATAATCTTTGAGTAGTTCTAACCACCTCGTTTATCTTAGATTGAGCTCATTCTGGGTGAACACATATTGTAGGCTCTTGTGATGAATGAATATATCAACATGAACACCGTATAAGTAGTGACACCATATCTTCAAGGCACATACTAAAACAGCTAACTCCAAGTCGTGGGTTGGGAAATTCTTCTCACGAACCTTCTACTATCTGGAGTCATAAGTTATGACCTTGCAATTCTGCATTAACACACAACCCAAACAAACTCTTGATGCATCATATTGCACCACAAAACCTTGAGTACCCTCTGGTAAGGTCAAACCGGAGCAGAAGAAGAAGTCAACCTTTTATTCAACTCCTGAAAGCTTTTCTCACAAGCTTCAGAACAGTGAAATTTAACCGTCTTCTGAGTCAACTTTTTCAAGGTAGACGAGATAGATGAAAACCCTTAAACAAACCTTCTATAGTAGCCATACAAAATCCAAGAAACTCCGAATATCTGTTGGAGATGTGGGTATAGGCCAACTCTGGACTGCTTCTATCTTTTGAGTGTCAACTTTAATACCATCACCGGAAACTATGTGGCCCAAGAATGACACAGACTTAAGCCAAAACTAACACTTGGAGAACTTGACATACAACTCCTTTTCTTTCAAAGTGTGAAGTACTATTTTGAGATGACTAGCATGGTATTCTTCATTTCATGAATTGATTAGTATTTCATCAATGATGACGATAAAAACAGATCTAAATAAGGTCTTAAAACACTATTAATATGATCCATGAATGTTGCACGAGCATTGGTCAAACCAAAGGACATGACCAAAAACTCATAATGCCCATATCTGGTTTTAAACATTTTCTTTGGAATATCACATTCCCTAACAATCAACTGACGGTACCCTGATCTAAAATCGGTTTTCGAGAACCTGGAAGCACCCTAAAGCTAGTCAAAAAGATCATCTATCCTTGGAAGAGGATACTTATTCTTGATGGTAACCTTATTCAATTGGCGGCAGTCTATACACTTCCTAAGTGAACCATCTTTATTCCTCACGACTAAGATCGGAGCACCCCAAGGTGAGACACTTGGTAGAATAAAACCCTTATCTAACAGATCTTTCAACTGCACTTTCAACTTTGTTTAACTCTTCTGGTGCCATTCGATATGGCGGAATACATATAGGACGAGTACATGGAATGATGTCTATACCGAAGTTTATTTCTCTCTTAGGAGGGAGTCTGGGTAAATAATCAGGAAAGACTTGTGAAAACTATTTTACTATAGGAACTGACTGAAGGGAAGGTACCTCAACACTTGAGTCATTAACTCAGACTAAGTGATAGATACACCCATTTGAAACTAACATTCTCGCCTGAAGGTACGAAATGAAACGACCCTTAGGCACTACTGAACTACTACACCACTCTATAGCTGACTCAATAGGAATCTGAAACTTGACAACTCGAGTTCTACAATCTATTGACACATAACAGGCATGAAGCCAGTCCACACTTAAAATGACATCAAAATCTACCATGTCTAACTCCACTAGATCAGCCATGGTGTTCGTGTGATTTATAAAAATAGGACAACCACGACAGACTCTTTCTGCTAGAATAGACTCTCCAATAGGGGTAGAAACACAGAAAGGTTCACAAAGTTTCTTAGGAAGAATCTCAAACTGATTTGCAACATAAGAATTTACAAAAGATAAACTTCATATTGTGTCTAACAATGCATACACATAAAAAGTAAAGACTTTGATCATAAATGTGACAACATATGAAGTGTTCTCATGCTCTTGGAGGCTAGTGATTGCATAGAGGAGGTTTGCCCCTCAGCCCGTACCATAAGTGGTTCCTCAAGGTGCCGTCATGTCTGGTGGAGAAACTGATAAAGATTGAGCTCTATTGCCTAGATTTACACCACCCTGCTTATTCTTATGACACTCTTTCATGAAGTTACCCTCTTGACTGCACTTGAAGCAACCAGACTGGCCATCACGACACTTACTGGTATGGTTTCTACCACACCTACCACATGCAGGAGCCCATATAACTCCTTGTCTAACATATCCCGGAAATTCCATGACCTAAACTAGAGGCTCACATGCTGAGTAATAATGATTTTAGACTTAAATAACTGTAAATAACTTGTTTGAGAATTATTGGGGCCATAGCATCAATGAAAGGCCTTAACATTCGGAAACTAGTGAAATTGAACTAGTTAATGTCCCTATGTTGGGTGAAGGTTTGGGAGGGTCATATGAAGTAAAAAACTTGTAAAAGGACTTTAAATAGGTAAAACATAGTATATAGGGTTAAAACGTACATTCACAACACCCCAAGGACCACCAGAAGGGTCCTTGGGGAGGACCTGAACATGGGCAAGCATGCTGCCAAAGCAGACTGCGAGTAGTCAAGAATATGGTGGCTGCTGCGAAATGCGCAACTATCACGTGGGGATCCAAACTTGGACTATGAACGCGGGTCCTACACGAGGTCCACTTCCTCAACCTGGATTTCAAAAATAAATTGTCAAATTAACCCCACGGCGCAAAGCCACTTCCTAGATTTATAAAACTCGTATTTTAAACATTTTGACTTCACAAAAAGACCCATTTAAGTGGGGTATTTTGTGTAATTTAAGGGGTTACTATAGAAGGTATTACGGTCAGTTTTAGGTAATTTTAACACCGAAATCAAGTCTCAAAAGTTGAAATAAAAAATCAACCTCATCTCTCTCAAATTCTCTCTTCCTCCAAACCTCCATTGAAGACCATTAGAGCTCCAAAAAGAAGATCAAACCTTCAAGTTTCCAACCCAATTTCATGGATTTATCATATCTAAGGTATGTTTTCTTTCACTCTTGGGATCCTTTTCCCCAAGAAGTCCCTCCAAAAGATGATTCCAAAATCCCCCAAAATCTAGGTTTTCTTCTACACATGGGTCTTCTTTGAAAAATGAAATTAGGAATCAATTGTGGTGAATTATGATGAGTTAATGTTGTTTAAGTATATATTAATGGTTAATTGATGATTTCCTATGAATTTCCCTATACCCATGTCTTTCCCCCAATTTCATGAAAACCTTGAATTGATATGGTGAATTGTGAAGATTATGAATATGTAGATTGACTACGTTATTGTTAATTATGTAATTGCTTCTTGAATTTACCTTGTTTATGTAATTTGTTGTGCATTCTTGGTAATGGAAGTATGAAGGTTCTTGGAAGGGGCAAAGAGGTATGTTTATTGGTTCTTATTCATTTTATTCATGAATTATGAGTTATTTAGATAGTAATGTTTCTATATCTAATGTGTGGTTGTGATGTTGATGCTAAGTATTCCTCATCCATAACCCTAGACTATTGAATTGGTTATGAAGTATGTAAGTATGTTATCGTATGATTATTATATGATTGAAAGTAATTTTCATGATTATAATAAAGTGTTAAGTGAAAGGTTTACTCACTTATGAAGTGGTGTCTAAATTGAAAAGATTATTCTCACTAGTGATGACCTATGAGCTAGATATGATAAGATGTTTACATAGGTGTCTAGAAGAGACTAATGTGAACTTATATTATGAGATAATACTATTATTAAAGGGAATAATTGCTTAGCACCGAAAGGGCATGTAAATGAGATAGAGGTCTCACGTTAGTAAGTACGGCCACCCACATGGGTTTCTTTACGTTAGTAAGTCCGGATTCCCAAGTTATGTTTTATCTCATTATAACAAAAGTAAATGAACAAGTCAAGTATGTAAACTCTTATTAGGGTTGTCTTGAAGGCTACTACATAGGGTGAGGGAGGATATGAGACTTCTCTTACTCATGCACATGTGGGATCCTAAGGGATGGTTCTAGTAGTGTTCTTTTATGATTATGATTATGGTTATGATTATGTTTATAAGTTATGCGTAGTATTGATATGTGAAGAATATTATATACGAGAATATTTTGTAAGTATGAAGTGGGTTGCTTAATGTGATACTTAGCTTTGGATAGGGTTATGGGGCTCTATCCTTGGCATTGAACAAGTGTTGCTTGAGTTACTTATATTTTGATATGATTATGAGCTTCCTTATATGTGTATATTGAATTGTTGGACATTCTGCATGACTTTGACTAACATGTGCCTTTTCTCATCCATTGATGATTTTTGTGCATCGGAGCCATATTTAGTACATGTGGTTTGTTCTAACCCATATTTTCTTTCTCTTTCCCAAACATTTTTGGTTCGGTCCATTGAGGAGATTCGTGGCTATTGTACAAGAAGCCTTTGATCTTTCCTAAGTCAAATGGTGAGTCCTCATGAGTTCCTAGGATAGAGTCACTCATCAAGCCTTATTAGTTTTGAGACAAATATTCCATTCTCATGTTGAACCTTCATTGTAGCCTATATGGTCATATTGTAATAGACTAAGGGCTATGCCCAAACTATTGTGATTCACTTTTAGATGGTTAAATGTGAGAAGAACTATTAGCCTATGTTGTTGTTAAATGTTAAGTGAGAAGCCTATGTAAGCTTTGTAAGCGAGGGTTCAATGCAAACCCCATATACGATATGCGAGAAGTCCCAGTATACTTCGCTATATAGAAAAGTTTTAAATATTCCGCGTTTTGACCTATGATGTGCTATGATGTATGCTAAGGGCTTGTCTTAGTCCTCTTAGAGGAGAACGGTACTGTTACGCCTAGGGAGTACTTTGGGTCGTAACAAGCTTGGCATAAGAGAATGAGGTTGAGTAATCTTAGGATTGATGTCTCACTAAAACACGTCTATGTAGGGTCTTATTCATAATTGTGAAGCGCTCCAAACTTATGAATGAGAGACTATGTGAAGCTTAGGAACTTTCACTCTCTTGTTATTCCTTCGTCATGCCTAAGAGTCTTAGCTCTATTTAGTCCTTGTCTTCTAATCTCTTTGTTGTGCTTATAGGCAATCAATACAATAAGGAACAACGCTCGAATAGCCGAGAAGGAGAATTTGAATGAGGTGGTTCCCCCTCAAGATCCTCAAAACCCACAAGTTCTAATTGAAGGAGGGGCTATGTCTAATGTTGAGATAAGATCGACCATTCATAGTTTGACTCAAGTGTTTGCTACTCAAGTTGCTAGAGATGCAAGGATGCAAGTAAAACCCAATGCTAACACCACCTCTTCAAGGATTATGGATTTCACGAGGATGAATCCCCATACTTTGTATGGTTCTAAGGTGGAGGAGGACCCACAAGGGTTCATTGATGAAGTTTTCTAAGTTCTTGATGCCATGGGTGTTTCTTGTCAAGAAACGGCGGAACTAGCCGCCTACCAACTCAAACATGTAGCTGAACTGTGGTATGAGCAATGGAAGGATGAGAGACCGATTATAGAAGGCCTGACTACTTGGGGAGCTTTCAAGATGACTTTCCTTGATAGGTTCTTTACCTTGGAATTAAGGGAGATGAAAATGCAAGAATTCAACAACCTTCATCAAGGGGGTATGAGCGTGAAGGAGTATAGTCTCAAGTTCACTCAACTATCAAATCATGCTCCTACTATGGTTGCGGATTCTAGGGTGAAGCTAAAAAAATATGTCATGGGGATATCCGATCTAGTGGTTAATGAATGTAGGTTGGCTACGTTGATTCTTAGCATGTACATCTCTCATCTCATGGTCCATGCCGAACAAATTGAGGAGAAAAACCTTAAGCAACTTGATAGAGAGTTTAAGAAGGTAAGAACTGAAGATGGAAATTCTTCTAAGACTAAATTTGAGATGCAAGACAAACCAAGGTTCAAAAGGAGGCTTTCCAACCAAGGGCCTCTTAATGCTCCAAGGGTCAACAAGAGTAAGGTGTCTACTCCCAAGCCCCAAGAGGGGAAAGGTGGTGGTTCTTATGTTGAGAAGCCTCTTTATTCAAAATGTGGTAGAAAACATGATGGTAAGTGCCTAGTTGGCACGGGTAATTGCTATGGTTGTTGCAAGAGTTGTAACATGAAGAGAGATTTCCCTATGTTGAATAATCAAGGAAGGGAAAATGATCAAGCTCAGGCAAGTGCCCTTAATCCGGATGCTCCTAAGAAGAATCACTTTTATGCTCTCCAATCCCGAGGTGATCAAAAGAGCTCACCGGATGTGGTTACCGGTACGTTACACTTATTTTCCTTTGATGCATATGCTTTGTTGGATCCGAGAGCTACATTGTCATTTGTGAGCCCTCTTGCACCCATGAATTTGAAATACTACCCGACATATTAGATGAAGTTTTTCGGTTTCTACCTCGGTGGGTTATTCCGTGGTGGTTAACAGAGTTTATAAAGGTTGTCCTATTTCCTTGACCAATAGAGTTACATTAGTTGACTTGATAGAACTTGATATGCTAGATTTTGATGTGATATTGGGAATGGATTGGTTGCATGCTTGTTTTGCCTCTATTGATTGTAAGACAATGGTAGTCAAATTTCAATTTCTAAATGAACCTATTTTTGAGTGGAAGGGAGGAAACTGAAATTCTAGGGGTAAGATCATTTCATGTCTAAAAGCTTGCAAATTTATTGCAAAGGGTTGTCTTTACCACATAGTAAGAGTTAGGGATCTTGAATACGAGGTCCCTCCAATAGGGTCGTAACCCATAGTGAGGGAATTTTTGGATGTCTTTCTCGATGACCTTTCTAGAATACCTCCCGAATGGGAGATTGACATCGGCATAGATTTATTGCCGGATACACAACCTATTTCAGTCCCTCCTTATCGGATGGCACCGGTCGAGTTGAAAGAGGTAAAGGCTCAACTATATTTGTTAGATAAGGGCTTTATTCAACCGAGCATATCTCAATGGGGTGCTCCGGTATTGTTTGTAAAGAAGAAGGATGATTTGTTGAGAATGTGCATCGACTATCATCAATTAAACAAAGTTATCATACAGAACAAGTACCCGCTCCCTAGGATTGATGACTTGTTTGATCAACTCCAAGAAGCAATTTATTTTTCAAAGATTGGCTTGAGGTCGGGTTATCATCAACTTAGAGTGATGGAGGTTGATATTCCGAAAATGGCATTGCGAACAAGATATGGTCACTTTGAATTCCTAGTGATGTCATCTAGTCTAACAAATACCCCGGCTCAATTCATGGACCTCATGAATCGAGATTTTAGAAAGTATCTTGATTTTTTTGAGATTGTCTTCATTGATGGCATTTTGATATACTCTAGGAGTGAAAATAATCATATGAGTCACTTGAGAATAGTTTTAAAACTTTGAAAGATAACCAACTTTTTTCTAAGTTTAGCAAGTGCGAATTTTGTGTCACGACCGGAATCTAGACCCCAGATGAGACCGGCGTCGTTGTCCTCTTAGAGGTCGCAGACAAGCCTACATACGTCATTCTTACTTCATCTAGGTTAATTTTAGCGGAAAATTTGAACTTTTTGTTTTGTTATTTCATGCAAAACATTTTTAGACTTAACATCATAGGCGTTCACAAATCAACCATCTAATATAGAGATAATCAAATGAAAGAAACAGTTCATAATTGCATTAAACATATTTTTGCCAAAACGGTACCAATACAAAGTATGAAATGAAAGTGGAAAGAAAGACTAGTGGAACATGCTCCACTAACTAAAGCCTACATCTAAGCTAGATAATAACAGTAGACATCCTCGAAAGCATGAGGGCCTAACAAGTCCGGATGAATACTCCACGTCCGAATAGCTACAACATCAACCTGTGAGCTCTAGCGTCCACCTGTGCATGCACCGAAATATATAGAGTTGTAAGGGATTAGTACACACTTGTACTAAGTATGGGTATATGCAAGCACACACCAAGGACATGCATGAGTAAGAATAGCTCTTTCCTAACAACATGATTTATAGAAAGTCAAGTCAGTAGACTTGCCAAATTTGGATTAGGAAAGTTAGTGGACCTGCCAAATTTGGATTTGGAAAGTCAGTGGACTTGCCAAATTTGATTAGGAAATTCATGCCATGAGAGTAATATGCATCATCATAAATATCATATTGCACACAGCACATAACATCTTACACATAGTACATAATATATTGCATATAGCACATAACATCGTTCATATCGTTCGTTCATATGCCATGAGACCTTAGAATCATGGACTTAACATTAACACTTCCCAAAATGAGGGCTCAACATATGGGACCTCAACTAGGGAGCCTTCTTTAGCAAACACAAAGTCTGCTTCATTCATTCATATGTACTTCATTTCATTCATTCATAAGCTAGTTTACAAAACAGCTACATCTAGGATGTAGTTTAAGACTCTCATCGGTTTGCTGTGCAATGATCAAGAATAACCTAGCGTTATTACTTAAGTCTAGCTCACCTCTTGATTATCCTATCCTAACACCTTTGGTATCGTTCATTTCATTATGTGTATCATTTGAGGCTTGCCTCATTTATTAATTGGGAGCTTTAACTTTAACCGACATAGATCATGTGAGAATCATGAAATACAGTGTCTCCCCCACACCAAAAAGAGGTGGAATCACCGGCCAAAGTGACCCATAAACATTCTAGCATACATGGGAATTGAACCCCGCCAGATCCCTATATTGTATGTATAGGTTCGAAGACTAGGAGATATAAGGAGACCCATACCCGGCATGCCGGATAGTCTCATCTCATGAGAGTTACGTGAACCTTTGCCCTTCATGAAAGAAGTCATCACCGCTCATAGCTAGTCTATCGGTGCTCAGTATAAAGTTCTATTTCATTCAACTCATACGTCATGGAAGCTGGCTTCTAGTATGAGGACATCATAGCTCAATAGATGACTTCTCAGCTCATCATTAGTATTAAGTATACATTATTCTCAATACTTTCATTAGAGTGTTCATAGAGACTGGTCTCTTCATTAACTTTACACTCTCATAGGTGAGTATGTTTTGGTAACATTTACTTAGGCTCATTTGAGATTTCTCTCATCTTTCACATTAGCCTCTTATCATGTTGTCACCACATTCATTAACATTAGCACATTTGCTCTTCATAATTACTCACCCTTTTTTACGTGAATGTTCATTTCATCATATGCCAATGCACTTGGCCATTTGTGTGTTTCACACTCTTACTTAACCCTTCTAGGGTTTCATCATTTTATTACATAATATTCATTTCATCGTATGCCAATGCACTTGGCCATTTAGTGTGTTTTACACTCGTACTTAACCCTTCTAGGGTTACATCATTTCATTACATACATCTTAGGTTCACTTATTTTTAAACGTATGCTAGACTTATGGGTCTATACATACAAGCCATGAGGCTTCATTCATAGTTCGTTTAAGTGATTCATATCTTCCTAAGATTATGTGGTACAAGACTTATGCATCTTGTATGTATGCCAAGATATCAATTTCGATCTAAGTAGGCAGCATTATTCTTGAACATTTAATTCACGTATGACTTATGTATCAATACGGAATTTGGGCAAGGGAACCCGATTTTGAATCCCTTGGACAACACTTACATTTTTTTATTTATTTTAGTTTGATCCGCACGGCTTGGGGACTCAAGATCGAGCCCCAACACCTTCATTTCCCTTTAATTTCTTTTCTTTAAATATTCTCTTTCTTGGCCGAGGGGTTGCGGGATCGAACCCCCACAACCCCTTTATATTTAAATTCCTTTTTCCTTGACTTTTTTTCGAGTTGACCATGATGGTGTGGGATCGAATCCCCACATCCTCACTTTATTTTTCTCTTTAATTTCCCTTAACCAGCCTAGAGGTCGTGGGTTCGATTCCCACATCCCTCAACCCTTTTATTTTTCTTTTACTCTTCCTTAAATCTGATTGAGAGGTGGTGGGTTCGAATCCCACTCCTCTCATTTCTTATTTTTAGAGTTACATTTTCCAGCCAATACCATGGTTTGAATCCCCCTCACCATAATACTTTTAACTCACGTATTTTCATGGTTATTAACATGGTGAGGTCACGGGTTCGACCCTCAGTGACCTCACTTCTTTTTCTTCATTTTTCATAACATTTTAAACCATATTAACTTGACCGAAATTGATGAACTTGTGGCTGGAAATTTTGTAATTTTTCAGCATCTTTTTCATCGAGTTACACATCAGTTCTTAGGGAAATTTCATGGTTCATTTATAACGTTTTAGGTACATTTTCATGGATTCGTTTAGCCAAGAGTTTCTCACTCAATTTAGCCACATAACATTTCATATGAACATCACAACTTACCTCAGTTTGTCCACGTAAACCATAATACATCATTTTTTTAAGCTTTAAACCCGAGGGCTATAGGCCACAGTTCACATTTTGCACACACTTACACATAGTTCTGAAAACATTGGTTGTCATTCATACGATTTCAAACATACATTCATGAACATATTCGTCACGAAAACACATTACACGCCTAATATCTACCAGCAAACATACCCGACCTACGAATCAATGGGAGATAGTGACAGGGACATGCAACGGGGAACAATCCTAGTTTTTGGATTAGAATATACTGAACCTTAAGGGGTCTCTTGGGAAAGGGACCAAGAGTAAGAAAACCCATACCTTTTATGATGTTCAAACCTTTAAGTTGCTGCCCAAACCTTCTCCAAAACTCACGTCCAATCCAAGTTTCAACACCAAACTTTCGACGGAAAAACCCTCTCTTTGCCTAACGTGTTTGATTAGTTGTTTGTTTATAATTTTCTTTGTGAGTTCTTCAAGTGTGAAGAACATTGGTTTATCTTCTGTTCTTGTACGTTATTTGGCAGAGAGAACGTGAATAAGAGTTGTTTTGATCGTGAATGTGAGAGATAGACGTGAGAGGTGAGAGTTTTCTTAGGCTTAGCAGTCTAGTTTAGGACTTAGTCAAATAAGGTTTTATTAAATGGTAAAAATCTGTTTTCCCTTTTATTTTAAATCAGCTAATAAATAATAATTTAAATCATCGCTTCCACCTAGGTTCGAACCTGGGTGGAGCAAGACTTCACTCTAAGAACCAATTTTTGGCCCTCTCTCCCCAAAATTCCCCTCCACCTTATTAATTAAAAAATTAATTATATATTTAGGGTAATTATGATACTACCCTTAGCCTGGAAAAAGACCATTTTACCCCTAGACCCTCCAAACCTAAGATTTTCCCTTTGGAAGTCCGGTAAAGACTCATCGAGTAAATCTTCGTATTCGAGAGCCCTACATGGCTGGACCCATCATTTCCTAGCTCAACTAATTCCCCAAGTTAGTTGGCTTGGATGTAGAAAGGGTTCAGAGGTCTGCTTCTACGCGCATCAATTCGTGTAAACTCGGTCTATCGTAGGCATTCTAGACACATTAAGTATTACTTATCATATCCATTTTAGGGTTGTTACATTATCCCCCCCCCCCTCTAGGAACATTCGTCCCCGAATGACACTACTAACTATCTAGCACAATGCCAGTCATAACATAACATAATCACTATTCACAGTCAAGCAATAGCAACAAAGAATGGAGAGATAAGGAAACTTAGACTTAAGAGTAGGAAGTCTAACCTCAAGAGCTGAAAAGATGAGGGTAGCGGGATCTCATATCGGCCTCGGCCTCCCACGTAGCACCCTCAACAAGATGATTCCTCCACAATACCTTCACTGTGGCAATCTCCTTGTTCCTCAGCCGCTTGACCTGTCTGTCTAAGATCTCAACAGGTATCTCCTCATAGGACAAGTCTTTATCAACCCCCAAACCTTCCACAGGTAGAATCGATGCTTGATCACCTAGGCACTTCTTTAACATGGATACATGAAAGACTGGATGGACAGAAGTTAACTCCACAGGCAATCCAACTCATAGGCCACCTCACCCACATGCTGTAGGATCTCATATGGCCCAACATACCACGGACTCAACTTCCCCTTCCTGCCAAACCTCATCACCCCCTTCATAGGTGATATCTTCAAATAGACCTGGTCACCAACATCAAACTCTAAGGGCCATTTTCTGTTATCTGCATATGACTTCTGCCGACGGTAAGCAGTAGCCAACCTATACCTAATCACCCTGACCTTCTCTAAGGACTCGTGAATGATCTCTGGACCCAAAATGGATGACTCTCCAACCTCGAACCACCCAACTGGAGTACTACATCTCCTACCATACAGTGCCTCAAACGGTACCATCCCAATGCTGGAGTGATAGCTATTATTATACGAGAACTCTATCAAAGGCAGATGGTCATCCCAGCTACCCCTGAAGTCAATCACACATGCCCTCAACATGTCCTCCAATGTCTGAATGGTGCGCTTTGCCTGCCCATCAGTCTGAGGATAAAAGGCAGTACTAAGCTTTACCTGCGTGCCTAAGCTTTTTTGGAAGGATCTCCAGAAATGTGAAGTGAACTGAGCTACTCTATCTGAAATGATCGACAATTGAATCCCATGCCATCTCATAATCTCATCAATGTAGAGTCTCGCATAATCCTCGGCTCTGTAAGTAGACTTCACAGGGATAAAGTGGGCACAATTAGTTATCATGTCCACAATAACCCATATGGAGTCATGCTGTCTCCTAGTCCTAGGAAGACCAACCACGATGTCCATATTAATGGCCTCCCACTTCCAAGTCAGAACCTCAATAATCTGAGTAAGACCGCCAGGCTTAAGATGTTCTGCCTTAACTTGCTGACAATTAGGACACTTGACCACATATTCTGCAATGTCCTTCTTGATGCCATCCCACCAATAAATCTGCTTAAGATCATGATACATCTTGGTGGAACCTGGATATATGGAATATCTGGAACCATGGGCCTCTGCAACAATCCTGTTCCGTAAACCATTCACATCTGGTACACACAGCCTGTCCTGGTACCTAAGAATGTCGTCACCTCCCAAAGCAAAAGACTCATTCATCTTTATCAACACTGAGTCCTTCAGCTCCATCAACACAGGATCGAGATGCTGAACCTGCTTGACTTCAACTACCAAGGATGATTCAGAACTAGGATGAACTGAAACACCCCCACTAGTAGAGTCAACTAACCGCACACCTAGTCTGGCCAGTCTGTGTACATCTTTCACCAACTTCTTCTTCTCATCCTTAACGTGGGTTGTACTTCCCATGCTCATCCTGCTCAAAGCATCAGCTACAACATTAGCCTTACCTGGATGGTAGTGAACATTCATGTCATAGTCCTTCAACAGCTCCAACCATATCCATTGACGTAGATTCAACTCTCTCTGCGTGAACACGAACTGGAGACTCTTGTGGTCTGTGAACACATCCACATACACTCCATACAAGTAGTGCCTCCATAGCTTCAATGCAAACACCACATCTGCCAGCTCCAGGTCATGAGTGGGATAATTCTTCTCATGAACCATGAGGTGTCTGGACGCATAAGCTATCACCCTACCAACCTGCATAAGGATACAACCCAAACCAACCCTAGATGCATCACAATAAACAGTGTAATTCTCACCACACTTAGGCAACGTAAGCACCGGGGTTGAAGTGAGTCTGTCCTTGAGATCCTGGAAACTCTTCTCACAAGTCTCCGTCCACTCGAACTTGGCCTTCTTCTTAGTCAAAGCTGTCAGTGGGGCAGCAATGGAAGAAAACCCCTCCACGAACCTGCGGTAGTAACCAGCCAATCCTAGAAAGCTACGAATATCAATGGGAGTAAGAGGTTTTGGCCAGTTCTTCACAGCCTCAGTCTTTCTGGTGTCCACCTCCACACCCTGATCGGACACAACATGTCCCAGGAAGGTTACTCATCTAATCCAGAATTCACACTTGCTGAATTTGGCGTACAACTGATGTTGTCTAAGTACCTGCAAGGTTAGTCTCAAATGATGTTCATGCTCTTCCTTGGTCCTAGAGTAGATGAGGATGTCATTAATGAATACTATGACGAAAGAATCAAGGTATTAACGGAAGACTCGGTTCATGTGGTCCACAAATGTAGCTGGTGCATTAGTGAGACCAAATGACATGACTAAGAACTAATAATGACCATAACGGGTACGAAAGGCTGTCTTTGGGATATCTCCATCCCTAACCCTAAGCTGATGATACCCTGAATGAAGATCAATCTTAACATACTTGAGACTTTACTCTTTGTGAATTTTTGTTTCACACTTACTCTGGATAATGCATATTACTCAAGCTTATCTGAAGCTTCATATTTGAGATTGAGGAACTTGCTTCTCAATCACACTTAGCTTGATGCACCTCACAACTCATGCAACACAAAAATCATGTCCACGCTATACAAAAACAGCAACATGACATGCAAACATGAATTCATTTTAACTCTAACTTATTCGAAAACTTAACCTTATTACTTGTTTCGATAGTCTATGGTAGTCTAGCATTTATGAAGTAATCCATACCTAATCCATATCCTTGAGCTAGTAAGCAGCCAACTTAGCCTTCTCCTCTTCGTCAATACTCATAGTAGGCTTTAGAACCTACCATGCACTCACCTCCATGCGAACAACCACTTTTATCAAACGTTTTTCGTTCACGCTGGGCATTTCTATCACTGCCCCTTCTTGGGAAGGCCAGATCTTGAGTCTGGCGCCTTAGACCACTTGGCCATCCTAATTCTTGTGTGTATTCTTCTATGCGCGTACACAAGAAGGAAGTTAGATACTTAGAATTACACAAAGTGTCAAAGCTCTAGATAGCACAATAAACAGTAGAAGAAGGGAAATTTTCCTACGCATCATGCAATCTCTAATTCAAGATAGTGGTGCACTTCACTGCCATGACTTAGAAACTACTCAATGTGGTTGATGTGAACTTATTATTCTCGGAATTTAACCTAGTGCTCTGATACCAACTTTGTCACGATCGGAATCTAGACCCCAGATGAGACCGGCGTCGTTGACGAGGTCGTAGACAAGCCTACATACGTCATTCTTACTTTATCTAGGTTAAATTTAGCGGAAAATTTAAACTTTTTGTTTTCTTATTTCATGCATAACATTTTTAGACTTAACATCATAGGCGTTCAAAAATCAACCATCTAATATAGAGATAATCAAATGAAAGAAACAGTTCATAATTGCATTAAACATATTTTCGCCAAAACGGCACCATTACAAAGTCTGCAATGAATGTGGAAAGAAACTCTAGTGGAACATGCTCCACTAACTAAAGTCTACATCTAAGCTAGATTATAACGGTAGACATCCTCGAAAGCATGAGGGCCTACCAAGTCCGGATGAATGCTCCACGTCCGGATAGCTGCAACGTCAACCTGTGAGCTCTAGCGTCCACCTGTGCCTGCACCTAAAAATATAGAGTTGTGTGGGATTAGTACACACTTGTACTAAGTATGGGTATATGCAAGCACACACCAAGGACATGCATGAGTAAGAATAGCTCTTTCCTAACAACATGATTTATAGAAAGTCAAGTCAGTAGACTTGCCAAATTTGGATTAGGAAAGTTAGTCGACCTGCCAAATATGGATTTGGAAAGTCAGTGGACTTGCCAAATTGGATTAGGAAGGTCATGCCATGAGAGTAACATGCATCATCATAAATATCATATTGCACACATCACATAACATCTTACACATAGTACATAACATATTGAATATAACTCATAACATCTTTCATATTGTTTGTTCATATGCCAAGAGACCTTGGAATCATGGACTTAACATTAACACTTCTTAAAATGAGGGCTAAACATATGGGACCTCAACTAGGGAGCCTTCTTTAGCAAACACAGAGTCTGCTTCATTCATTCATACGTACTTCATTTCATTCATTCATAAGCTAGTGTAAACACCAGCTATACCTAGGATGCAGTTTAAGACTCTCATCGGGTTGGTGTGCAATGATCAAGAATAACCTAGCGTTATTACTTGAGTCTAGCTCACCTTTTTTACGTGAATGTTCATTTCATCATATGCCAATGCACTTGGCCATTTGTGTGTTTCACACTCTTACTTAACCCTTCTAGGGTTTCATCATTTTATTACATAATATTCATTTCATCGTATGCCAATGCACTTGGCCATTTAGTTTGTTTTACACTCGTACTTAACCCTTCTAGGGTTACATCATTTCATTACATACATCTTAGGTTCACTTATTTTTAAACGTATGCTAGACTTATGGGTCTATACATACAAGCCATGAGGCTTCATTCATAGTTCGTTTAAGTGATTCATATCTTCCTAAGATTATGTGGTACAAGACTTATGCATCTTGTATGTATGCCAAGATCTCAATTTTGATCTAAGTAGGCAGCATTATTCTTGAATATTTAATTCATGTATGACTTATGTATCAATACGGAATTTGGGCAAGGGAACCCGATTTCGAATCCCTTGGACAATACTTACATTTTTTTATTTATTTTAGTTTGATCCACACGGCTTGGGGACCCAAGATCGAGCCCCAACACCTTCATTTCCCTTTAATTTCTTTTCTTTAAATATTCTCTTTCTTGGCCGAGGGGTTGTGGGATCGAACCCCCACAGACCCTTTTTATTTAAATTCCTTTTTCCTTGACTTTTTTTCGAGTTGACCATGTGGGTGTGGGATCGAATCCCCACAGCCTCACTTTATTTTTCTCTTTAATTTCCCTTAACCAGCCTAGAGGTCGTGGGTTCGATTCCCACACGCCTCAACCCTTTTATTTTTATTTTACTCTTCCTTAAATCTGATTGAGAGGTGGTGGGTTCGAATCCCACTAATGTCATTTCTTATTTTTAGAGTTACATTTTCCTGCCAATACCATGGTTCGAATCCCCCTCACCACAATACTTTTAACTTACTTATTTTCATTGTTATTAACATGGTGAGGTAACGGGTTCGACCCTCAGTGACATCACTTCTTTTTCTTTATTTTTCATAACATTTTAAACCATATTAACTTGACCGAAATTGATCAACTTGTCGCTGGAAATTTTGCAATTTTTCAGCATCTTTTTCATCAAGTTACACATTTGTTCTTATGGAAATTTCATGGTTCATTTATAACGTTTTAGGTGCATTTTCATGGATTCGTTTAGCCAAGAGTTTCTCACTTAATTCAGCCACATAACATTTCATATGAACATCACGACTTACCTCATTTTGTGCACGTAAAAATACAACCAGAATACATCATTTTTTTTATCTTTAAACCCGAGGGCTATAGGCCACAGTTCACATTTTGCACACACTTACACATAATTTGGAAAACATGGGTTGTCATTCATACGATTTCAAATATACATTCATGAACATATTCGTCATGAAAACACATTACACGCCTAATATCTACAAGCGAACATACCCAACCTACGAGTCAATGGGAGCTAGTGACAGGGACATGCAACGGGGAACAATCCTAGTTTTCGGATTGGAATATACTGAACCTTAAGGGGTCTCTTGGGAAAGGGACCAAGAGTAAGAAAACCCATACCTTTTATAACGTTCAAACCTTGGAGTTGCTGCACAAACCTTTTCCAAAATTCACGTCCAATCCAAGTTTCAACACCAAACTTTCGACGGAAAAACCCTCTCTTTGCCTAACGTGTTTGATTAGTTGTTTGTTTATAATTTTCGTTGTGAGTTCTTCAAGTGTGAAGAACATTGGTTTATCTTCTGTTCTTGTACGTTATTTGGCAGAGAGAACGTGAATAAGAGTTGTTTTGATCGTGAATGTGAGAGATAGACGTGAGAGGTGAGAGTTTTCTTAGGCTTAGGAGTCTAGTTTAGGACTTAGTCAAATAAGGTTTTATTAAATGGTAAAAATCTGTTCTCTTTTATTTTAAATCAGCTAATAAATAATAAATATTAATTAATTACCTTAATTTACCAACTTAAATAATGATAATTTAAATCATCGCTTCCATCTAGGTTCGAACCCGGGTGGAGCAAGACTTCACTTTAAGAGCCAATTTTCGGCCCTCTCTCGCCAAAATACCCCTCCACCTTATTGATTAAATAATTAATTATATATTTAGGGTAATTACAATACTACCCTTAGCCTGGAAAAAGACCATTTTACCCCTAGACCCTCCAAACCTAAGATTTTCCCTTTTTATGTCTAAAGACTCATTCGAGTAAATCTTCGTATTCGAGAGCCCTACATGGCTGGAACCAACCTTTCCTAGATCAACTAACTCCCTAAGTTAGTTGGCTTGGATGTAGCAAGGGTTAAGAGGTCTGGTTCTATGCGCATCAATCCGTGTGAACCCGGTATAATAGTAGGCATTCTAGACACATTAAGCATTACTTATCATATCAATTTTTAGAGTTGTTACATTTTGGTTGAGATCGGTTGCATTTCTTGGACACGTTGTCTCTAGTGAAGGGGTAGAGGTTGATCCGAGAAAGATGAAAGTGGTCAAAAGTTTGCCTAGACATTTGAGTCTTCCTGACATCCGACGTTTTCTAGGGTTGGCCAGTTACTATAGGAGGTTTGTTGAGGGATTTTAGTCTATTGCATCTAAATTAACGGCCTTAACCCAAAAGAAGTGCAAATTTTAATGGTCGGATTCATGTGAAAAAAGCTTCTAATTATTGAAAGATAGACTAGCCTCAGCTATGGTATTGACCTTATCGGAGGGTACCAAAGGGTTTGTGGTTTATTGTGATGCCTACCAAGTGGATCTACGATGTGTGCTCATGCAACATGGCAAATTCATAGCGTGTGCCTCTAGAGAACTCAAAGAAACATGAGAAGAATTACCCAACTCATGACATTGATCTTGTGTCTGTGGTATTTGCCTTGAAAATTTGGAGAAATTATCTCTATGGGGTACATGTTGATGTATTCACCGATCACATGGGTTTACAATATTTGTTAACCCAAAAATATTTCAACGTATGTCAAAGAAGATGGTTAGAACTTTTAATGGACTATGACACAAGTGTCCTTCACCATCCCGGAAAAGACAATGTGGTAGCGGATGCCTTGACTATAATGTCCACGGGTAGTGTGACTCACGTGGTTAATGATAAGAATGAGTTAGTAAAAGAGGTTCATAGGTTGGCTCGTTTTGGTGTCCGACTAGAAGACTCTCCAAAGGGTGGTTTCATGGTTCACCACTACTCTGAGTTGTCTTTAGTTGTTGGCATGAAATTCAAGCAACACCTTGATCCTCTATTGATGAAGTTGAAGGAAACGGTCCTCATTAAATCTAATGAGTCCTTCTCTCAAGGAGAAGATGGGGTGCTTAGGCACCAAGGAAGATTGTGTGTACCATATGTGGATGGACTGAGGTAATTTATCATGGAAGAGTCTCATGGCTCCCGATATTCCATTCACTCGGGTGCCACAATGATGTACCGTGGCTTACGATAAATTTATTGGTGGAATGGTATGAAAAGGGACATAGAAAATTTTGTTGTTAAGTGTCCAAACTGCGAACAAGTCAAAGCGGAGCATCAAAGGTCGGGTGGCTTGACTCAAAATATAGATATTGCTACATGGAAGTAGGAGGATATTAACATGGACTTCGTAGTAGAGTTGGCTCGTACTAGAAGAAAACAAGACTCGATATGGATCATCGTGGATAGGGTAACCAAGTCCATACATTTTTTTCCCGTCGAAGTCACATATTCGGTGTAAGATTATGCCAAATTGTATATCAAAGAGAAAGTGAAGTTACATGGAGCCCCTTTTTCAATCATTTCGGATAGAGGCACTCAATTTACCTCACTTTTTTTGAAAGCTTTGCAGAGTGGGATTGACACGAAAGTGAAGCTTAGTACCGCTTTTCATCCCAAGACGGATGGTCATGCGGAATGCACTATTCAAACTCTTGAAGATATGTTGAGGGCATGTCTCATTGACGTCAAAGGTAATTGGGATGACCACCTACCTTTGATAGAGTTCTCCTACAACAATAGCTATCATTCGTCTATCTCTATGGAACCATTCGAGGCACTTTATGGGAGAAGGTGTAGATCCCCGGTTGGGTGTTATGAGGTAGGTTAGTTTGCTCTACTTGGTCCCAATTTGGTTTATGAAGCCCTCGAAAAGGTTTAGGTTATAGAGATAGACTGGAAGCGGCTCAAAAGTCGCCAAAAATCTTATGCCGACAATAGAAAGAGGGACCTTGAATTCAAAGTAGGAGATTGGGTCTATTTGAAAATTTCACCCATGAAAGGGGTGATGAGGTTTGGAAAGAAAGGGAAACTTAGTCCTCGTTATGTGGGGCCGTATGAAATTTTGAAGCGAGTTGGGAGTTTGCCTATGAGTTAATGTTGCCAAATGAGTTGGCCATGATTCATCCGTTGTACCATGTTTCTATGCTTATGAAGTGTATAGGTGATACGGTTTCCATTTTTCCTCTAGAAGGTTTAGGGGTGAAAGAGGACCTTTCTTATGAAGAGGTCCCGATTGAGATTTGGATTGCCAAATTAAGAAACTGAGGAATAAGGAGGTTGCCTCCGTAAAAGTCCTATGGAGGAACCACCTTGTTGAGGGTGCAACATGGGAGGCTGAGGACGACATGAAGTCCCACTATCCTCATCTTTTACCACTTACTCCTAGCCAAGATTGAGGTTAGTAGTCCCTCATTCGATTATCACGAATTATATTGAACGTATCATGTTTTTTATATATGTATATATTGATATAGAAATTCATGCTTAAGTTGAGTTCTTTTCTTTTCCATGAAATGTGTTTCTTATGGTTGTCTTTAACTTAAGTATGTGATGTTCTATAAGTATTCATGGAAGTTGTATTGAGCATAATTTGTGTTGTTTTGAAAAGAAGTCAGCATGACAACTTTTGATGTTCATATTGAGCTTATATTGAAATGGAGAAGGTAGTTCCTCCTTATATGGTATGAAAAAGTTGAGTTTATGTATATGGTATGTTGTGGATTAGGTTTTTTTGTGTTATTGCTATGAATATATGTTTAAAGGAGCTAATGATTCCTCCAATGAGTTGTGACTCATTTTGTATATATTGTTGTTGGTTGGGCTGCTAGTCTTTAGTCTCTTCCTCTTATAAAGGTCTAGAGTGTCATTCAGGGATGAATGTTCCTAAGGGGGGGGGAGTATTGAAACATCCCGGAAATTCCATGACCTAAACTAGAGCCTCACATGCTCAGTAATAATTATTTTAGACCTAAATAAGTGTAAATAACTTGTTTGAGAAGTATTGGGGTCATAGCCTCAAAGAAAGGCCTTAACGTATGAAAACTAGCAAAATTGAACTAGTTAACGTCCCAATGTTAAGTAAAGGTTTGGGAGGGTCATATGAACTCTAAAACTTGTAAAAAGACTTTAAATAGGTAAAATGTAGTATAGAGGGTTAAAACGTACAGTCACGACACCCCAAGGACCAAAGGATGGGTCCTTGGGGAGGAACCAAACATGGGTGAGCAGGCTGCCAAAGCAGCATGGCAGAAGTCAAGAATCTGGTGGTTGCTGCGCGACGTGCAACCATCACGTAGGGATCCAATCCTGGACTCACGACACGGGTCCTGCACGAAGTCCACCGCCTCAACCCATATTTTAAAAATAAATTGTGAAATAAACCCCGCGACGCAAAGCCACTTCTCAGATTCATAAAAGTCGTATTTTAAACATTTTAATTTCACAAAAAGACACATTTAAGTGAGGTAGACCACAAGATTGAGTAGGAAGAATGATCAAAGCCACCCCCACATGCACCCTATCACATGGCTCTTATATGAGGCTAAAAAAACATATTCAGAATCATTATTTGCCTCACATTTGTTATTATATTTGCCTTTTTTGAACATGAATTTTATGGATTGTGCTAAATTGTGTATTTTATTTGTAGAATGAAATTGGTGAAAAAATAAGGAAGTTTGGAGCTAAAACGAATTAAATATAGAAGGTTAAAGAACAAAATCAAGCACACAACTTAATGGATTAAATTGAATAAAACAATATATTTTTATATATGGAAATTAAGGTTGCGAATTATGGAATTTCAATTCTCATGCTGCTTATTCAGCTGGCACGTGGCAGAAACTTACCTATGCAGATTATGTTGAGGCAGCAGTACACGCCGGGGAAAAAGAAAAGAAATCCAATTAATTTTGGTTTTGGATTCCTAATTTAAGTTCGACTCAATTGTTTTATTCAGGGTTTCAATATCTATTAATAGGGCATGCAAAATTATTTTCGGGGGAGCCAAGAATCAAGAAACAAGACATAATACAAATTTTCTTCTAGATTTGGAACTTTGTAAGAGCCGCCATGGATGCCGGAGAATTGTGATTTATTCTTTCTTTTCCTTTATTATTTATTTATATTTGTGATTAATAAAAGAGAGTTTAGCTATTGTTCTTGACTTTTAATGATTAACACAAGCATATTTATTCTAATAAATTTGGATTGTGTTTTTGAGATAATGAGTAGCTAAATTTCATAACTAGGATTGTGGGAACCATAAGTCATTAGTAAAGGGTGAATAGTAATTAAGCAATTCTTGAATAGTTATGTCGCATGCATTCAGATGTTTTTCGTTAAGAAGTATTTTAACGGTGCCCAACGTTAGAACATTCCTTGTTGCTACTTGCCGGACCAAGAAGGTAGGTACTAAGAAAGATTTATCAACATAGATTTAGTGTGATACTATCTAATATTCTAATGTCAATTGGTGCGAGGGTGAAAACTAAGCTATATATTGTTGCGATGTCTAATATGAGGTAAAGGTAGGGGATAGAGTGAAATTCTCTAGTTATCACACCAAGGAATTAGAGATAACTAGCTATGTCACGACTAGGGAGCACCCCATAGATGTAACCGGCGTTTTCATCCTCGGAGAGGACTTGCACAAGCCCTTAGCATTCTTGATACGATCAAACTTACTTCTCAAATAAGAAGTAAAGCGGTCGTATCAAGTAAAGAACCCAACTAATGAGGTTGGGATCGATCCCACAAGGAAAATAGTTCAGACTTAACTTTATTTTATTATTACTATTATTTAGCCAACTGTTTTCCAATAAACCAAAAGACAAAAGGGGGGGGGGGGTTATTTCTAAATTAATGAAAATGATTAACTAAATAAGAATGAACAACTAACAAATTTAACTTTCGGAGTTTAATCAAATTATAAAAGTAACTAGGGTTTTAGTGTTCCCCATAGGTTCCTAATTTGGTAAATCTAACTATAACAGTTCTATCCTGATATCTTGCACGTAAAGTGCTAAGTTATGTATCTCTAAATCCTTGGTCCGGCATCTAGAGAATTTCACTCCGCACCTTGGTCCGGCTACGTGTGTTGCTATACTAACCCTTATCTTTACCTCATATTAAACATCGTATTTGGTATTTGACTAAGCTATTAACTCATACCAACCAATACTAGTCTATTCGATAGTCTACACTAAATCTATGTTGATAATTCTTTTCCTATTATCTACCTCCTTGGTCCGGCAAGTAGCATTAAGGCAAGTTCTAACGTTGGCCACCGTAAAAAGAATTCTAAACGAAAGAATTATCAATACATGCAAGACACCACTCTAGAATTGTTATTGAAGTTAGATTACTACCTTGTTATTCACCCATGGTTCCCACAACCCTAGCTATGAGGTTTAGTTACCCATGTTCGTAATTACACAATTCATATGGTTAATGGAAGAATTCATGCACTTACTTTTATGAGAACCAATAATTTCCCAGAATTTAACTTGATTAATCAATGAAATCCGCAACAATCAATTCCCCGAAGAATATCTTAATTCCCAAAATTGAGAATTTAATAATATAATTCAAGAACTATAAACTAAAAATTATCTAGAATGTCTAACCCCAAAAACGAGGTTTTTCCAACTACTTATAATAAAAACAAAACCTAATCAAATAAGGATTCTATTTACTAAAAATCTGTCCAAACGCGTCTGAGTCGACGGACCACGTGACGGACCGTCATGGACACGACGGACCGTCATAGCCTCCGTCGTCCCATACTTCACATCTTCTCATGTTGCTTTCTTCATTCCCCTCGACGAACAGGTATGACGGACCGTTTCAAGCACGACGGTCCGTCGAGGGTCTTCGTTCCAAAACACTTGAACTTTGGAATTTTGGGTACTGGGATTACTCTCTGATCATTACGACGAACATGCAGGACAGACCGTCATAGCTGTGATGGTCCGTCATGGACTTCCGTAATCCCACACTTGGTCAGACTTCCCCAAATTTCCTTCAGCAACTTCTCCCTTCACTACGGTGACACCTACGGACCGTCACAGCCGCGACGGACCGTCATAGGTTCCGTAGGTGGTCTCTTCTGCAATTGTTTTCTCAAAAACTCCAGCGTTCATCCTTGGACAGATTTTCTGCAAACAAAGAGAAACTTATATCAAAATCAACACAAAAAGGCTCTCGACACACACTAAACTTAAGGAAAAAGCATTAGAAATACCGTGAAACCACGGTACATCAATTCTTCATAACATATCATATGTAAATAATGTGGAGAATTTAAAACTTTTACATAGTGAGTTATACTAGACCTCTCACTTATAATATATATGGAGTTTACATAGACTTTTCACTTATTGAAGCTTACATAGGCTTCTCGTTTAGGCAACCTAACCAATACATAAGATATAGTCTAATAACATCCTCTCACATTAAACCATCTAAAAGGAGTACAACCTTGGACATAGCCATCACAAATTCAATATGCCATTATAGGTTTATATCAATAGTCTCAAACGATAAAAGAATGAAATAGTGTCTTATACATAGAAACTACATAGCTAGAATAGATAAATGGTAATATCCCCAAACATTGAGGACCTACCAAAAACTTGGAGAAAGATGTCCAAGTCTCCTTGCAATAGCCTGAAGTACTTCAACGACCCGAACCGACAATATTTAGGAAAAGGGAAAGAATATGGGTTAGTACAACCACTTGTACTAAGTATGAAAACATATGCAAGTAAAACCAATGAAATAATGCTTAAAAGGACATTTTGCTTAAAAACATGCTAAGTCACTTCGAAAAGCATTTATGCTCAATTAAGAATATATAAAAGCCATTAGACATAACATCACTCAAGATAAGTCCATATTCAACACAAGACCAACATCATCATATAGTCAAGTCAAGATTGAAATTGTAAACATAAGTTCATATCAAAATGAATAGCATTATACTAAGATCATATAGGCATGAATAACTCTAACATAACATTATAACAATAATTCATTTAAAAGAGTTCATAACACCACAACACATATATAACACGTACTCACAACCCCTTCCCTAGCCTATAAGTGCAATGCTTATGTGAAGCCCACAACCCCACATAATCAAGTAAACCAAACAAAGGATCATAAGCAATGTCAACATTTCATATATCTTCATATCATGCATATTCATAAATATGTACATAAAGTTACACGAATAGCATGTTCATCAATGAAAGTAGCATCATATAGGATCATCAACATCTAAAGTCATCATAAAAATTTGATTATATCATAAGTACATAAGAACAACCTCCTAGGACTTCCTTGAAGGTCAACTTTCGCCATGTATATGTAAAGTCCCATACCCCTACCTATAGTTAGTAGAATCCATTAAGTCACCGTAGTTAGTGTTCACTTCATTACTTTATTCATTCATTGTACTTTCGAGAACACTTGCCTTAACCGACATAGACCATGTGAGCTAAACATGGAATCTGGTGTGATGAACCCTACACCAAAAGAAGGTGCTCTACTTTCAAAAGTAAAGCTAAAACATGAACATCGCTTTTCTAGGTGGATCCACTAGCTAGTCTTCCTATGGGGGAAACATATTTAAGGAACTAGGAGATATGTCTTGAAGTGTCTACATTCCTATTAGCAATGGAGTACTTATCTCATGAGACCATTGGTGAATCTCCCTTCCATTAAGTAGTCAATACCTCTTATTTTCAAGTTCACTCAGTGCTAAGCTAAATTCCCATTTTGAAATGTCTTTAAGCCCTTCTTAATTATCATATATTAGTATAGACCATAGGAGACTAACCCCTTATTTATTCATAGTCATTAGCTCATTAGGTGTTGCATGAAAATTTCCTTTCATACAGCCCTTCATTTGTGAGATCAACATATCATAGTAACATCATAGTAAGGAACACAAGTGATTCACATTCAACCTTGTATCATTATAACCTTAATATGATCTCACAATTCACATAGTCAAGACATTTCATCACATTCATAATATCATTATCTTCTTAATCTAATCATATTTAATACTTCAATTGAACATCATCATCAAGTATAAGTCATCATCATTGAAGTAAAGAATTCAAGATAACAAAGTCTTACCACATAACCTTCATAAGACTCCTTGAAGATCTTACCATCAATCCAACCATATTCCTCCATCAAATCACTTAATAACATCATATAATAGTACTCTATACAATAACTAAGTCAATTGTATCATCACTAATCAAATTAACCTCAATTCAGAACTTAGGGTTAGGGAAAAATGGTTCAAGCATGGATTCTTACATAAAACTACGTCAAAGACTAAGAACTACAATAATTAACCCATAAAAATCATAATTAATCAATAATAATCAAATAAAATCAACATTAAAACCAATTGATAGATCAAAAACGAAATCGGAATGAAACCCATATTTTTTGACATCTTTTGGAAATAAACTTTGAAGAGCCTCTTGGGGAAATGGTTCCAAAGAGTGAATAACTTTCATACCATAGGATTAATTAAAGTTTGATGGAGAAAATATGGATTCTTGAATCCCCAATGCACCTTAAAGCTTTGTCTTCAATGTGGTCTTGAATAGAGAGAAAGTAGAGAGAAGGTGGAGATAATTTGTTTTCGGAAATATGGGGTCTTAGGTTAGATTTATAAGGTTTTGTCTTTATATAGTCCCTCAACTAACTTAATTAACCACCCATTAACCCTTAATTAATCAAATAACCAACTGACTAATTAGCTCCCTAACTTAAAATTTGGACAATGCAGTCGACCCTCGATCAACGAACCCCCGTCGATGGGCCATCGACCAGACCACGGAACGTATTAGTAGTCCATGGTTTTGGACTCGGGGTCACCAATATACTTCATAAGCATGGACACATGTAATACCTCATAAACCGAAGCTATTTCACTAAGTAATTTCAACTCATAAGCAATCTTTCCGACTCGTTGCAACATCTTATTGGGACCAACAAATCAGGAACTAAACTTCCCCTTTTTACCGAATCTCATCACCTGTAATAACCCTAAAAATGACTATGCTAAGTAATATCTAACGTATCTAGAATGCCTAGATTAGATCTGGTTCACACGAATTGATGCGCGTAGAACCAGACCTCTGAACCTCTGCAACAACCAAGCCAACTAACTTGGTGAGTTAGTTGAGCTAGTAAAGGTTGGCTCTAGCCATGTAGGGCACCCGATATGAAGACTTACCCGGATGAGTCTTAACCAGACTTAAAAAGGGGTAATCTTAAGTTTGGAGGGTCTAGGGTAAAATGGTCTTTTCCAGGCTAAGGGTAGTATTGTAATTACCCTAAATATTTAATTAATTAATTAATTAATATGGTGGAGGGGCAATTCGGGTAGAGGTTGCCGAATTTGACCCTTAAAGCAAAATCTAGCTTCACCTGGGTTCGAGCCTTGGTGGAAGCAAGGATTAAATTGATTTAATTTTACTAAGTAAATTAGTTGAATTAATTAATTTTTAAAAATCTGATTTAATTAAAGGAAAATAGGATTTTTAATAAAATAATAATAATAATAAAATTAATAAATAATGAGGAGTCCTAGTTTGACTAAGTCTCCCCCTAAATCTCCTAATCCTAAGCTATCTCATTCTCACATCTTTCTCCACTCTCTCTCACGTTTTTTATCAGTAAAATAACATCAAATAAAGTTCATCAACTCTTGAAGAACTTACACACAAAAACTCAAACGAAAAGCTAAGCTAAATACGAAAAAAAAAAATTCTTCTCGACGGATTGTGCTTGGGATTTTGGTGGTGAGGCAGTGGTGACGTGGGAATTGGAAGCATTGAAACATGTTTTGAATGACATTAAGGTATGGGTTTTATTCTCTCTTGGTCCCTTTCCAAAGAGACCCTTAAGGTTCAGTTTAAATAGCGATTGAAAGACTAAGGTTGTCCCCATTGCATGCCCCTGTCATTAGCTCCTTTGAACGATTCAAAGCATGTGTTGGTATGTCTTCTGGTAGATAATGTTAGGTCTGGTTGTGATTATGTGTTGAATGTGTGGTAGAAAATCATGTAGAGGATGAAAAATATATTCCGGAAAAGTGTATTAAGTGGACTGTTTTGAGCATGTGTGTGCTGAAAATTTGACTATGTTTGCTGCCTAAAGTTTGTTTGTTAAATGTTGTGTTTTGCGTGTGTAAAAACACTAAAAACATGATGTTCATAAAAGGTTAAGGTGGCTGACTAAATGTCACTCAATATGCTACAAAACAATCAACAAAAGAATGAGAGAAAAATGGATTGGAAGAGACCAAGTCTCGGCCAAGAGGTGAGAAAAATGACTATGTTTTAAATTTTTTTAAAAATTATGAGGTCGTTGGAAATGGAACCCAAGACCTCACCAAATGTAAATTATATAAAAATTTCATGGAAAAAATGAAAGGAAAAAATAAATGTGGAGAGTGGGGATTGAACCCCCAACCCCTTGAATGGATGAGAGAGTTAGGAGAAAAATAAAGGAGAAAAATAAATGTGGAGAGTGGGGATTGAACCCCCAACCTCTTGAATGGATGAGAGAGTTAGGAGAAAATAAAGGAGAAAAATAAAAGTGGAGAGTGGTGATTGAACCCCCAACCTCTTGAATGGATGAGAGAGTTAGGAAAACAATAAAGGAGAAAAATAAATGTGGACAGTGGGGATTGAACCCATAACCTCTTGAATAGATGGGAGAGTTAGGAGGAAAATAAAGGAGAAATATAAAATGAGGTGAATGGGTATTTAACCCACAACCTCTTGGATAGGTGAGAAAGTTAAAAGATAAATTAAGAGAAAAACAATGCGCTTGTGGGGGATTGATCCCACAACCTCCTTGACTTAAACGAAAAAGGAGAGGAGAAAAAGAAAGTAAATATTATGGGGTTGATGAGGATCGAACTAGGGTCCCCCAAATCTGAATAAGATTAAGTGTTGTCCAATGGATTCGAAATCGGGTTCCCTTGCCCAAATCCGTATTGACACATAAGTCATACGTAAGTAAATAGTTAATGAATACTGCCTCTAAAGATCAAAATCAATATCTTGACATATCTACAAGATGCATAAGTCTTGTACCACATAATCTTGGGTAAACATGAATCACTTAGACAAACTATGAATGAAGGCTCCTGGCTTGTATATGTGGACTCATAAGTCCAGCATACGTTTAAAAGTAGGTGAGCCGAATATGTATGCGATAAAATGAGGTAACCCTAGAAGGGTTAAGTAACAGTGTGAAACACACTAAATGGCCAAGTGCATTGACATATGATGAAATGAACATTCACGTAAAGGGGTGAGTAATTGTGAAAAGCAAATGTGTTAAAGTTAATGAATGACGTGACAATATGATAAGAGGCTAATGTGAAAGATGAGAGCAATCTCAAATGAGCCTAAGTAAATATTACCAAAACGTACTCACCTATGAGAGTGCAAAGCTAATGAAGAGACCAGTCTCTATGAACACTCTAATGACTGTATTGAAGTTAATGCATACTTAATACTAATGATGAGATGAGAAATCATCTAATGAGCTATGATGTCCTCATGCTAGAAGCCAGCTTCCATGATGTATGAGTTGAATGTAATGGAACTCAATACTGAGCACCGATAGGCTAGCTATGAGTAGTAATGCCTTCCTTCGGAAAGGGCGGAGGTTCACGTAACTCTCATGAGATGAGACTGTCCGGCATGCTGGGTATGGGTCTCCTTATATCTCCTAGTCTTTGAACCTATACTGCCAATATAGGGATCTAACAGGGTTCGACTCCCTATATACGGTAGCATGTTTTTGTTCACTTTGGCCGGTGATTCCACCTCTTTTCGATGTGGGGATTACACACTGGATTTCATAATGCTCACATGATCTATGTCGGTTAAGGTTAAAGTTCCCAAAGAAAGAATGAGGCCAGCCTCAAGTGAAGCACATAATGAAATGAACGATACCAAGGTGTAAGGATATGATAATCAAGAGGTGAGCTAGACTTAAGTAATGACACTAGGTTATTCTTGGTCATTGCACAACAAACCCGATGAGAGTCTTAAACTACATCCTAGGTATGACTAGTGATTGCACTAGTATATGAATGAATAAAAATGAAGTACGTATGAATGAACAAAGCAGACTCTGTGTTTGCTAAAGAAGGCTCCCTAGTTGAGGTCCCATATGTTGAGCCCTCATTTTGGGAAGTCCTAATGTCAAGTCCATGATTCCAAGGTCTCATGGAATATGAAAGAATGATGTGAACTACGTGATATGATATGTGCAATACATTATGTGCTGCTTGCAAAATGATAAGTATGATGATGCATGTTACTCTCATGGCATGACTTTCCTAATCCAAATTTGGCAAGTCCATCCACTGACTTTCCTAATCCAAATTTGGTAAGTCCACTTACTTGACTTTTCATAAATCATGTTGTTAAGAAACAACTATTCTTACTCATGCATGTCCTTGGTGTGTGCTTGCATATACCCATACTTAGTACAAGTGTGTAATAATCCCATACAATATCTACTTTTAGGTGCAGGCACAAGTGGATGTTAGAGCTTACAGTACGACGTTGCAGCTATCCGAACGTGGAGCATTAATCCAGATTTGGTAGGCCCTCATGCTTTCGAGGACGCTTGCCCATTATATTCTAGCTTAGATATAGGTTTGAGTTAGTGGAGTATGTTCCACTAGCATTTCTTTCTCATCTTATTTCAGACTTTGTGTTGGTGTCATTTTGGCAAGTATACACTTAATGCAGTATGAAACTATTTTTTTCATTTGATGATCTTTATATTAGATGGTTGATTGTGAACGTTTTTGAGTTGAAGTAGAATGTCTTATATGAATGTTAAGTAACAAAAAGTTCAAATTTTCCGCTAAAATTAATGTAGATGAAGTAACGATGACGTATGTAGGCTTGTCTGCGACCTCTGAGAGGTCAACGACGCCGGTCTCGTCTGGGGTCTAGACTCCGGTCGTGACAAAGTTGGTATCAGAGCACTAGGTTAAATTTTGAGTATAATAATTTCACATCAACCATATTGAGTAGCTTCTAAATCATGGTAGTGAAGTGCACCACCATCCTGAATTAGAGATTGCATAATGCGTAGGAAAAATTCCCTTCTTCTGATCATATCGTGCCTTCTCTAATATCTGTTTCTTGGTGTTAAGAGCGTATATAACATCAACTCTTGAGATTCAGAAAGATGAATACGAGGAGAAACGAAGGCGGAGCAACAACGTGTTCCCAGGAAGAACCCACATGCCAGCACCATGCCTAGCAGTTTAAGGGACTTCACGAGGATGAATCCTCCTGTTTACACTGGATCTAAGATTGCTGAGAATCTCGAGGAAGAGTGTAGGGCAGCTATGATGCATGCAAGTATGGGCCTTTCTAGGCTTATGGTCCATGTCCAACAAGTGGAGGAATGCAGGAAGAGGAAGCATACTAGGGCAGGGAACAGGTCAAGGAAAACTGAGAAGAATTTTTGAAGGAAGAGCAGTACTGAAATCAGGGATAAGCCCAGGTTTAAGAAGGGAGTCTCCCTCCAAGGGGAGTCAAGTTCATCCGAGGTTCTCTATGAAAGGGATTCCGAGCCCAGAGTTAAGAGAAACAGTAAAGTAGATACACATCAGGAGAGGCCACCTTGTAGGAAGTGTGGCAAGCTTAATGGAGGAGAGTGTATGAGGGGCTCTAACGCTTGTTACAGTTGTAGCAAACCGGGTCACATGATGAAGGATTGTCCGTATATGAGAAGTCGAGAAAAAGGGAAGGAGAAAGTTCAGCCGAATGGTCCAATTGAAGAGGCTCCAAGGAGGTAACGATTCTTTGCACTCAAGTCTAGGGGTGTGCGGAAGACACGTCTAGTGATGTCTCAGGTGCGTAGCCTAAATTAGCTTTTCATGTGTATGGTTTTATGCACTAGTATGAAGTTAATATGTTAGAGTCATCATGTTGGTTGCTGACCTAGGTGACTTATGTGTTTATTTATGTTGTATGCTTTGATGAGACTAGTTTAGGAATGAGTTCCTTAGTCCATTAATGCGAAGCTGCTAGTAGGTTTCAAGGATGTGCACCAACCTACAAATATGTGAATCAGATATTCACCAATAAAAAGCATTGAATAGCTTAGGTATGGATTTTCTCCATAAGTGTTATGCTCCCATAGACTATCAAACCAGGGTAGTGAGGTTTCAGTTGCCAAATGAGATAGGGTATAAATGGTTAGGGCGTGGATTAATCCAACAAAGCCATATAATTTCAAATCTTAAGGCCAACAAGATGTTATCTAAGGGGTTAGATATACTCCTCCTAAGGCTGGTTTTGTTTAAGAAACTCTAAGTTTTAGTGCAATAGTCGACTTGGTGTTGTAAATCCATAATCGTATGAGTAATAATTGCACTATGTGAGTTAAAATGAATTCATGTTTGCATGTCATGTTGCTGTTTTTGTATAGCGTGGACATGATTTTTGTGTTGCATGAGTTGTGAGGTGCATCAAGTTAAGTGCAATTGATAAATAAGTTCCTCAATCTCAAATATGAAGCTTCAGATAAGCTTGAGTAATATGCATTATCCAGAGTAAGTGTGAAACAGAAATTCACAAGGATTAAAGTCTCAAGTATGTTAAGATATCTTCGAAAATCACCCTCTTTATTTTAAAATGATGTGTAGTGTCATTCGGGGACGAATGTTCCTAAGGGGGGGATAATGTAACAACCCTAAAAATGACTATGCTAAGTAATGTCTAACGTATCTAGAATGCCTAGATTAGATCGGGTTCACACAAATTGATGCGCGTAGAACCAGACCTCTGAACCTCTACAACAATCAAGCCAACTAATTTGGTGAGTTAGTTGAGCTAGGAAAGGTTGGGTCCATCCATGTAGGGCACCCGAATATGAAGATTTACCCGGATGAGTCTTAACCAGACTTAAAAAGGGGTAATCTTAAGTTTGGAGGGTCTAGGGTAGTATTGTAATTACCCTAAATATTTAATTAATTAATTAATTAATATGGTGGAGGGGCAATTAGGGTAGAGGTTGCCGAATTTGACCCTTTAAACAAAATCTAGCTTCACCCGGGTTCGAGCCTTGGTGGAAGCAAGGGTTAAACTGATATAATTTTATTAAGTAAATTAGTTGAATTAATTAATATTTAAAAAGCTGATTTAATTAAAGGAAAATCAGATTTTTAATAAAAAAAAATAATAATAAAATTAATAAATAATGAGGAGTCCTAGTTTGACTAAGTCTCCACCTAAATCTCCTAATCCTAAGCTATCTCATTCTCACATCTTTCTCCACTCTCTCTCACGTTTTTTATCAGTAAAATAACATCAAATAAAGTTCATCAACTCTTGAAGAACTTACACACAAAAACTCAAACGAAAAGCTAAGCTAAATATGAAAAAAAAAAACATTCTTCTCGACGGATTGTGCTTGGAATTTTGGTGGTGAGGCAGTGGTGACGTGGGAATTGGAAGCATTGAAACAAGTTTTGAATGACATTAAGGTATGGGTTTTATTCTCTCTTGGTGCCTTTCCAAAGAGACCCTTAAGGTTCAGTTTAAATCGCGATTGAAAGACTAAGGTTGTCCCCGTTGCATGCCCCTGTCATTACCTCCTTTGAACCATTCAAAGCATGCGTTGGTATGTCTTCTGGTAGATAATGTTAGGTCTGGTTGTGATTATGTGTTGAATGTGTGGTAGAAAATCATGTAGAGGATGAAAAATATATTCCGGAAAAGTGTATTAAGTGGACTGTTTTGAGCATGTGTGTGCTGAAAATATGACTATGTTTGCTGCCTAAAGTTTGTTTGTTAAATGTTGTGTTTTGCATGTGTAAAAATGCTAAAAACATGATGTTCATAAAAGGTTAAGGTGGCTGACTAAATGTCACTCAAAATGCTACAAAAAAATCAAAAAAAGAATGAGAGAAAAATGGATCGAAAGAGACCAAATTTCCAGCTTGCTGGAAATTTGAAGTCTCTGCCAAGAGGTGAGAAAAATGACTATGTTTTAAATTTTTGTAAAAATTATGAGGTCGTTGTAAATGGAACCCAAGACCTCACCAAATGTAAATTATATAAAAATTTCATGGAAAAAATGAAAGGAAAAAATAAATGTTGGGAGTGGGGATTGAACCCCCAACCTCTTGAATGGAAGAGAGAGTTAGGAGAAAAATAAAGGAGAAAAAAAATGTGGAGAGTGGGGATTGAACCCCCAACTTCTTGAATGGATGAGAGAGTTAGGAGAAAAATAAAGAAGAAAAATAAATGTGGAGAGTGGGGATTGAACCCCCAACCTCTTGAATGGATGAGAGAGTTAGGAGAAAAATAAAGGAGAAAAATAAATGTGGAGAGTGGGGATTGAACCCACAACCTCTTGAATAGATGAGAGAGTTAGGAGGAAAATAAAAGAGAAATATAAAATGAGGTGAATGGGGATTGAACCCACAACCTCTTGGATAGGTGAGAAAGTTAAAAGATAAATTAAGAGAAAAAGAATGAGCTTGTGGGGGATTGATCCCACAACCTCATTGACTTAAAGGAAAAAGGAGAGGAGAAAAAGAAAGGAAATATTATTGGGTTGATGAGGATCGAACTAGGGTCCCCCAAATCTAAAAAATGCAATTATCAAGTTTAAAATAAGATTAAGTGTTGTCCAATGGATTCGAAATTGGGTTCCCTTGCCCAATTCCGTATTGACACATAAGTCATACGTAAGTAAATATTTAATGAATGCTGCCTCTAAAGATCAAAATCAATATCTTGGCATATCTACAATATACATAAGTCTTGTACCACATAATCTTGGGTAAACATGAATCACTTAGACAAACTATGAATGAAGCCTCATGGCTTGTATGTGTGGACTCATAAGTCTAGCATACGTTTAAAAGTAGGTGAGCCTAATATGTATGTGATAAAATGATGTAGCCCTAGAAGGGTTAAGTAAGAGTGTGAAACACACTAAATGGCCAAGTGTATTGGCATATATTGAAATGAACATTCACGTGAAGGGGTGAGTAATTATGAAAAGCAAATGTGTTAAAGTTAATGAATGAGGTGAAAATATGATAAGAAGCGACTGTGAAAGATGAGAGCAATCTCAAATGAGCCTTAGTAACTGTTACTAAAACGTACTCACCTATGAGAGTGCAAAGCTAATGAAGAGATCAGTCTCTATGAACACTCTAATGAAAGTATTGAAGTTAATGCATAGTTAATACTAATGATGAGATGAGAAATCATCTAATGAGCTAAGATGTCCTCATGCTAGAAGACAGCTTCCATGATGTATAAGTTGAATGTAATGGAACTCAATACTGAGCACCGATAGGCTAGCTATGAGCGGTGATGCCTTCCTTCGGGAAGGGTGGAGGTTCACGTAACTCTCATGAGATGAGACTGTCCGGCATGTTGGGTATGGGTCTCCTTATATCTCCTAGTCTTTGAACCTATACTGCAATATAGGGATCTAGCAGGGTTCGACTCCCTATATACGCTAGCATGTTTTGGTTCACTTTGGCAGGTGATTCCACCTCTTTTCGATGTGGGGATTACACACTGGATTTCATGATGCTCACATGATCTATGTCGGTTAAGGTTAAAGTTACCAAAGAAAGAATGAGGCCAGCCTCAAATGATGCATATAATGAAATAAACGATACCAAAGGTGTTAGGATATGATAATCAAGAGGTGAGCTAGACTTAAGTAATGATACTAGCTTATTCTTGGTCATTGTACAGCAAACCCGATGAGAGTCTTAAAATACATCCTAGGTATCACTAGTGATTGCACTAGTATATGAATGAATGAAAATGAAGTATATGAATGAATGAAGCAGACTCTGTGTTTGCTAAAGAAGGATCCCTAGTTGAGGTCCCAAATGTTGAGCCCTCATTTTGGGAAGTCCTAATTTCAAGTCCATGATTCCAAGGTCTCATGGAATATGAAAGAATGATGTGAACTACATGATATGATGTGTGCAATACGTTATGAGCTGCTTGCAAAATGATAAGTATGATGATGCATGTTACTCTCATGGCATGACTTTCCTAATCAAAATTTGGCAAGTCCATCCACTGACTTTCCTAATCCAAATTTGGCAAGTCCATCCATTGAGTTTCCTATTCCAAATATGGCAAGTCCACTTACTTGACTTTTCATAAATCATGTTGTTAGGAAAGAGCTATTCTTACTGATGCATATCCTTGGTGTGTGCTTGCATATACCCATACTTAGTACAAGTGTGTAATAATCCCATACAATATCTACTTTTAGGTGCAGGCACAGGTAGATGTTAGAGCTTACAATACGATATTGCAGCTATCCGGTCGTGGAGCATTAATCCGGATTTGGTAGTCCCTCATGCTTTCGAGGACGCTTGCCCATTATATTCTAGCTTAGTTATAGGTTTGAGTTAGTGGAGTATGTTCCCCTAGCGTTTCTTTCTCATCTTATTTCAGACATTGTGTTGGTGTCATTTTTGCAAGTATACACTTAATGCAGTATGGAACTATTTATTTCATTTGATGATCTTAATATTAGATGGTTGATTGTGAACGTTTATGAGTTGAAGTAGAATGTCTGATATGAATGTTAAGTAACAAAAAGTTCAAATTTTCTGCTAAAAGTAACGTAGATGAAGTAACGATGACGTATGTAGGCTTGTCTGCGACCTCTGAGAGGTCAACGACGCCGGTCTCATCTGCGTTCTAGACTCCGTTCGTGACATCACCCCTTTCATAGGTGAAATTTACAAGTAAAATTTATCACCTACTTCAAATTCAAGGTCTCTCTTCTTATGGTCAGCATAAGACTTTTGCATATTATATGTCGTTTTCATTCTATCCCTTATCACATGAAAGTTTTTCAAATTTTCATAGATTGTTTTGGGACCAAGGAGTGAAGACTCACTAACCTCAAACCATCCAACCGGAGACCTAAATCTCTTACCATAGAGTGCTTCAAAAGGAGCCATGACAATACTTGAATGGTAGCTATTATTATAAGAGAGCTCAATAATCGACAAGTGATTGTCCCAATTCCCCTTGAAATCTATTAGACAAGATCTTAACATATTCTCAAGGGTTTGAATCGTATGTTCTGCTTAACCATCCGTTTGAGGATGAAAAGCGGTGCTAAGCTTCCCTTGAGTACCCAACCCTTTTTGAAAAGACCTCCAAAAATGAGAAGTGAATTGTGCACCTCTATTTGATATGATGCTCAAAGGGATCCCATGAAGACTCACAATCTCATCAATCTAGATTCTTGTTTAATCCTCTACCAAATAAGTAGACTTAAAGGGGATAAAGTGAGCGGATTTCGTCAACCTATCCACAACAACCCATATAGATTCATTTTACCTATGTGTTAGAGGAAAATCCACTACGAAGTCCATATTAATGTTTTCCTACATCAAAGTGGGAACTTGCATTTCTTGAAGTAAGCCACCTGACTTTTGATGCTAAGCCTTTACTTGTTGGCAATTTTGACACCTAGCCACAAATTCCTCTATGTCCCTATTCAAGCCTTACCACCAATAGACCTTTTGAAGGTCATGGTACATTTTGGTAGCACCCGAATGAATGGAATATCGGGAACCATGAGCTTCCTTAAAAATTTGTTTCCTCAAATTATCAACATCCGACACACACAACCTACCTTGGTACCTAAACACACCATCCCCCCGGGAGAATGACTCATTAAGCTTACCAATAACCGATTTCTTTAACTCCATCAATAATGGATCAAGATGTTGTTTAGAATTCAACTCAACCACTAAAAACGATTCGGAGTTATGATGCACCATAAAACCACCATTAGGGGAATCTTCCAATCGAACACCCAATCGAGCCAACCTATGAACATCTTTCACTAGGTCTTTCTTGGCTTCTTCAACATGATACACAATACCCATAGTCATACGACTTAAAGCATCCGCAACCACATTAGCCTTGCCGGGGTGTTATAGAACATTTATGTGAAAATAATTTAATAATTTCAACCATCTTGTTTGTCAGACATTCAACTGCTTTTGAGTATAGACATATTGAAGACTCTTGTAGTCGGTAAATACATCCACATGCACCTCATAGATATAATGCCTCCATATTTTCAAGGCAAACACCATGACCGCTAATTCAAGATCATGAGTGAAGTAGTTCCTCTCATGAATCTTGAGTTACCTATAGGCATAACCTATCACCTTACCATGTTGGATAAGGATACAACCCAAAACTACTCGAGAAACGTCACAATATACCATAAAACCCTTGGTACCCTCCGGTAAGGTCAACATAGAGCGGAGGTAAGCCTATCTTTCAACTCTTGGAAGCTTCTTTCACAGGCCTCCGACCACTCAAACTTCACCTTCTTTTGGGTGAATGTTACCAAAGGAGGGGCAATAGACGCAAAACCATCAACAAACCTTCTATAATACCCGGTTAGACCCAAGAAACTTCTAATATTAGTTGGAGCCAATGGTCTAGGCCAATTCTTAACTGCTTCTATCTTTCTCGAATCGACCTCTACACCCTCACTAGAGATGATATGACCAAGAAACGCAACCAATCTCAATCAAAATTCACATTTTTATACTAATCAAAGAGTTGGTATTATTTAATGACTTGCAATACCACCCTCAAATGGCCCATATGTTCATCCTCACTCTTAGAGTATACCAAGATGTAATCAATAAGGACAATAACAAAGTCATCAAGGTAGTTTCATAACACTCTATTTATTAGGTACATAAAAGTTGTCGGGGCATTAGTTAATCAAAATGACATGAGTAGGAACTCATAGTGAACATACCTAGTTCGGAAATCCATTTTGGGAGTATCTTTACCTCCCACTCTTAGTTGGTGATATCCCGACCTTAAGTCAATTTTTGAAAAGTAGCTTTCCCCTTGGAGTTGATCAAATAAGTCATCAATCCTAGGGAAAGGCTACTTGTTCTTTATGGTGACTTTATTGAGTTGATGATAATCAATGCACATCCTAAGGGACCCATCAATCTTTTTCACAAATATCACCGGAGCACCCCATAGAGAAATACTAAGTGGAATAAAGCCTTTGTCTAGTAAGTCTTTGAGTTGAGCTTTCAACTCTTTCAATTCCGCCTGAGCCATCCGATAAGGAGGAATTGAAATGGGGTTTGTATCCAGTAATAAGTCAATACAAAAATCAGTTTCCCCTTAGGGAGAAATTCCAGGCAAGTCATTGGGAAAGACTTTCGAAAAGTCCTTCTACGAGGACAGACTCTAGAGGAGGGGTTTTGGATTCTAGGTCCTTGACCTTTACAATATGGTATACACACTCTTTAGAGATCATCTTACAATCCTTTAAACAAGAAATGATACGACCCGTAGGAATTGAATTTCCCCACTTCTACTCTAAAATGGGTTCATTTGGATAACTGAACTTAACTACCCTTGTTCTACAATCAATGGAAGCAAAGAAAGCATGCAACCAATCTATTCCCAAGATGACATCAAAATAAACCATATCAAGTTCTACCAAGTCAACATAAGTAACTATATTAAGCAACATTATATGACAATTCCTATAGACTCATATAGCAATAACCGAGTCACCCACCGGGGTAGTAACCGAATGGTTTGATTAAGATATCGGTATATATCAAACTTTATACCTACCAAAGGAGTCACAAATGACAATGCAGCACCAGGATCTAGTAAAGCATAAACATTAATAGTAAAGACTTGTAACATACGGTGACAACATCGGGAGATTCTTCTTGTTCACCTCTCGAACGGAGAGCATATAAATGATTCTTTCTTGGAACATCGGAGTTAGAACACTTGCTTAAGCTTAACCACTCCCATTATCTAGAACCCTTACATTAGGGGTAATCCTAACCTTGTGTCCACTCTTACCACAACCAAAGCAATTACCCATTCCAACAAAGCATTCACCCGTATGCTTCTTACTACACTTGGTACAAGTAGGTTTTTCACTTGATGAGTTTCCACTTCTTCTCTTTTTGGACTTAGGGTTAGACGCCCTATCATCATGAGCCTTGGTAAACTTAGAAGAAAATTGATTGGAGAGCCTCTTATTGAATCTAGTATTGTTTTGAATATCAATCTTACCCTTATAGGGACCACCCTCATGAAACGTGGCCCTCTTAGCATCCTTAATATTTATTTTATGCCTACTCTATTCCACTTGTTGAGCATGCACCATCAAACGAGTAATATCCATTTTGGCATGTAGCATAGATAAATGACACTCTTCAAAAAAATCATCAGAAACTCCCGTCACAAAGCGACCCATCTCATCCCTTGGGTTAGACACCAAGGAAGGGGCATACTAGATAATTTAGTGAACTTGAAAGAGTAGTCTATCACACTCACATATCCTTGACAAATGTTGATGAATTCTTCAACTTTAGCCTCCCTTTTCTGCCTTGGTAAGAACCTATCAAGAAAGGCTCTTCTAAACACCTCCCAACTAATAAGACCCGCTATCAAAGGCCTATTATCCCTCCATTGAGTATACCATGTTTAATCCACATCCTTGAGTTGATAAGCGGCCATCTCGGCCATCTAATTTGAAGTCGACCCCATAGAATACAAGATCTTGTAGATCTCATCAAGAAAGTCTTGGGGGTCTTCATCCACCTTCGACCCAAATAACATTGGAGGGTTCATCCTAGTGAAGTCCCTCATGCGAGAAGCCATGGTACTAGCATTTTGTTGAATACGAGGTCGAACTTCCCAATTTGCTTGAGCCTTCATGGCTTGAGCTTGAGTAGCTATGACTAGGAATTGAGTTGTCATAGCTTTAGCTAAAGTCACAAATCCGATCTTATCTCTCTATCTGTAATACGTAGAGGAATGAGCGAAGCTTGGTCACCTTAAAGATCTTGATTTTCTTGTGGAGGAGCATGGTTGTCTTGGGGAGGAGCTCCTGAATTATAAATCTCTTCTTTGACCCTTCTTGCGGTTTCCCTTCTAGTAGTCATTGCCTATAACCACAATAAAAGGGTTAGAATAAAAAGGACACATAGAGTTACTAGTCTTGAGGCACGACTTTCAAGATTATCAAAAAGGTGAGAATTACTAAGCATAACATAACCTGTTTTTCATAAGTGTGGCACACTTCAAACCCATGATCAAGACTCTTGGTAGAAGTGGTTTAGTGAGACATCAATCCTAAGATTACTTCAACCTCGTGCTCTGATACCATATTTGTCACGACCGGGGAGCATCCCATAGACGTAACCGGCATCTTCGTCCTTATATAGGACTTGTACAAGCCCTTAACATTCGTCATAACATAACATAGGTCAAAAATGCAGAAAATTAAAAACTTTTACATAGTGAGGTATACATAGACATCTAATGTAAGGTCTCTCAAAATGAACGAAGGTTTATAGAGCCTCACGTGTGCCTAAAAAGGTTAATAATATGTTATTTAAGTGTTTTACAGTATGTATGATTTATTTGAAGTGGTTTTGAGGTCAAATTTTGAAGAACGTCCGATGACGTTCGAAAGTTAGCCTTTGAAATGTGCTAGAGAGTTCTAGTGTGCCTTGGTATGTTTTACATGTTGTTTGGTGCTCAAATTGATAGGATAGGACCCTAACCTGTATAGGAGTGTATTTAGGGATGAAAAATAAGGGTACAACTCACAAAGTACCGCCCTAGAGGTCCTTGAGGAGGACCCAACCTTAGGCTAACAAGCTACCCAAGGCAGCAACTTTTTGTTCCTTAGTGAAATAGGTCCACGTCGCGGACTAGGGTGTCCATAGGCCAAAAGTTTTGTCCGCATCGTGGACATAACTCGGACTCCACTGCCCTAAAATCTATTTCCAAAAATCATGTGGGAACAGCACCGCGACGCAAACTTGTTCCCCGACGAAGATTTTGAAAATTAAAGTTAAGTTTGACATGTCTAAAAGTCCAGATAGGTGTGGGGGTATTTAGGGTAATTTGTAGTCGGTTATAAACAGTTTCTAGGACTTATTTAACCCCTTTCCCAAGCCAAAACCCCAATACCCAATAAGATATAAAAATCCCAAAAGCCCCAAAGCTCTTTTTTATTCCAAATTCTCTCAAACCTCCATTGGAGGGAATACTCAAGCTCAAGCTAGAAGATGAATTTTTAAACTATTTATTCTCCAATTTCATGGGTCTTCAATCAATAAGGTATTGTGATGCTTCATCCTTACTTATCCATTCATCTAAGGAGTTCAATCAATGAATTTCAAAAGTGATTCAAAGACCAAAATTCCCAATTTTCAATTTTCAATCTAGCCATGATTTCTTTCTCAAATTGACTTCAAAATCATGTTTATGATAAATTGATGATTATCTACTGTCTTAAATATGAAATTTCAATCCAATTTCATGATGAACCCATGATCCTCCCAAAATCTCAAATTATGATATAATGTGGGTCTTTTGATCTTGATTATATGATGATCGAATTATGTTTAGATTGTAATGAATTGCTTAGTTCGATATTCCTTTATGTCACTTTATGATGAAAAGTTTGGTAATTTATCAATGAGGATCAAGGTTTGAAGGTTTTGTAAGTTTGACGTATATTCATCCACCGTCTATAGAATTGAGGATGTAGTGTAGATAATGTGATCTTGATCCTATGATGGTTGAATCATGATTCCATTTATTTTATTATACTATTAGATACTGACTTATATATGAAGTATTGATTAATTATGAGTATTGATCAATGATGACCAAAGTTGGGAGAATTGGTGAGTTTGCCCTACTTCCTCTACTTTTCTATAGAATTGATAGTTAAATTGACCGTGTATGACATTGTGTGGTATGGTCCACTTATGGTGGCGGTGTTTAATTTTTTGTCAATCTTACTATGTGTTTATTATGTCCTTGAAGGGAAGTTATGAATTATGAAGTGTGGTTATGATGATCACAAAATGTAAAGTACTATGCCTAGTCTATTAATCTAGTATCATGTACTAGGTGATAATGGTGTCTTCAACGTTTGAATTATGATGTTAGGGTTAGGTTTGGTCTATGTGCTGCCAATGATGAAGTTCTAATCATGAATAAACCCCTACCTATGTACCCTATAGGAATGTGTGATCTTAGCCAATGTTAGGAGTCTTGGATGCAATGTTGAAGATTTCTTGTCTCCTATGCTATAATGTGGTGTGTGGTCTATGCATGAATGTGTATTGTTGTCTTAAGAGGGTGGCTGCCTCAATGTGATGTTGATAGCCATTATATGATCATATTGTCCAATGCACATACACCTCATGCATGCTTATGTGTACGATAAATTTATGGTGTCTACTGAAAGGATGGTTCTCATATGCACTAATGTCTACTACTACGCATGTAAATTATATGTCCATGCAGAATGAAATGTATCTTAACTAGGATGACTTTATAGGTGTACTAGTTTAGGCAATGGTACTTTGCCTACACATTGCACATGTGTATTTTGATAGGATAGTTCCTAGGGTGATTACTCTATGTACATTAATATGAATGCATGATTAAGCTATGAACATGAATGTGTATGATATGATGAAGTATGCATATGTGTATTACCTAAACGTGATTATGTGAAAGGTCTTCTCATGTAAGTACACATATACACACATGAATGCATATAATGAAACATGTATGATAATCTAGTAAAGAGGGATTTTCATGAAAGGTATTCCCAATTGTACTCTAAACTAGATATTGCTTGAATATGCTATGTTCATGTGAAAGGTTTTCTCACATGATTTAGGTTGATGAAAGAAAATTCTCATCTTTGACCTATAAGCTAAGCATATAAGAAGTTAAACCTCCTAAATCCATTTTTATGAAGTAAAGTTAATAAATACTTTTCAATAAAGGAAAGTTAGCTTAGCATCGAGTGAACTTGATGATGAGGGGTGCCCCTCCCAAAAGGAAGGCTTGTTCACCATAGTCCTCAAGAGGTGGATAACTATAATGCCCAATTGGCATAAAGAGGGTTTCCTTATATACCTCCAAGTTTCCATAACTATGTTACCCAATAGGACCTAGCTAGTGGATCCACTAAAATGCTAGAATGATACTCATGTTACCTTGAAAGGTAAGATACCCTCTTTTGGTGTCAGGGGATGACACCGGATTCCATGTTTAGCTTACATGGTCTTATTGTCGGTTAAGGCTAGGATTTCCCTAATGTAAAAATGACAATGGAAGTAAAGTATTGGACCCTAACTAGGATAACGTAAGGGATATTGCTCAGTGTAGGTGATGGTATGGGACTTTACCTATGCATTGCACAAGTAGCTCTTGAAGGAGTTCTAGAAAGCTGTTCTATATGTATATGTATATGTTTGTGCATTTTATGCATGATATTATGGTATTGACCTACTTGTATGTTAGTATGCATAGTATGAGTCCTATGGAGTTTATATGATATTGTCTCACTTTATATGCATAATGTTGGTCTTGTTAACTATATGATGAAGGTCTTACTTGGTATGCATGTAGTTGACTTAAGTTGTCATGTTTATGTATGAAGTAAATGATTATGCTTGCGGTCTCTTTATGAGTTTACTAAGTATGTGTGAGGTTATGGGACTTCACATGTACATTGCACTAGTAGGCTTAGATTGGGATTATGAGTAAGGTCTTGTGATGTCTATATGAAATGAAGTCCAAGTATGCTATTGTTGACTATTGCCTATTATGATGTTATTGGTAATGTTGACTTGCATGTGGTCTTGAAGTGAGTCTTATGTGCAATTCATAGAACATGTTAGTTCATATGTGAAGTAGGTGTTTTAGGATATGCTATGTTACTATGAATGCCTATGTTTAAGTAAATGAAGTTTATGCGAATTTTCACCTTGGTGACCTTAAGGTGATGCTTGAGTGTGGGTGGTGTAATGAGAGACTATTTATGCATTGCACCAAGTGTTACTAGAAGGTTACTTGGGAGTAGAAGACTTAAGGTAAAAGATAAGATAATGATATGAAATGCTAAATGAGCTTTAAATGATAATGCGGCTATAGGTAATGTTTGAAATCGTGTCCATGCTTATGTGAAGTATACGAGCTACGTTGCGCTTATTATTTCAAAGTTTCATGAAGTTTTAATAAAAGGCATGATGTATGGTTTTCTAAGGAAAATGTCCTCTTGAAATGCATGTTTATGCACGGTTGCCATACTTAGTGCATTCTCGTACTAACACCATTCTTCTTCACCTTTTTACAAAAAGTGTAGGTCATGGATGCCTAAAGGATGTATCTAAAGTGAAGGGATTGATACATGTTTCCCAAGCTCAAGAAAGGGATCCTTATGTTTCAAGGATTTCCTATATTATGATATTATGCTTCATTCAAAGTATATGTAATAGCTTAGATATTATGTTATGATGTTAAAGGGTCGTGTCCCTATTATATTCTATTGATGTTGAGTCTAGCATATGATGTGACATGAAAGTTCTAAATTTTCCGCTAAATTAACTATGACAATGCAATGAATGATTACTATGGTCTTGTATAAGACCTCCGAGAGATCAAGTACGCCATGTTACTTCTAGGGGGTGCTCCCATGTTACACCCTAAAAAATGATCTAGGTTTAACTAGAGCCTAACATGTGTTTCATGATATTTTAAAGTCTTAAAATGGTTAATAATGGTGTTTATTGGCAGTATATAAAGTTTGGAAGAGTTTGGAGGTGAAACGTCCAAGAACGTCCAAGACGTCCGGAAACTAGTCGAAGTTGAACTAGTGTGTCGTAGTGTTTTGTAGTGATTTTTTTGGGGATGATTTGAGGGTTAAATTGAATACGGATGGTTCATACGCGTAGCCTGACATGCAAAGGGTCGAAACGTCCGAGAACGACACCTCGGGGACTAGTCAAAAGGTCCCAAAGAGGACCCAAACATGGGCCAGCCAAGCTGCCGCGCCAGCCAGAATATGGTGGTGGCTGCGCATCGCACAGCTGACACTGAGTGGGAAAATTTTTTTCCCTGCGACGCGGGTCTGTCACGAACCATCCTGTTTCAAAATTTTCTAGAAACAAGATTTGAAAATTCCTCCGCGACGCGCAGTAAACTCCCAGATTTGGTTGCGTCATTTTTAAGTCAGATTTGACTTGGTTAAAATTTCTAATAAGTGCAGGGATCTTTTGGGTAATTTGGGGATGACTTATTGACGATTATTGAGTCTTTTTATACCCTTAAACATACCAGTCAAAACTAAACCCTCAACTCAAAACAAAACCTCTCCGTTCTTCTGTCCAAAACCTCCATTGTTGAAGCTTTGAAACTCCAAGGAAGAAGATTGTTTTCTCAAGTTTTTCTCAATCAATTTTGTGGGATTTTCATCACAATTAAGGTATGGTTTTTCATCCTTGAATCTCTTTTCTTAAAGGTGTCAACTCCAATGATTTTTCAAAGATGATCAAAACATGAATTCTCCTATTTTGTGATCTAGCCATGGGTTCTTGCATAAAAAGTTTTGAATCATTGTATTATGATTGAGTTGATGTTAATTTGTTGATTTCAACCTAAAAAATCTATGAACACATGCAAACCATGCACTCCTAGTTTGACTACTTTATGGGTGAAGTGATCATGTCTCTATAGTATTGAATTCTTGTGTAGTTTTATTTAGGCTATGGAAGTATGGAAGAATTATGTTAGAAGCATGTGTAGACTGTCTTAAATTGATTAATTCATATTGAATTACCTTGAATTTATTGTACATTATGATTATTGGATTGAATTGATGATCATGACCATGGGTAAGGGTCTTTTGGTATTGTATTGGATGATTTAGCTATGGATTGAAGTGGTGAGAATGGATTGGTGGTAAGCTGCCCTAATTCTATTTTTATGCAATGTAGGTCTTGAATTAGGTTGTGATTTGTATGGTCCACTTATGGTGGCGGTGCTATGTGCTTTACTTGTGAATTATGTGGCCTCATCGTCGTTACTTTATGTATTATGATTATCATGTCCTTGTCAGAACTACTTGATATATTGTTATGGTTTGTGTAGTTGACATATATGAAGTATGATCATATCCATCAACTTGTTATAAAGGTGAATGTATGTCTTCTTCTATAGATGTTATTAAGTGATCATGTTAGACTATGACTATGTCCATAGGTGTGTAGTCTTAGAGTTGATGCATGATTCTTCCTAATTGGATATATGAGTCTTGTAATGGTTATGGTGATGATCTTATAGTAGTGTATAGGGTGACATAAAGTTGACTTGGTTGTTCTTATGTGCTATTTGAAAGATATGTTATATGTGAAGTATGTGTCTATCTTGTTTTGGTAGACTTGTGTCCCTTACTTGATACATTTATATTGTGAATATGACTTCTTGACTTAGTATGCTAAAACTTCTTAGTCTTGTATGCATGAATGAAATATGACCTTGAATGTTGCTAAGAAGGTTCTTTATGTGGAGCCTTGAACCTTGTCTTAAGTTTATGATATCCTTGAAGTCGAAAGCCGTAATGGTATCCTTCTTGTGTTAATGATGGACTTAAGGTTGGTTGGCTCGAAAGGTATGAAATAATCCTTAGGAAAATCATTGATCTATCCTCTAAACCACTGTAAGGCAACCCTAGGGGACCTTTTTGGTAAGGTGAATGTGATTGGGTGAACTAGATATGGAACATCTTCATGTGATCCTTTATGTGAATTACTCTATGAGAACAAAGGCTAGCACCGAGTGAGTATGGTTTGGGAATTAACTCTAGTTAAGAATGAGGCTAGAGTACAAAGAAACCCTTCATATTCCTTAACCATGTGTCTCCATGGGATGTGTCCAAGTTCTACCATTGGCAAGTAGAACACCCTCCAACGGAGTAGGTTATAACTCCGGATTCCATGCATTGCTACCATGGTCTCTGTCGGTTATTGCTTGTTCTCAACATATTGGATACACACTAGTGTTGGAGAAGTTCTATGAAGTTTAGGTTGTGGTATGGTCCGCTATCTATACCTTGCACAATAGGCTTTGAAGATGTTAGTGAGTAAGTCCCTCGGTCTTCTCAAAGACCATTACTTGAATATTCTTATATGTTGAATGACTCTTAAATGAACTAATGAAGATGGCGGCTTAAGTTAGAAAGCACGTTAAATGAATAAGTATTTACGTAGAGTAGTTAAGGGTCGTCTAGTTATGGGGTGAAGGGGGCGTAGGAATGGGCACTTCATATCTTACCTAGGTAAGTCTTAAGAAAGACACTAGATAGGATATTTGATTGATTAAGTAGACATAATCCAAAATTAGGAAGTCTTAAGGATTATTTAAGTAATCTTGGAGAGGGTGTATGGGTGTTCTCTTCTTGAATTACTTAATTAAGTCTTTTGATAATCTTTGTGAGGATAATGTCATATTTTATATATGTTATTATATGAAGTGAGAATGATGTTATCCTAGGTACTGTAAAGGATATCTTAAGTTTGTGTGAAGGATTGTATGGGCGGTTACTTCACCACTCACTCAAGTGAGCCCTAGAATCACCTTTGGTAGGAGGATCTTATGTTATGTGTTTTTCTTTATTGTAAGTGTATTTATTTCATTACAGGTAGTCCAAGGATCATTTAGGTGAGCTTACAGAGGGTGTATGGGTGTTCTCTCTTTGTCTTACTTAAGTGAGTAATAGGATAACTTTTAGTGAGAGGGTTGCATGCAAAAAGGGTTTACTGTAAGGTGACTTAGTTCACTGTAATATTCCTTAAAAGGTGATAAAATGCTTATGTGATATCTTATATGTAAGGTTTTAAATGTCGTTCGTATGCATGTACTATGATATTTTAATAAAAAGACCATATTTCCAATAAATGTCTGTTTTCATGATTTTATGCATTCTGCCATACTTAGTACATGTGTTTGTACTAATTCCATACTTTATATATCTCTAAAGTTATTCATAGGTTAAGATGCTTTTGGGTGCGAATCTTGGATTATAGTATCTTTCAAGCAAGGTTGAAGTATGTCCTCATTTGACTCGAGGGCATCACTATATTAGAGTTCTTTTATTAACGCATTGTAATAGACTTAGTAGTACTATATTGCTATTGTATGGACCGTGTCCCAAGTATATTTTGAGTCTAAGATTTGATGATATGAGACTTAGTATTTCCTATGATTTATATATGAAAGATATTTTGAAAGACTAATCGAAAGTTGTGAATTTTTTTTATTCCGCACTACTTTTCATGTATGTATATACGATGAACAATACTAAAGGGCTTGTACAAGACCTCCGAGAGGTCAAGTACGCCGTGTTCAGATTCAAGAATGCCCTAGTTTCTAGCGTGTACTATCGGGTCGTGACATCTAACATGTCATATATGGAGTTCACATAGAGTCCTTGTTTATTGCAGCTTAAATAGGTTTCTCGTTTAGGAAACATAACCAATGCAGAAGATATAGTCAAATAACATCGTGTCGCATTAAACCGTCTAAAAGGAGTAAAACCTTGGACATAGCCATTATAAATTCAATATGTCATTATAGGCTTACATCAATAGTCTCAGACGATAAAGGAATGAAATAGTCTTAGACATAGAAACTACATAGCTAGAATAGAGAAATGGTAACATCCCCGAACATTGACGACCTACCAACAACTTGGAGAAATATGTCCAAGTCTCTTTTCTATAGCCTCAAGTACTTCAACGGCCCGAACCTACATTGTTTGGTAAAAGAGAAAGATTATGGGTTAGTACAACCACTTGTACTAAGTATGGAAACATATGCAAGTAAAACCATTGAAATCATTCTTAAAAGGACATTTTGCTCCAAATCACGCTAAGTCACTTTGAAAAGCCTTTATGCACAATTAAAAACATATCCAAGCCATTAGACATAAAATCACTTAACACAAGTCCATATTCAACACAAGACCAACATCATCTTAAAGTCAAGTATACATGGATATTGTCAACATAAGTTCATATCAACATGAATAGCATCATACTAAGATCATACATGCATGAATTACTCCAACATAACATTATAACAACAATTTAAGTACAAGAGTTCATAACACCATAACACATATATAACACTTACTCACAACCCCTTCTCTAGCCTACAAGTGCAATGCTTAAGTGAATCCCCATAACCCCACATAATCATGTAAATCAAACAAAGGATTATAAGCAATGTCAACATTTCATATATCTTCATATAATGCATATTCATAATCATGTACATCAACTTAGACCAACAACATGTTCATCAATGAAACTAGTTTCATATAGGAGAATCAACATGTAAAGTCATCATATACATTTCATTCATATCATAAGTACATAAGAATAACCTCCTATGACTTCCCTCAAGGTCAACTTGTGCCATGTATAAGTAAAGTCCCATACCCCTACATACACTAAGTAGAACCCCTTAAGTCACCCTGGTTAGTGTTCACTTCATTACTTTATTCATTCATTTGACTTTTGGAATTGGCTTAACCGACATAGACCATGTTAGATAAACATGGAATCTGATGTGATGAACCCTACACCGAAAGAAGGTGCTCCACTTGCCAAGGTAGAACTAAAACATAAGCATAGGTTTTCTAGGTGGATCCACTAGCTAGTCTTACTATAGGGGCAACATAGTTAAGGAACTAGGAGATATGTCTTGAACCCTCTACATTCCTATTAGTAATGGAGTCCTTATCTCATGAGACCATTGGCGAATCTTCCTTCCATTGGGGAGTCAACACCTCTTATTGTCAAGTTCACTCGGTGCTAAGCTAAAGTCTCTTTTTGAAATGTCTTTAAGCCTTTCTTAATTCATCATATCTTAGTATAGGCCATAGGAGACTAAAACCTTGTATATTCATAGTCATTAGTTCATTAGGTATTTCATGAGAATTTCCTTTCATAACAATCCTTCATTTGTGACATCAACATATCATAGTCATACCATAGTATTGCACACAAGTGATTCACCCTCAACCTTATCATCATACCCTTAATATGATCTCACAATTCACATAATCAAGACATTTCATCACATTCATTATATCATTATCTTATTAATCTAATCTCATATAATACTTCAATTGAACATTATCATCAAGTATAAGCCATAATCATTGAAGTAAAGAATTCAAGATTAGAAAGTCTTAATACATAGCCTTCATAAGCCTCCTTCAAAATCTTACAATCAATCCAACCATATTCATCCATAAAATCACTTAATAAAATCATACAATAGTAATATATCCAATAACTAAGTCAATTGTATCATCACTAATCAAATCAACCTCAATTCACAACCTATGGTTAAGGAAAAGGGTTCAAGCATGGATTCGTTCATAGAACTAGGTCAATGACTAAAAAGTACAACAATTAAAACAAAAATAATCATAATATATCAATAATAATCAAAGGAAATCAGTATCCAAATCAATTGAAATATCAAATACGAAATCGGAATGAAACCCATGTTTTTGACATCTTTTGGAAACCAACTTTTAAGAGCCTCTTGGGGAAAGGGTTTCCAAGAGTGAATAGCTTCCATAACTTAGGATTCTATAATCATTGATGGAGAAAATATGGATTCTTGAAGCCCTAGTGCGCCTTAAATCTTGGTCTTCAATGGTGTCTTGAATAGAGAGAGAAAGTAGAGAGAAGGTGGAGATAATTGAGTTTGGGAAATATGTGGTTTTGGTTATTTTAATGAGGTTTAGTATTTATATAGTCCCTAAAATAACTTAATTAACCTCCACTTAACCCTTAATTAATTAACTAACCAAATAACTAATTAACTCTGTAACTTAAAATTGGGACAGTACACTCGACCCTCAATCGGCGAACCCTCGCCGACGGGCCATCGACCAGACCACGTACCATACTGGTACTCTTTGGTTTTGCTCAGAGATAGATGTCCTTAGCCCCTTTTCCAAATTTGTCTAAGTCCTAACCAACGACTACCATCACTAGCTCATCGATTGACTTCGTCCTTAGCCACTGTCATTTGACTGTTTTGGGGTCAAATTGAAGGGTCCTCCCTAAGGACCCTTAGGGTGGTCTTGGAGAGTCGTACCCATAAGTTTCAACCCTAAACACACTCTTACATATGTTTAACACTATTTTACGAATTTTTATTAAATTTCGACTTTTAAAAATCCATGAAACATGCTAAGGCACACTAGCTTCAATTTCACTATTCTCCGGACGTCATGGTCATTTCTTGACGTTTTGACTCTAACATTTCCGAATTGATTTTAATACATTATATTCGGCCTAGAAACATTGTTTCAAGTATTGATTCATCATGTGAGTCTCTAGACAAATTCATGGACTTTCGGATTGTTACAACCTAACTTATCACTTTGCATGTAATACACTCAGAAATAAGTACTATTATTAGGATTACCACATTCTGAGCTTATGGGGAACACATTCCTTGTTATTTCTATTAATAAGAACATAAATAAATATTTAGTTCAAAGCTTGTTTGTTGTTTTATTTTATTTTATTTCAAAGTAAATACCTCCATTGTTATATAACGATTATCGAGTTAAATATTTGTTATTTACAATATTCTTCCATATTCTTTGTGGGATCGACCCTGACTCATAGTTGGTTAAAGTTTTTACATACGATCATTTATACTTTTTTTAATAAGTAAATTTGAACGTTATCATTTTTAGCGCACTGCCGGGAAAATTTGATGTTAGATAATGTTTAACAACATTATTGAACTTTAGTGAACTATTTCCTACTTTTAATTTTTCTTTCTATTTTTCTCTCTTAGGTTCCAACTCTAGTGTATTTCAAGTACACACAGTCAAGGAGAAACACTCAGTCCCTATAATTTATAACTCAACCGAAGACTGCATAGAATAAATAATCAGGGACTACAAGTGAACCCCATTTGATAAGAATTAGGAGATGGTGCTGGAATGTAACCTCCAAATGTGGGTAGTGAGAATAATTAGGCTCCAATGAAAAATCGATTGGGAGATGTACTAAGGATGAGATGCACTGAGGCGAGAGCCACAACCCCAAAACAACTACAGGGTCAACTTCAACATTGTTCACTCTAATGGACCTCTTATCCTATCCCCTCTACCACAGGGTTATAGCTTTGTGGTAACTAGTAGCTTGATGTAGATGCTCACATAAAGAGACTTATTTGCAGGGTTGGCGTAGGATGAACCTAATGCTCTCATAGCCAAGGTCAGGGTGGTTTGCAAAAGTTGAATAGGAAGACCAACTTGAGACATGGATGTTATGGGCTTTGAGTATTTCTGTTGTCACTGACCGGCAAAGCAACAGTTTTGTTTAATGATCTCCCATACAACTCTATATATACATGGAATCAATTGACCGAAGCATTCTTAGCAAAGTTTTTTCTAGTGTCCAAGAAGCTGAACAATAATGATTAGCTAAAAAACATAGTGGCACTACCTGGAGTATCTATGAGTAGTTCTTGGGACGGTTCACCACTTTCATTAGAAGTGTTCCGAATCACTGCATTGATGATGAGTCGCTAAAGGAGTATTTTTGCCGAGGCCAGGATGACAATAGTAAGGATGTGCTTGACACTATTATTGGGGTTCTTATGGAGAATTAACTTTTGAGAAAATGCGGAGAAACTAGAAAACATCAACAGAAACAACAGAGCATGTAGCACTACAAAGTCCAGATTGGGAGAAATATATTTGGAGTCTAAGCTACTGGCAACCAATTCGTTGATGATATACGTCAGGAGATGGTACAAATGAGAAAAAAATTGGGGTTGGTATTGAAGCATGTGAGCAGGTGTGATGAAAAGGTAAGTGTTGTTAATTATTTGACGATAACTCCACTACCAGCTGAGGAGTTCTACTATGAGTAAGATGCATATGCGGTGAATCATCAGAAGGAGAGTTTCCGACCAAATTCCCAAGTTTTCAACATGGATACTTGGAGCCAAGGTCAAGGAAACCAAGGTAGGAACTATGGAAATTACAACTGAGAAGGTCAATATGTCCTAGATGGGAGCTACAATCGCGACAACAACTACAATTAGACAATCTATGGTAACAGGAACAATAAGGTTGGACCTTATGGCCCTCCTAAAAATCAGGAAGTTGGTCTTAGGAAAGTTAGAGGTAACATGTCACGTATTGAGGATATGATGTAGAAGATGATGAGATGGTTCAATGTTACTAATAAGAATGGTAACGAGATGCGGAATGACTTATCTGGTATTTGTCAAAAGGTTGATGCCCATGTAGTTTCCATAAATCATCATGAGAAGCAAATGCACAATTGTCAACTAAAGTTACCATCCAGAATCTGAAAAATGATGGGCATTGTATGACAATCACTACTCGCAAGGGTAAAAACATGATGGATCCACCATGCCATATGAGTTTGAAGTTGATACTAGTAGAGATGATGATGTAGTTAAGAAAGGTGAGAGTCCCAGAATGCGACTGAGAATGAGGTAGTGGTAAATGAGAAAGTGGTTCCCTTGCCTAGACCTCCGCCTCCTTTTCAATAGAGATTAGAAAACAAGCTTGAAGAAAGAAAATGTTGCAGGTTAATCACTATGTTAAAACAACTTTCAGTCAATGTTCTGTTGATAAAGGCTCTAGGGCAAATGCCTAGTTATGCCAAATTTATGACGTACATGGTAACAAAGAAGAGATCGATGAGTTTTGAGGATGATGAGAAGTTTCCCCATTGTAGTGCTATTTCTACAAGGTCCTTTGTGTAGAAAAAGGAAGATCTTGGTGCTTTCACTGTCCTTTGTACAATCGAGTTATTACACCTATCCAAGGCATTATGTCATCTTTGTATTAGCCTTAACCTCATGTTGTTGTCCATTTACAAGAATTTGGGATTGGGTGACCCAAAACCAACTATGATGTGATTACTCATGGTCTATAGAACTGAGAAGAGGCCTATTGGAGTGCTCTATGATGTGCTAGTAAAATTTGAGTCATTCATCTTTCCAGCCGATTTTGTTATTCTTTATAGTGAGGTTGGCTTTGAGGTTCCCATTATTCTTGGGAGATCCTTCCTTTCCACGGGGCGTGCTTTGTTTGATATAGATAAAGGACCGATGAAGTTAGACTTAACAATGAAGAAACAACTTTTAACATTTGTAGGTCCATGAAGCAGAGTGGTGAGCTTCAATCGGTATCTTCTATAACTTATAGAGTTGAGAGTAGTTAGTTGGTGCAAATCCAGAAGATATTGGGTGTTGAGGCATTAGAAGAAGGGATAATGAACATTGAGAGTGATTTTATCGAAGAGTATGCTGAGTTGGTGACCACACTTGATAGGTGCAAATATTGGTAAAATCCTAAGAAATTGAACTTGGATATGAAGAATCGTGAGACTCCACTCACGAGACCGTTTGTGGAAGAGGCACCTAAAGTAGAGCTCAAGGTTCTACCTCCACATGTTATGTATGGTTTCAAGGGTAAATATGAGACACTCCCAATCATTATGGCAGTGGATCTTAAGGGGAGACAAGTCGAGTGTTTGGTATCAGTGTTAAAGCGGTTCAAGTGAGCTATTGGGTTGACTATTGCATATATTATTGCAATTCCTCCCGGTATTTTTGTAACAAAATCTAACTCATGCAGGAATATAAGCCTAGTATCGACCATCAGAGGAGATTGAATATGCATATGCAAGAGCAATTCAAGAAGTATATCATCAAATGGCTGGATGCTTGATTCATTTGTAGTTGGGTAAGCCCTGTTCAGTGTGTTCCTAAAAAGGGAGGCATTATTGTGGTCCCCAATTAAATAAGTGAGCTTGTTCCGACAATATGGAGTGTTTTAAAATACTACTAGAAGTTTAATGCTTGGACAGAGAAGGACCACTTCCCTATGCCCTTCATGGATCATATATTGGATAGACTTACAGGAAAGGGGTGGTATTGCTTCCTTTATGGGTATTAGGGCTACAGTAAAATCTCTATAACCCCAGAAGACCAAGAGAAAACCACCATCACTTGCCCCTATGGGACCTTCAATTTCTAACGCATTAGGGTTTTGCATTTCTCCGACAACCTTCCAGTGTTGTATGATGTCGATCTTCTCCGGTATGGTTGAGGACACTATTGAGGTGTTCATGGATGAATTTTTAGTGGTTGGTGACTGTTGTTATAGATGCTTGGACAACTTTGACTAGGAACTAAAGAGGTATGAATACTGCAAATTGGTTCTAAATTGGTATAAGTGTCACTTTATGGTGAAAAAAGGCATAGTGTTGGGCATCGTATTTCTGAGAAAGGCATTGAGGTGGATAAAGCCAAAGTTGAGGTAATAGAAAATCTTCCTCAACCCATATAGATTAAAGGTGTGAGAAGTTTTCTTGGACATGCAGGCTTCTATTGAAGGTTCATAAAAGATTTCTCGAAAATTGCTCATCCATTGTACAAACTGCTTGAAAAGGAGAGAAAATATGACTTTGATGATGCTTGTCTAATAGAATTTGGACAATTGAGGAAGATTTTGGTTTCTACCCACATCATTATTGCTCTAGATTAGGGGGAACCATTTGAGGTGATGTGTTATGCAAGTGGGGTGGCACTTGGCGTGGCATTGGTACAAAGGTGTGAGAAGATACTTCACCCTATTTACTACACAATAAAAGCTCTAAACACAGCGTAAAAGAGCTACACCGTTAAAGAGCAAGAGCTTCTTGCAGTGGTCTTTGCATTCGAGAAGTTTAGATCTTATTTGCTTGGGACCGCGGTCATAGTGCACATGGACCACTCAGAATTGTGATATTTGATGGACAAAAAGGATGAAAAACCACGACTTATTCGGTGGGTGTTGTTGATACAAAAATTTTATTTTATGGTGAAAGACCACAAGGGGACAGAGAACCAAGTTGTCGATCAGTTTTCTAGATTAGTGGATGAAGCGGTGCTCGAGCTTGGTTATAAGAGTGAGATTAATGATATGTTCCTAGATGAAAAGGTGTTAGTTTCTTCCCATGATATCATTCCTTGGTTTGCCAACTTCGCTAATTATTTGGCAAACGATTTAGTACATCCGGATTTGTGATCCCACCAAAAGAAGAAGTTTATGCACAATGTGAAAAAGTTCTTTTTGAATGATCCATACTTAAATCGTAGTTGTGCGGATGAGATTATTCGTCGTTGTGTGCCTGAGGTTTAGATAGTAAGTTTTCTTGAGGCATGTCATTCATCTCCCTTTAGTGGACATCATAGTGGTTTTCGAACTGAGCCATAAAATTTTATAGTGTGGATACTATTTGCCAACCATCAACCAAGACGCTCATGGTAATCGAGTTACTTGATGTATGAGGCATTGATTTTATGAGGCCATTTGTGAGTTCATATGGGATGAACTATACTCTAGTTGCGGTTTATTATGTATCAAAGTGGGTGGAAGCAATTTTGCTCCCCAAATATGAAGGTAAGAGTGTCACCATATTTTGAAGAAGAATATCTTATCTAGACTTGGTACCCCAAGGGAAATTATCAGTGATGGAGGTTCCCACTTTTGCAAGAAGTTGTTTTAAACACTGCTTGAGAAATATTGTGTCTGTCATAATGTAGCCACTCCTTACCATCCACAAACTAGTGGACAAGTTTAAGTGTCCAACTAGAGATAAAGAAAATCTTGGCAAAGGCTTTGAATGCCAATAGAACGGATCAGTCAAGGAAACTTGATGTTGCTCTATGGGCTTATCACACTTAATACAAGACTCTCATAGGTATGTCTCCATAATAACTTGTTTGTGGGATGTCTTGCCATTTGCCTGTAGAGCTAGAGCATAATGCTATGTGGGCAATGAAGAAGCGAAACTTAGATTGGGGCGCCGCATCAACTCAAAGAGTGAATGACTTGCATTTCTCGATGAGTTTCCCCTACAAGACTATCAATGTGCAGCCTTGTATAAAGAGAAGATCAAGAAGTACCACGATCAATGGATTGAAAGCGAGATTTTGTTGTTGGGGATCTTGTTCTTCTATTCACATCTAGGTTGCGCTTGTTTTCGGGCAAGCTAAAGTCCAAATGATCTGGGCCATTTTTACTCAAGCAAGTGTTCCAACATGGAGCAGTGGAGTTTGAAAATTGTGAAGGAACTAGATTTAAGTTGAATGGACAGGGGATCAAGCTTTATCCGTGGAGTGTCGAAAGTGTGCAAGAAGTTATTGAGGCTACTATATTGATGAAGTATGAGTAATAAAGAGGCCTGCGTCATTCCACAACGTTAAATCAAGCACTACCTGGTAGGCAACCCAATATGTAAAATCTAGCCAATAATAGGTTTACGATTTCTACAAAGTAGTTTTTCTTTGTTTATTGATTCCTTGTAACAACGTAATTAGGGTTAATTTTTGTTTTAGTATTATATAGATATATTATATGGTCCATGTCTAAAAATTTTCAAGAAAATACAATAAGAAAGGTCTAAGGGCTGCTACATGTGCAAGTGCGCAACAAAAAATCTACAGAACAAAATCTGGAGAAAAGGTCTACGGACAACATCGTTGGTCCGTACGTCACTCTAGGGACCGTAAATGGTACCCGGAGATCCCATGTAAGTCCTCCATTTTTAGTGTCAAACAGATCGACGGTCCTGACATAAGGACCGTAGATCGACATACGGACCGTAAGCACGGGCTTATAAGTCAAAAACACTAGCTTGACCGACCCGACCCGGACTACATAATACTTAAACCTAAAAATTTTAAAACATTTCCCACTTCTTCCAAACACCCTCAACCTAAATCACTACCCATTTCCCCCATATTTTACTCCCTCCCATACCATATTCGTCCTCTATTAACATCAAATCAACCACACACATTCTCAAAACCCTCCATACCCCCAAAACCTCCATTGCCAAATACTCTGATGTCCGGGCACTGTGCAAGTATGTTGAAATCTTGTTGGTAATCATTGAAGTAGTAGTGTCGTCGCACAATCACACCACTCTTTTTTACTTGTAAGGTATTTGGATTTCCGTCACATTGAATTTTTGTTCATATGTTGACATTTGAAAGTTGGGAGTGGGTCTTGACCTCGGGTACTGAATTGTCCATGAATGCATGTTTACTATTAAATATAAATACCTGAGGGACAATGGTTAGTGATTATGTATAAATCATATTGTATATCCGATTAAAGTAACTAGTCTAGATGCAGGTTTTGACTTAGGGTTCCATAACATGATTGACCGGATAGGTAAATTGAACAATTGGAATTCTTGGGATGACGAACTAGCATGGGTTGATATTGAAATGCATGTGTATACTAGGATACTTTTGAAATTGTCTTAACATGTGGTATAAACAATAAGACACATTTGAGAGCTGGAACAGACCCCACCTACGAGACCCTGTCTACAGACTGTAAGTCAAGTTATGGACCGTAGATCAGGTCCGTATGATGAAGCACTAGATAAATTCTCAAAGTGTGAGACTACGGTCGTGGAAGACGGTCCATCGTTAAATCTACGGACCATTCTTCATGCTCGTAGTTTACTTCTGAGACAAACTAATTGGTTCTTCTAAATTACAGAGGGGGTCTACAGGCCGTAGGCAAATCTATGGACCTTAGGTGGCCACTATCCCATTTTTTAATTGTTTTTCCTGTTTTTAGTTTTGTGTTCTAATATTGTTTTGAGTATGCTTTGTTAATTTTGGATCTAACCACTACTATGCAGGTAAGATGTCACTGAAAAAGCCACAAGGTCCAAAGGGAAAGTCAAAATCAACTAGACCTTCCCGAAAGCTAGTCTGCAATGACTCAAGGGTAACCAAGACCCCAAGTATGTTCCCACAAATTCTAGGACACCAAATCCAGTAGTCCGGGCTAATCGTAATCAGCCCAAGAAGGTGAGTACCGACATAGTCATTGCCACCCTGTCTAATGAGAAGGACACATTGATCGTATTACCAGAAAGGACTGCTTCTAACACTCCAACCAACTCTGCTGCACGGTCGGAATAAAATACCAAGTCCAGCGCCCGCTATAAAAATGTCTCATCTGATAAGGCCAGCAAATCTGAGGATGTACCAGTCCCTACGAATGATCAATCATATCCAGTAGATGATGAGCCTAACCGATGGTGGATAGATGGACAGTGGCAAATCAATCGGGGCACCAAAATGATGAAAGTTAAGGAGAAAGTGATCTGCACCATTACAGAGGAGCACAAAGTTCTTATCGGGAGCATACATACAGTGCCAGACATCCACCAGTTGTTTCAATTGCACAAATGCAAAGGGATGGTTCATGACCGCGAGACTCACAGTGAAGAGATTGTGCGGGAGTTCAATGCCTCATATGGAGCCACTCTACGAGGGTCTATTCATAAGAAGGCCAAGCCCACATCATAGCACCCCCTAATTTCAGCCAAGGTACGAGATGTCTAAGTGAACATCTTCCCTACCACTATTAGTTGATTCCTCAATTTCCCTAACACTCACCATACATGGGCATACAACATAGCCGACTTTGACTATAGGTGGAACATTGTGAGAGGTAGAAATTTTACAAGATATGCAGATAAAAAGAATGTCGTGATAATATGTCTGGAAAGACATAAGGCCCTTCATAGCGAGAGATATAAGTGGGTTGCTTCACCCCGGAGTGGAGGGGGGGGGCGCATTCAGAAGTCCACCCTCACTTTAGTGGCTAAGTTCTTCTAGTTCTTGGTCCAAAATAGATTGTCACCTACTTAGCCTGACAACCTTGTCACTACGGAAAGAGCAGTTATGGGGGCTACACATGTCGTCGGGATTGAGATAGATTTCCCATGCTTTCTATCGGCCGAGATACACGAGAGGGCATTTAAGACCACCACCACTTACCAGTTTCCTTGCATGACATTTCAGATTTGCTGGGATGTTAGAGTGCCTATCTGGCATTGTGATAAATTGATGCATGCTATAGCGATACTAGACATAGTGGTGATACATGATGAAGCGAATGATGCAGCACCAAGTTGAGGGCCTCAAGTCGACATGTCTTTGGGAAAAAATCATGTAGATACGGTAGAGAAAATGCATGGAGATGGTCCTCCAACCCACACTGATGATGCACTGGCATCCTCGTTAAAGACAGTTAGAAAAGATCCCAGCTCATCACGAGCTGCTCATTCTTCTTGAGCCACTATGTTACCACTAGGCCGACTCAAGAAATTAGAAGGTCAAATGGCTAGCTTGCTACACCACATCAGCCATGGATGTGAAAGTTAATTTCGAGTCCGAAGAGATAATGAAAAAGAGAATGGAGGCAGAGACGGATCATAAGGTCCAAGAATTTTATAATTGACTCGATGCTTCCGAGTTTCAAGTTTTACAGAGGCTGCCCCCCACTGTTGGCAAGTCCTCAATCCAGTCCGAGCTAGCTAGTCTCCAGGCTGATGTTGTTGCCATCCTCACTACTCCAACTATTGAGCCACATGTTACACCTTTTGCACTTGGCAATGATTCAGTTTTTGGTGCCCTATTTAGCGAAGATGATGTAGTAGAGCGGCCCGAGCGCACCCATGCCCAAATATAGAGGCACAACTCCAGTCAAAAATCTGGTTACACGGAAGTGGAAAAGGCCGACAAGGAGCAGTATAGACGAGAGAAAAAGTAAAAGAAAGACTCTATTGTCGATGAAAAGATAAGGTCGCAAAAAACTCGTGAGATGATGGCTGGTGCTTCGAGTTCCATGCTCATTACAGTGGATGTGCGCACTACTTAGGGTGTGGTGAGACAAGTAAAAAGTACTACTGAGGGTGCTGTGTCCATTGTTGCAGGCACTACTGATAGTGGCCCCATTGTTGAAGCGGAGTTCATGAAACCGGACCCACCCGCTTATTGATGAGTCGTTGACGCTAAGCGCCATAGGTTTGCTTCACCCGAATCCATTATTTTTACCGTTTTGCGTGCATTGGGGACAATTGCAATTTTATTGGTTGGGGTGTGTAAATAGATTGTGAGTCATAGGGTGAACTCTGAGTAACCCAACTCATAGTCCTCTCTTTGGGTTTCCTAGCCTGTGTTACCCAAGAGGCTGCCTACTTTTCCGTTGAACCGAGATGTTTTAGAAATTGTATGTGTAGAAGCATGATAAAGAATGAAGCATGATGTCATAATCTTGTTAAAGAATGATACTTGTCCAAGACTTGAAAAACATGTGCTACAGGTGTAGGCTACAAAAAGTTAAATGTGTTGGCTTTGAGCATGACATGATTATGAACAGACTTGATTCCATGACCTAAGCTAGAACTTCAACTGTGAAAATTGACAACCGGGTAATGAAACTATGTACCAATTGTGAGTGTGGATTGTTGATGATTCAAGCAGTATGTGCTAATTTAAAACTTGTCCGGTTATTCTTACGGGGATATTCCACTCAAGAGAATCAGAGGTACTTGTTCTAAATAGTCCACTTAATGCTTTAATGTATCCAACCAAATGACAGGAATGTTTCGTTTGATCGTAATTCTTTGAGCCTTAAGAAAGACACTTCATTCAAAACCCCTAACTCAACTTCCCACATTCTACTGTCTTAGACCAGATCCCTCCTTGGACATGTGCACCTCGACTTATTTCAAAAGCCTAAGTTAAGGGTGGATAATGCAAAAGTGACCTCGAATCTTGGCCTTGACCAGACATAGGGTATTGTGCACCTTAACTAATAGAAAATCCTTAAGTTGAGGGTGTCTATGAGAGAAGGAACAAAAAGAAAAATGGGTATGAAAAGAATTGGGTTTTGGAACAAGAGGAAATAAGATAAGGATGTGGCTTTGTGTGAGATAATTTGAACAAAATTGATAACAAATGCGACAAACAAGTAAATGTAAGTAAAATAAGAAAAGAGAAAAATAAAGAGTTACAAAGCCTAAAAAGTCGCATCCTTAGTTGAAAAGAATCAAGGAAAGAAGAGAAAACTGTAGGATGTCGCAAAAGATCACAAAGAGGTAAGAAATCCTAATGTAATGTCAAGGAGGGAAGAAAGTCACTAAAAGTGCCCAAAAGTACAAAACCTAACACTGAGCCTACGTTACAAGACAAGAAAGACCTATAGTGATCCTAAAATCTAGTTTGGAGAGTCTAAGTAGTGAAAATAAGGGTAAGCATATGGTATTGAGAACTAACGGTGACTTGAACTTACTTCTGAGTGTGTGTAATGAATCCTTATTCTAAAAATCATCTGTATTGTGTGAAAATGAGGATTTTTTATTAAAGTGAGGGCATTAGCATTATCGGAAAGTTGGTATCTTGGGGGTGGTGAAACAATGCATGTTGTATGTTCAATGGTGTATCGCTGTCATGTTTCAACCTGCAAAAATTATCTTGTTTCGTCTAGGAGGGAAAGATATGCTCCTTAGAAAGAGAGTCGGGAAAGAAGGCCATGTGATTGCTGGTGCTTAAATTTCTTGCTTCTATTCACGTGTAAAGATTTAGTGCATCACTTCAGGAAAACAACGATTTTAAGTTGAGGGTGTTGATGTATCATGAGTTTACGGTAGTTCTGATACAATTCACTTAAGATTTGTGTGTGTCTAGAGCCTTTTAGTATTGTTTTTTTTTTTAGGAAAGATGTTGAGGCACGGAAGTAAAGATACAACTGAGAAAAATGCAGAAAAAAGAAAGCTACGGAGGTGATCAACAGACCATAGGTCCCTTGACTCTCCGTAGTTGGTGCTCGTAGATCAGCAGGCAAGGCATGAGAAGAGAATCAGAGAAATCTTGCTAAGTGTGGAACCACGGTGACCATTGATGGTCTGTAGTTTTCTCTACGGACCATACTGCTGAACCGTAGAATGTGACTGCGAGGGTTTCAATACCTGATTCATAGAAAATTCTAAGTATGGAGCTATAGAGTGGAGCAACAGACCCTTGATTGAGTTACGGTCCGTAATGACATTCCCTTGTTTGCTTCAGAAAGGCTAAAGTTTAATTTTCGAAATATTTCTAAGTCCTGGTTGACGGAAAGGACTTACGGACCGTAGATCCTTTGACGGTCCGTAAGTCAGTCTCGTGGAATGTAGACCTGTACTTGAGAAATGTTTCCTTATTTTTCTCTTTAAGTTTAGGATTTTTTTTCTGTAAAATGTAAACCTCAATTTTGGGGGTTAGACTTTATAATTCATGTTTTAGTTTATGCTTTCTGGAGACTAACTTGCAAACTCTTAGCAATTGTTCATTCCAAAAGTACGCTATTTAAGATTTTGTCTTTGAAATTCAAGTTGAAATTCTGGGTTAAAAATAAAGTTACCTTGATGATGTCTCTCGTTCTTCCAAGGAAACCTTGCACCTTAACGCATATAAAATACGTAAGTTGAGGGTAACTATAATAAAGGAAAACTAAAAAAAAAAGTGATTGAAACATTCTTGAGACGACGAGAATTATGTGTGAAATAATTTTTGAAGAGAGGACTGAAAATAAAGAGAAGAAAATAAGGGGTCATGAAGTCTAAAATTGCAAAGTGTGTACGGAAGTGTATGTCACTATTATATAGTATTCCTACGCATCGCATATCCTACTTTACAACTCATTAAAGTCCTATTTAATTTTATTAAACCATGCTTAATTAGTCGAGATTACATAATGGACAAACATATGGTTCTTTGTGCATACATCTGAGTTTTCATTTTGAGTGTGAGAGTGTTCTTTGATGCTAAGTCCTTAATTTCTATTCAATCTTTTGATTTGAGTGTGTGAACTTTTTCTTCTTGTGAGGGAACTTGTTTCACGATAGATTGGTTATTTTATTAACATTCTTTGATGAGAGTAGGTAAACAAACTTAAATTTGATGAGTTCAAAGTCTTTCCTTGAGGTTAGTAGGTTAGAGGTTTGTTGTTTATTTGGATGTCTTGCACAATGATTCTGAAGTGTCCTTGATATTTTGAAATTGGTATATGACATAATTGTTTGTATTTACCAAAGTGATGACATTTCTAGTATGATTTTTTTTTAGATGAGCTTCAATGCTTGCTCGAGTACGAGCACAGTTTTTAAGTGTGGTTTGTTGTTATGAGGCTAAAAATATATATTTTTAACCATTATTTGCCTCACATTTATTATTATATTTGCCTTTTTTGAACATGAATTTTATATATTGTGCTAAATTGTGTATTTTATTTGTAGGATTAAATTAGTTATGAAATAAGGAATTTTGGAGCTAAAACGAATTAAAGATAGAATGTTGAAGAAGAAAATCAAGCAGGCAGCTTAATGGATTAAATTAAATATAATAATAATTTAATTATAAGGAAATTGCGGCTGGAAATTGTGGAATTTCAATTGTCACACTGTTTATTGTAGCTGCCATATGGCAGCAACTTACCTTTGCAGATTATGCTGATGCGGCAGTACACGCGGGGAAAACGAAAAGGAATCCAATTCCTTTTGGTTTTTGATTCCTAATTTAAGTTGAAATCAATTATTTTATTTACGGTTTGTATATCTATAAATAGATCATGAAAAATTATTTTTGAGGGAGCCAAGAATCAAGAAACATGACACAATATTTAACACAAACTTATTTATATGATTAACACAAGCATATTTATTAATAAAACATTCTTCTCCTTTATTACTTTTTTTAAATTCGTGATTAATATAAGATAGTTTAGCTATTCTTCTTAAGTTTTTATGATTAGCACAAATATATTTATTTTAATAAATTTGGATTGTGTTTTTGAGATAATGAGTAGCTAAATTTCATACCTAGGGTTGTGGGAACCATAAGTGATTAGTAAAGTATGAATAGTAATTAATCAATTCCTGAATACTGTTGTCGCATGAATTGATAATTCTTTTGTTTAGAAGTCCATTTAACGTCGGCCAATGTTAGAACTGACCTTGTTTCTACTTGCCCGACAAATGAGGTAGTTAATTAGAAAAGAATTATCTACATACATTTAGTGTGATACTATCTAATCGTCTAGTGTCAAATAGTGCAAGAGTGAAAACTAAGCAATACATTGATGCGCTGTCAAATATGAGTTAAAGGTAAGAGTTTTAAACTATACACACGTAGTTGAACCAAGGTGCGGAATAAAATTCTGTAGTTGTCGGACCAAGGAATTAGAGTAGCTAATTATCACTCTCCATGTAATAACACTAAGAAAGAATTACTATAATTAGGATTATTACGTTATGAGCTTATGGGGAACACAATCCTTGTTATTTCTAATAATTTGAATATAAATAAATATTTATTTCAAAGCAATTTTTATTGTTTTAATTTATTTTATTTCAAATTCAATCCCCTGATTGTTATATAACGACTGTTGAGTTAAATATTTGTTATTTACAATATTCTTCCATATTCTCTGTGGGATCGACTCCGACTCATAGTTTGATAAGTATATTGCATGCGATTAGTTATATTATATTTCTTTTCAAGATGTATATTTGAACGTTATTAGTCTCCACATGATTTAGAGGAGCTAAGAAGAAGCTGAAGGAGCTCCTTAAGGCCGGTCATTTTCACTGGTCCAAAGCACGTTATGGTGCGCTGTTTCTATTCCAAAAGAATAAAGAGGATTATTACACTTATTCATTGAGTACCGGATGGTCAATAAGGTAATTATAAAGAATAAGTACCCTATCTCTCTTATTGTCAAGTTGTTTGATAGACTTGGAGGCCAAATACTTCACAAATGTGGATATTAAGGGCTATTACCAGGTGCGTATTATGGAGGGATATGAGCCAAAGACAACGTGCATGACAAGATACAGAGCCTACGAGTGTTGCTGATGCCTTTTGGCTTAACCAATAAACCTCCGACATTTTGAATAATATCTTTCATCCCTACTTGGACCAGTTTGTGGTAGTATACTTTGATGACATAGTCATCTATAGTAACACGTTGGTGGAGCACATGGAGCATCGAAGGAAGGTTTTCCAAGTACTACGGGAGAACCAGCTCTATATTAAGCGAGATAAATGTGGTTCGAAGAGGCTAATATCCAGGAAATCCAAGAGTGAGAGGCTCCCACACAGGTGGACGAGCTGAGAGAATTCCTTGGGCTTGCGTTAAAGAAGATTAATCTGTGGGTTTGGTACGAGGAGTGCCAATAAGAATTTGAGGGTCTCCGGGTCGCGTTGACAGAAAAACCTGTCTTGATTCTACCCAATTTTGAAAAGACCTTTGAGGTACATACAGATGCCTTGGATTTTGCCATTGCGGGATTCTTAATTCAAGATAGACACCAAATACCGTTTGCAGCCACAAGTTGAACAAGACCGAACGACGCTACAAGGTGCAGAAGAACGAGATCACAACCATCATGCATTTCCTACGCATGTGAAAAAACTACTTACTAGGGTCCAAGATCGTGGTCTAGACAAACAATGTGGACACTATCGACTTCCAATCACAAAAGAAGATCAGCAAATGAAATCTAAGTGGCAAGAATTTAAGGCCGAGTTTAATTACGTCTAGGAGTACCAGAAGGGAAGGGGCAATGTTTTGGTCGATGCAGTGAGTAGGAAGGCCGAGATTTCCACCATCACTATAGACCATTGTGAAATTCAAGATGAGATCAAGGATTTCATGAAACACGATCCAGAGTCCAAGAAGCTTATGGAGTTGGCTATCTAAGGTAAGACAAACCACTTTTCGGTGGAAGATTGCCTTTTGTTCACTACTGGTTGGAGGTTCTATTTGCCTAAGTTTTGGTCTATATGGCGGCTCATCATCAAGCAAAGACACGATATGTAGTGGTGTGTGAATCTAGGGCAGCGACGAACAAGGGTGTTGATTGAGGAAATCTATATTTTGCCACGTATGTCGGACGACATAGAGTGCTTCTTGTAGACATGTGTTGTATGCCATCAAGATATAGTAGAGTGAAAGAAACGAGGAGGGGTATTTGATCCACTACGTGTAGCATAACACCAATGGGAGAGCATGACCATGGACTTCATCACCTCCTTACCCAAGTATGACGAATATGGAACGATAATGGTCATAGTAGACAAATTTCAAAGTATTGGGGACTTCCAAGGCATATACTCAAATATCAAGACCCCTGCTTCAGCAAAAACGTTTAGATGATGCTATTTGAGATACTTGGCATGGAGCTTCACTTCTCCACAAGTTTCCACTCGCAGACCGACGACGAAACCGAGCATGTCAATGCCCTTAGGAACTATATTAGTGCACACTAAAAGATTGGGAAAATTTCCTTGACAAAACATAGTTCTCTAATAATTTACAATGGAAAGAGTCCACCGAGCACACCTCGTTCGAGTTGGATACTGGCCAACGACCCCAAAATCTACATTCTTTACCAGTCGGTATCCAGGGGAAGAGTTAGGGAGCCTACCATATTTCCAAGGGATGGGTGGAACAGATCGAAATTGCCAAGTCATACAAGGATAAGGCAGCAGAAAGATGAAGTTATTTTTCGACCGCAGGCGGAGTCTCACAGACTACAAAGTAGGGACATGGTCTTGTTGAAATTCAATCCAAGATAGTTCAAAGCAGTAAGGGGTGTTCATCAAAACATAGTGCAGAAATATGAGGTCCCATTAAAGATCGTTCCCAGGGTGGGAATGATCTCGTACAAGGTGGTGTTGCCTCCACATTTCAAAATCAATCCAGTCTTTAATGTTAGCATCCTCAAACCATACCATGAGGACAAGGAAGATTCTAGCTGGACCAATCACGAAAAGAACTCATAACTATCACTTCCTTGCATGACCGAGATATCGAGGCTATCATAGACTATCAAGCCAAACGAAAGTAATGTCACCAAGCCGGCGCCATGTTTCTATATCACTAGAAGGGGAAAACTTTGGAGGAAATCACATGGGAGATATCTAAAGACTTGTGGTAGTTTAAGGACCAAATCCGAGAGTTTTTAAAGTAGTGCACACAATCATCGCATCAACAAGTGCGGAAGAGTGTCATGTCCTACCACTTCAGAGTTCAAATTGAGCACCATAATATGGGAGAAGAATCTAGAGTTATGGAGAGGCTTATGGAGTAGTCTTGAACCCCTTAGATATTTCAATAAGTCCTTCGACTTTTGTAAAATATGTAAAGGATTCTAGAGAAGGACCAAAGTGTAAATACTTTAGGGACTCGTAAAGTAATTTTTAATTGCACTTTGTTCACTAGGTTGCAGTATATATAAATGGGGAATTTATTTGCAAAGCATCACTCAAGTTGTAACCAATCTTCCAAGCAAATACAAATCCTTCTTTCAATCTTGTCAAATCTTTCTAAGTCATTTTTCTTAGTTTCAAAGGATAACTTGACCTTAGATGATCTTGAAAGATTAATGAGTAAGTTTCCAAGTGCCACACAGAGCTTTAGCTAGACTGTAAGTCTGTGATAAAGAGTTGAGTAAATCAAGGAAATGGGGTTGGGCTTATAGGTGATCCAAGCAAACACTCTTCTCAAACATTGAAATTATACACTAAAGGATCACAATGACAAAAGAAGAAGAGAAAGAGAAAGAAGAGAAAAAGACATCAAGATATCAAAGGGTTTGATATTTAAATTTGAAAATACCCTTGAACTCTTTATCTTTGACGGTCATGACTAACATCTCCAAACGTGTTCAACGAATCGCCAATTATAGTTCAAGCTCGTAGAACATATATGAACAAAGAATAAAAACATGAATGTTGATTTTGTGGACCTGATGGATTTTGTATAGTGCATGTCAGCAGATCACCTTATTGAGTTATAATAGTTGATTTCAATAGTATGCTTTTCAATATGTTCAAACTTAAAAGGCGGACACGAATAAGTCAACACAATGCCTGGAATTGTTTATGCTTCTTTTTTCAACCTTTGAACTTCTTCTCAAGCTGCACTTACAACACATGTTATTCAAAAGCCATAAAAACAACACTAAAGACTTGGGTTGTCTCCCAATAAATGGCTTTTTAATTTTGTGGAGCGACATAGAACTCAAATTAACAATCATTCTCCAGGTTTGGTATGGTGTCACTTGACAATGTTCCCTTTTGCATTGGATTGATATGAGTGATGATGTGACCCTATTGGGTCTCTAGTGCTTGATAGAAACATTGTGAGAAACCAGTGTTTGGGATAAAGTGGAAAAGTCATTTTTAAATTCCTTCAAAACATCATCAGATCATTTAACCTTGTTGTAGATCCTTGCAAACAAGTCTTTAGTATGGCTTCCTTCTAGTCCTTGTCATTCTTTTTGGTGTGGACGATCATTGGAATAACTTACCTATCATTTTCCATCTCTTTATCCCTCATATTTCCACCAAGTCTTGATGACCAGCATCTCTATCCTTGTTGCAACCTTGGTTTCCATATTTTCATTGATAATTGGTGTAAGAACCACCTATTTGATTTCCTAAGTATTCAAATTTCTGATTGTTTAATTCCTCAAACTTGGCCTCATTCAGGCACTGCACACTTTTGGTTCCAACAATATTTATCAAACTGAATTCACTTCACATGACATGTTTAGACAATAACTCGAGTTGAGTTATCATTTTGGCATATTTTCATCTCTTTCTTGGTCCTCGACATTTTCTTAGCTTAAAGTCAATTGTAGAGTAGGTACTTGGTCCTCTCTAGTGTTCCATGGTCGGTTAACCTTAGGAATATCATCTAGCAACGAAGCAACAACATTGTACGACTGTCTCCTTAATCCATCTTGTACTAACTGATCAACCACATCTTTATTGACTAAACAAGGATGCAATAGAAGTATTGCAGCCGCAAATTGTCCAGAATGACATGCGTTGGACATTTCAAAAAGGATTTCTTGAACCTCAACCACATCTCATGTAGAGGTTCCCCTCCAATACACTTAAACTTTTGGATATGGGTTTGAAGCTTAACCATCTTTGAGGGTGGAAAGAATCTCTCCAAGAAGGCAACATTTAGCACTATCCACGAAGTGATAAAATTATTTGGAATCATGCCAACCATCTTATAGACTTTCCTGTTAAAGGGAATGGGGATAGCCTCAACGTCATGGACTCTTGAGAGATATTCTTGAACAAAAAGGATCCACACTCCTCCATGAAACTCCTAAGGTCTTCATGGGGATCCCTATGAGCTAGGACATTAAAATCTTCTTCGATCGGCACAATTTTTTTCATTTTTCCGGTTATGTGGAAAACACTCCTCCTAGTTGTGAGAGGTATGCGGATTTCTCCCCAGGTTTGAATAACATATATGCGCATATCATTCAAATCATCAATGTTGCATTTTTACCTAAGTGACTATTGTTGTGACTTCCATGGTCACTCATCGAATGAAGCCAGCAAATTAGACAACAACAAAACAAAACCAGAAGTTACTACAACTAAGAAAAATTAAAATATAATTTCACAATTAAAATTCTCAACCACCACTCCGCGACAGTGACACCATTTTTAATATAGCTCAAATTTCCTGCTTAAACCAATTAAAAGAGCAGTGGTCATAGTAAATAAGTAGACCCAATGAAGAGTTGGGATTGAATCCCACAAAAAATGGTACATAGTAGATAATTCCTATCAAGAGATTTGGATTTTAAGATTTCTCATTTATAAAAGTAAGAACAAATGGGTAGATGATTCCACCATAAAATAAAAATCTTTGATTATAAATTATCACAATTAAACTAAAATATTAAAAAATTCAAGAGTTAACACGCAATATCGGTGTGTAGGGATTGAGAATTAATGTCGCATAGGGGTAATTGTTCTTCTCTATAGTGATGAACATTTATGAATAGGAAAGTTATATTTATTGACACTAATAATCTTTTGATCTCAAAGACTTTATGCATAAAATCTTCCTTTGTTCTCATCTTATTATCAATCTAATCAATGCAATACCTGACTCTATTCTCTCTTTCCAAAAATAGAGCTAAAGATTTGACCCATAACCTCTATTTTCAAGCAAGTTACAGACATGAAACCTAAGTTGCTAGTATAAGATTAATTACCCGCTCCAATAAATCTCTTTCGAGAATCAACAACAGATCGGAAGTAGGAATTACGTTTGAAATTAAACCTTAAAATAATCTATGCTAATTAGACCAAATTCATATTTGGACATCAGAAAAATAGAGCGTAACACAATACTCACAACAATAAATCAACAATCAACCCAATAATGGCACCTCAGATCTTGGGGGTTTTAACACCCATCACATAAAGTAAAGAGATTATACCTTTTATGGAAGTGGCCATGGGTAATATGAAATTAAGCATCTATAAGTAAACCCACTTTCGATTGAACTATAATTTGTCAATTTCAAGCACAAAGTTGTAATACCCCAAAAGTTAGAAAGTGTTCTTCACAAAAGTAATGTGTTCTCTCTCTAGACTCTATTTCAGAACTAATTCTTTGATAACCTCTCTAATTCTTTTTCTCTCCTCTGGGCTATTTGTAGTTTCCCAGAATTTAGCCAAAAATCCAATGCGCGTCTCATTCAGCGACATTAGTCAGGATCACTAAGCTTGTTCGGCATACAACATCTAAATCTTCGCTCACCTTTTCACTCTCAAGGCTTCATGTGTTTGATCCTAAGACTGCGAACTCAATAGAGTCAGCCTTTCATTGTCAAGGAATTACCAACTAGTTTGTCTATTGAGCCTTTTTTTTTCACACTTTCATTTTTGGTGTTGATCATTCTGCTCATCGCTCTCTCAAATGTAGTTTTAAAACCTTATTCGATAGACACAAATTCTTTACACTATATTTGTGAATGAGGTCTTGTAAATTGGGAAATCCACCTTTCTTGATTGGCGATAAACAATGTATAGTTTGCACTGCTTTTTGCATTTGTACCATTTTTTCAAACATTAATCCTTGACCCTTCTATTCTCCTTGTAAGTCATAGATATTTTTTAATCAGAATAGAAAAATATAGGCACCGATGACACTAATTATTATACTAAATAGACCTCAAATGAGTTAATCTACCACTCATTAATACACTACCTACAAAATAATGAATCCTCGATCTCTACTAATGCTTGAGAAAATCTAAATATTTGTGCGAACCACAAACTGTACTCTCTGACACTAAGATCACACTAATTTTGTCACACCGTGAGCTAACCCCTGAGATGTAGACACGGGATCTAGGACAAAAATTCACCCCAAGCTAAGCTTTTTTGCATGATCATGTGAATAATAAATATAATAAACAAATAATTAAGTGCTGCAGAATGTAAAACATAAAAATTAAAATGATGGGGAACACCAATATACTAAATTTTAATATACCAAATCTCAAACTTTAATACAGGAGAATTATCAAAAATAAATGTTAAACTGAATCTAACTATCTTAAATAAGCCTCTAAAACTAACTACAAATGTTGTGACATACCCCAACTACATTAATCAAAACTGAAAGTAAAGACTAAAGTACTGAAAAGATAAAAATGTCACTATTGTACTCGAAAAATGAGGACTCACCACTGATGCTACTGAACTGGAGATCGGGAACCGATCTATGCGTGATCTGACTGCTCTGGGCCAGAACATACATCATAAGAACAAGTAGCACAATATATGCGTCAGTACTTGAAAGGTACTGAGCACGAGGTATAGAGTAAAGCTGAAATAAAAATATAACTGAGCAAAGCAATAAAGAAATGAAATAATCTCAACATGATATAGATATTGAAATATTGTACATGACTAATCTTAACGCAATGACCAAGTTATAACATGTTGAGAATAAATACTGAAACATGGTTAATGTAATGGAATCTTAGTGAACTGTGGAAGCTACTAATTACCTATAATAAAAACCACATGAGATAACTATGGAGTCCAATGCATATGCCCCATTGAGAGGACCCAATATACCCGGCCAAAGTTATAGAGACATGCTGGCGTGATCACTCAAAAATAATGTTCACAGAAAGAACTTAGAACCTACGTGGCTAGTAGTTATAGGATTATTTGGGTACACTGAACTATAGTCCAACTTGGTATTATGCTACTCTTTATGAATTAAGTGATTAACATAATAAAACTAAAGTTCTATAATATACTGGATAGCTCAAACTGACTTGCAAAGTGAGAATGTGCAATAATATTTCGATAAAGACACATTCATAAATGAGGAATGTATATCTAAAATAACTTAATTAACTGCAATATTTGTCCTAGCACGTGTAATTGAAGAACTAAAGCAATACATAGCTAGAGTTCTAAAATTCATGCAATAGACTAAGTAATAACATAATAATCTATTTTGGATCATTTAAATAGCTAATTCATGATTATCTACTAAAGTTTTGTAAGCCCTAGGTCAAGTCATGATAAGAGAATCAAGAATCTGACAAAAAACAATGGACTCAATGGGTGAAAGGAACCACGAGTGAAATCCCAAATACCTGCTTTGATTTTGAGATTGAAATTAATGAAAACCTAAAGCGTTCTTAGAGCTGGGGTTGGTCGAATCTTTTTCCTTTCTTCATTCTAATTTTCTGTTTTTTTTATGAATGATTTGAATTAGATAAGTTCTACTTATGTTTATAAGCTAAAGCTGACAAAAACCGTGAAATTTAGGATTGAAATGATGAGGTTTAAATGTCTAAGTAAGAAGGAAAACACTAAGTATCCCCGACATAAAGTTGTAGACTGAATGATCACGTCCATCTTCACAGACCGTAAAAGGGACAACAGATCGTGAAGTCGATCGTGAACCACACTTAGACTGGAGCCTGAGGGATCTGGTTCACGGGCGTTACCACGGCCAGTGTGAAGGCCCACGGACCATTAAGTCATTTGTCGTCTTTACTTGGGATGTGGTGTGGAGGCTGAATTTCTAGAAGGCTATTGATTAAATCCCCACGGACTATCCCACAACCCGTGTGAAGGACAAGGGACCATGAAGTCATCTGTGTTCTTCACATAGGCTGAGGATCTGAAGATACTAGCTAAGGGCTCACTAAAATGGCCTTCATGTACGCCTCTATGGCTTGTGTGGAGGACCACAGACCATGAATTTGGGGTCTGAGACTAGGCTTTGTGGGTCTACTAGTTAACCCACCACGGGCATTATCACGGCTAATCATCAAGAACACGACCGGTGAAGGTGCCCGTGTTCTAATGTCTTGGATTGATGACTTCTAAGGCATGACCATGGGAAGGTCTACGGACCATGGATGCTTTCAAGGTCCGTGAACCCTTCCGTGGTCCACAGTACAAAGTAGTTTTTTCTGTAAATTTTTTTCTCTGTCTTATTTTGAAGATGTTACAATATCTCCCTCTTCGGAACAATCTTCCTTGAATGAAGACTTAACTAGATGAATTTTTCACGACCGGGGCGCACCCCCTAATAGTAACTGGCGTCTTCGTCCTCTTAGAGGCCTAAAACAAGTTTTTAGCATATATCATCGCATTTCATAGGTCAATAAAATTGCGGAATATTAAAAACTCTACACATGAAGTTTACATAGACTTGTCATATATTAAAACTAGTCTACATCGTCTCACACATAACCATCTAACATAGGAGTACAAGATTTGGGATATAGCCCTTACAACATTAAAATATTTCTCATAAGAGAATACAACATAGTCCTTATAATATAGGAAATGAACAAATAGTCTTTAGACTAATCACATGACATGAACTAGAGTAGCAGGCTTCGTCCTCGGACATGAGGACTCACCAACTTGGGAATCTATCCAAGCTTCTTGAAATTTGGCCTTGAAACTCTTTAATGGCCCGAACCTACGCTATAGTAGAAACAGAGAGAATATGGGTTAGTACAAACCACATGTACTATGTATGAAGACATATGCAGTAAAACATTTAGAAACATGCTGAAAAGGACATTTGGTTCATAAGCTTGCTAAGTTAACTTGAAAGACTTTATGCATATCCCAAGAATATAGCTAAGTCCAACAATAAGACATTTTCATATTACATGTTCATGAACAACATCATAGTAAATACATAAGCAATATTTCATCAATACATTACAAGACCTTACCCATAATCCCAATTCAAGTCAACTAGTACAATGTCTATGTGAAGCCCCATAACCTCACATAAACTAAGTCAACTGTTAAAGAAACCACAAGCATTGCCCTTACCTCATATAGCATCATAACAATTGTACATAATCTCATACGTGACAATCTAGACCAACAAAATATATATTAAGTGAATGCAACATCGTATGAGAAAACTATTATAAAATATCAATATTATGCATTTCATTCATAACTTATATGTATAGAAAAAACATCCTAAGTGTCACACCCGAAATCTAGAACCCAAATCAGATCGGCGTCGTTAACCTCTCAGAGGTCGCAGAGAAGCCTCTTCTTAGCTTTCATCACAATCATACAGTTAAATTTGCGGAAAATTTAAAACTCTTATTGAAGTATACATAGACTTCATATAACTGCATAGAGTGATATACTAATAGCTCAACATAAAGCAACCATCTATCAATAGATTAAACAATTGAAATGATGAATCGTAATGATAATAATAGTTTGCCAAATCAGCCTTATTACAAACATTTGAACAAATGTTAGAAATGAAACGCTAGGGACAGCATCCACTAACTATATCTAATGTACTAAGCTATAATCATAAATGTAGCATCCTCGAACTCAAGATGACCTACCAAAGTCTGAAGATCGCTAATCCAAACTGCTTCGTCGAATCTTTAATCTTCTCTAGAACCTGCACCTATAAAAATAGTAATAATATATGGGGTTAGTACACACTTGTACTAAGTATGGGTATATGCACATAAACACATAAGGACTATGCATGATCAAGAAAAGGTCTTCCTAAAGCAACATGTCGTTTCTGGAAAGTTAAGTCACTTTACTTTCTTAAATCATTATTTTGTGATTCCCAGCCTTAGTTTATTTTTCACTCTTTTCTTCTTTCTTTTGTGTATTTCAATGATCTCCTTTGATCCTATGTTTTACTTACAAGTGCAATAATTCATTGTAGTCCCATACCTACAATGAATCGAGTAAGAAATATGCAAGACTAAGGAAATGATTTGGCTACCTTACTTACAAGTTAGATATTTTATTCTTGTTCAATTGGGTATGAATGTATTTATAAGCCAATCTTTATTAGTTATGCCCATTATTTGGTTGTTTGCATAATATGTAGATCTTGGGGCATATATTCATACTTCAATATTGGCATAAACCACTAACTTGTTAAAACTTCATTCTTATCAAACATTGATTATTGATCTTCCTAAGCTCTTACTTACTTAGTTCACTTTGAACTTACATTTCTTCTTATTTGATCTGTTGTTCACTTTGAACATGCTAATTTCATTCTCTCTTACTTTCTTTAAATAAATATTTAGCATTAACTGAAATAGATCATGCGAGCTAACATGAAATCTAGTGTCTTCCCCACTCCGAAAAGAGGTGGATCACCGGTTAAAGTGAAACCAAGCTCAGTGATTTCCCCACACCGAAAAGAGGTGGTTCACCGGCTAAAGTGAAACCAAATTCAGTGTCTTCCCCACACCGAAAAGAGGTGGTTCACGGCTAAAGTGAACCAAATACTTTCTTGATTTTTAACCGACATAGATAATGTGAGCTAAACATGAAATCCATTGTCTTCCCCACACAAAAAAGAGGTGGTATCACTGGCCAAGTGAAACCAAAACTACCTAGCATTCTTAGGTGGATTTCCCCACTAGCTAGTCCCTATGATGGCAACATAGTTCAAAGACTAGGATACTTCAGAGACCCTGGTCCACCTGGGGGGTGATCTCGTCTCATAAGGCTTACATGTGCAGGGATAAGCTCATTGCTAGTCTATGGGTGCTAAGATCAGATTTATTTTACTTTATAACCTTTAGAGTTGACTCAAACATTATGGAAGGTTGATTCTAGTATGAGGTATACTTAACTCAATGGATGACTGGTAATCCCTTTTCTAGACTTGATGAATATGAACTTAAATATTACATTATCATCATGATGCGAGTGAGACTTGTCTCGCAACTTCTAGCACCCTCTTATGTGTGTAACTTTGACATAATCGATTAAGTGTAATTGAGACTTGCCTCACTTCTTTTAACACTCTATATTAGGTCAATTTCCTAACTTAAGCTTTTAGTTATTTGATTACTCACCTTAACTTGTTCAACGTTAATTGATAGTCTTGTACAATTGTTTACGAAAGTTATAAGGACTTATTCAATGTTATTACGTTCACAAGTTCGTGTGGATAGGGTATGTTGGGACTTGTCCCATTGATTGACATACCCTATGTTATGAGTTCATTGAGTTATGATTGGTATGACTTCACATATTTTGAAATAATATTGCTAGCCAATTTGTTGGCATAAATCAAACTATGATATTATCACTAACCAATTCAATTACTTCATGAATACATTATAGTAATCCATCATGTTAAACAAGCCAACTTTTAACCTTTGATTATTCTATGAAATAATTCAATGAACAACTTATCATAATTTCATCTTCTCGAACAGAAGTAGGCATTACAACATTTATCATTTCATGTAAATAATACCCTAAGTATACGGATTTAACATGTAGGTTTCATTCGACATTATAAATCAAGAAAACATACACATAATGATCAGTTAGCACCACATACCAAAAACATTCTCAAGCTTTACATTACACATACTACAAGAATCGGAAATCGGGAGAACTAGGGAGATGAATATGTGATTCATTGGGAACAACCCTAGTTTCGATATTCTTGATTTCAAAACATTTGAAAAGCCTCTTGGAGAAAGGAATCTAGGAGAGAAAACCCATACCTTACTGTAGAATTAAATCTACGAAGATCACCTTGCTTTTTGCATGAAAAAACTTGAAGAACTGCTTGCAATCGCCTAGGGTTTCTTTACATTTTTCACTATTTTTCGGTGGTAGCATTTACTTATGAATAACGTGAGTCTAAGTCTTTAGGAACTTAATAATGACTAATTAATCTTAGACTAAATAACTCAATTAAATAACTCAATTATCTAATTACCAAAATGCCCCTCCTAAATTGACTAAAAATAGGAGAACACTTGACTTAACCGAAATCTGGAATTTTACTTAATGGATTCGGTTTGGACCATTTAAATTAATTAATTAAGTTGTTAATTTAACTAATTAAGTAACCTAGGGTAATTACTAAAGTACCCCTTAGTTGTTAGGACCATAACCAACCCTTTGGACCATCCTAGGTTAGGTACTAGGATGTTTCTTAGTTAGTTACTCGGCTTAGTGTCACCCGGTTTGGTCTTAGGATGTCGGGAGCACTAGTTAGTTATTTTTGGTTTTTACAAGGTTAGTTATCTAGTTAGGTCAGTTAGTTAGAGCCTAGGACCGGTTAGGGAGCTTGGCCCCATGTGGATGGACCCAGACGCGCGCCTATCCCCAACCGCTCTAACTAAATCGGTCAGCTTGGTCCCTCGGTCGGTTGCACATGTGGTTGCACATGTGTTGCCGTGCACTTTCCTAACTAACAATTCTGGAAGGTTCATTTGGAATGTTCAATTATTGTCCCAAGGATCCTCACTATGTCCTTGGGCACTGCTTAATCTACATGATCATTTTAAATGACTATGTGCTAAGGTACCTAGGCTTGACACTTGGATGCCTAGTACCTAATGAGTGTGTGTGTGAAGAGTAATTATATTTTAGATTAGGGTCTTCATTGCAGGTACAATTCTTAAGCAAGCTTAGATTGGAGTATTTGACATCCACGTATATTTTAATTTGCTTGTGTAGACATTGGCTAAAACCCTTAAGCCAATATTCTCTAACATGCCCAATATTACTCAATATTGGGCATTGGGATGCCTATGTACCCTAATACATATGCTTAAATCCTAATAGACTCTTTACTAGAAGAGTACATTTTCTGGAATGTTACATTATCCCCCCTTAGGAACATTCGTCCCCGAATGACACTACACATCATTTGAAAAGAAGAGGGTATTTTAGAAAAACACATCAAGATACTTGAAACTTTACTCTTTGTGAATATGTGATTCACAACTTACTCTGGATGATGCACATTACTCAAAGCTTATCTGAAGCTTTATCTCTGAGACTGAGGAACTTCCTTCTCAATCTCACTTTAACTTAATGCACATTACACTCATGCAACACAAAAATCATGTCTACGCTATACAAAAACAGCAACATGAATGCAAGCATGAACTCATATTAACTCATCTAGTGCAAGTATAAAACACATATTTATGGACTTAAAACACCAAAACCGACTGATGCACTAAAATTTAGAGTCTCATCAACAAAATCGGACTTAGTAAGAGGATATCTAACCTCAAGAACTAAACAAGTGAGGGTAACGGGATCTCATATCGGCCTTGGCCTCCCATGTTGCTCCCTCAACGAGGTGGTTCCTCCATAACACCTTTACGGTGGCAACCTCCTTGTTCCTCAGCCGCTTCACTTGGCGATCTAAAATTTCAACGGGAACCTCTTCATATGAAAGATTCTCATCGAGTCCTAACCCGTCAAAAGGTAGAATTGATGCTGGATCGCTTAGACACTTTTTAAGCATCGAAACGTGAAACCCTGGATGAACAGAAGCCAAGTCGTTCGGTAACTTCAGTTCATTGGAAACATTTCCTACATGCTGTAAGATCTCATAAGGACCTATATACCTCGGACTCAATTTCCTTTTCTTACCAAACCTCATCACCCCTTTCATGGATGCTATCTTTTGGTAAACTTTATCACCTACTTCGAATTCAAGAGCCCTCTTTCGGTTATCAGTGTAGGATTTTTGACGACTGTAAGCAGTAGCCAATCTATCCCTAATCATTCTTACCTTCTCCAAAGCCTCATGTACGATCTGAGGGCCAAGGATGGCAGATTCTCTTACTTCAAACCAGCCAACTGGGGACCTACATCTCCTACCATACATTGCTTCAAAAGGTGTCATCCAAATACTGGAATGGTAGCTATTATTATAAGAGAACTCAATTAGTTGCAAGTGATCGTCTCAACTCCCCTTGAAGTCAATAACACATGCTCTCAGCATGTCTTCAAGGGTCTGAATGGTACATTCTGCTTGCCCATCCATTTGATGGTGAAAAGCAATGCTGAGCTTTGCTTGCGTACCCAAGCTCTTTTTGAAAGATCTCCAAAAATGAGAGGTGAATTGGGATCACCTATCCGAAATGATAGATAAAGGAATCCCATGACACCTCAAGATCTCATCAATATATAGCTTGGCATAATCTATGGCTCTGTAAGTAGACTTCACAGGAATGAAGTGAGCAGACTTAGTCATCCTGTCAACAATGACCCAAATGGAATCATGCAGTCTTCGGGTTCTAGGCAGACCAACCACAAAATCCATATTAATAGCTTCCCACTTCCATGTTGGAATCTCAATCGACTGAGTAAGACCTCCAGGCGTAAGGTGTTCGGCCTTAACGTGTTGGCGATTGGGACACTCCCCCACAAACTTAGAGATATCTCGCTTCATACCTTCCCACCAATAAATCTCCTTCAGATCATGATACATCTTGGTGGAACCTGGATGAATGGAATACCTGGATCCATGAGCTTCTGTAATAATATTAGGCATCAAATCATCAATATTTGGCACGTACAATATCCCCTGGTACCTAAGCACACCATCCCCCCTAGGGAGAATGATTCATTCATCTTACTCAACACTTAATCTTTCAACTCCATGAGTACTGGGTCGAGATGTTGATTGGCTTTAACATCTACAACAAATGAGGATTCAGAACTTGAATGGATCGTAACACCCCCATTTTGTGCATCTATCAGCCGTACACCTAACCTAGCCAATCGGTGTACTTCTTTAACCAACTCTTTCTTCTCATCATCAATATGAGAAACACTGCCCATGCTCAATCAGCTCAAAGCATCGGCCACTCCGTTGGCCTTACCTGGGTGATAGTGGACACTCATATCATAATCCTTTAGTAACTCTAGCCATCTTCTCTGACGAAGATTCAATTCTGTTTGTCTAAAGAAATACTGAAGACTTTTATGGTCAGTAAATACATCGACATGTACACCATATAGGTAATGTCTCCAAATTTTCAACGCGAATACCACATTAGCTAACTCAAGATCATGCGTAGGGTAATTCTTCTCGTGGATTTTAAACTGTCTCGATGCATATGAAATCACCTTACCATCTTACATAAGATCCCAAACCTACTCGGGAAGCATCACAGTACACCACATACCCTTCACCACTTCTCGGCAACGTGAGAACTGGGGCCGAAGTGAGTCGGTCTTTGAGCTCTTGGAAGCTCTTTTTACAATTTTCAGACCACTCAAACTTCTCCTTCTTATTTGTTAAAGCATTTAATTGAGCAATAATTGCGGAAAATCCCTCCACAAACCTGCGATAATAATTAGCCAAACCCAAGAAACTTTGAATATCGGTAGGAGTGAAGGGTCTCAGCCAATTCTTTACTGCCTCAATCTTTTTCGGATCGACCTCTACACCCTGATCGATAACAATATGACCAAGGAAGGTCACTGATCTCAACCAAAACTCACATTTGCTAAACTTTGCATACAACTGATGTTCACTGAGTACTTTCAATGTCATTCTCAAATGTTGTTCATTCTCTTCTTTGGTCTTAGAGTATACGAGGATGTCATCTATGAATATTATGACAAATAAATCAAGATATTCACGGAAGACTCTATTCATAAGGTCCATAAACGCGGCTGGTGCGTTAGTGGGACCGAATGACATCACAAGAAACTCGTAATGACAAAACCTAGTACAGAAAGCAGTCTTAGGAACTTCCACTTGTCTCACCCGAAGTTGGTGATATCCTGACCGAAGATCTATTTTAGAAAAGAACCTTGAACGTTGAAGTTGATCAAATAGATCATCGATTCTGGGAAGAGGGTATTTGTTCTTTATAGTGACTTTGTTGAGTTGCCGATAATCGATACACATTCTAAGAGTTCCATCCTTTTTCTTAACGAACAACACTAGAGCACCCCATGGGTATATTCTCGGCTGGATGAAGCCCTTATCAAGTAAATCTTTTAACTGTAACTTCATCTCTTTGAGTTCGGCTGGTGCCATTCTATGTGGAGGAATGGAAATTGGTTTGGTGTTACGATCTAAGTCAACACCGAAATCAATTTCGCGTTCAGGAGGGATTCCTGGTAAATCCTCCGAAAAGACATCTTGAAACTCATTTACTACGGCCACAGAGTATATGGAAGGAACTTCATGTTCTAAGTCATTAACTTTGACTAAGTGGCATAAATACCCCTTAGATAACATCTTATTTATTTTGAGATTGGAAACTATTTGGACAGTTGGATTTGAACCATGCCCTTCCCATTTGAACTCTAACTCATTTGGAAACTGAAACCTTACTACCATGTTTCGACAGTCTATGGTAGCATAGCATTCATGGAGCCAATCCATACCTAAAATTATTTCAAAATCAAGCATGGTTAATTCTATTACGTCAGCATATGTGACTCTATCAAGAACCGTTATTGGGCAATTTCTCTAGGAATGCAGTCTTGAGAATGTCCCAAGTGATGGGGACTCCTCCTGGTGTTCGTCCATCTCCCCACATCCTGTACCACACCTGAGCCCCATCCTTGAGCTGGTATGCAGCCAACTCAGCCTTATCCTCTTCATTAACACTCATAGCAGGCATTAGAACCTACCAAGCACTCACCTCCATGCGAACGACCATACTTACCACATGACTTTTTGTCATACTGGGCATTCCTATCATTGCCCTTCTTGCGAAGACCAGATCTTGTGTCTGGCGACTTAGACCACTCGGCCATCCTAATTCTTGTGTGCATTTTCCTACATGCTCACACAAGAAGGAAGTTAGATGCTATAATGACACAAAATTTCAAATCTCTAGACAGCACGATAAAGAGTAGAAGAAGGGAAGATTCCTAACATCACAAAGTCTCTAAGTCATGATTCTGGTGCATTTCACAACCATAAGATACAAAATACGCAACGTGTTTGTTTTGAACTTTAGTTACTAGGTAATTTAACTTAATGCTCTGATACCAAGTTTGTCACACCCAAAATCTAGACCCCAGATTAGATCAGCGTCGTTAACCTCTCAGAAGTCGTAGACAATCCTCTTCTTAGCTTTTATCACAATCATACATCTAAATTTGCGGAAAATTTAAGACTTTTATTGAAGTATACATAGAGTTCATATAACTGCATAGAGTGATATACTAATAACTCAACATAAAGAAACCATCTATCAATAAACTAAAAAATTAAAATGATGAATCGTAATAATAATAATAGTTTGCCAAATCGGCCTTATTACAAACGTTTGAACAAATGTTTGAAATGAAATGCTAGGGACAACATACACTAGCTATATCTAATGTAATAATCTAGAATCATAAATGTAGCATCCTCGAACTCAAGAGGACCTACCAAAGTCTGGAGATCTCTAATCCAAACCGCTTTGCCGAATCTTCAATCTTATCTAGAACCTGCACCTATAAAAATAGTAATAATATATGTGGTTAGTACACACTTGTTCTAAGTATGGGTGTATGCACATAAACACATAAGGACTATGCATGATCAAGGAAAGCTCTTCCTAAAGCAATATGCCGTTTCTGGAAAGTTAAGTCACTTTACTTTCTTAAATCGTTATTTCTTATTCATTCTATGATATGACATGTTCTCATGCAATTAAGGCACACAACTCATTTTCTATATGAACATAAGACCTTGGAATCATGAACATAATTTTAGAACAACTTAAACAAAACTTATTATTTTTGCTCCCTTAGGCCGAGAGCTCTTATTCCCAGCCTTAGCTTATTTTTCATTCTTTTCTTATTTCTGTTGTGTAGTTCAATGATCTCCTTTGATCCTATGCTTTACTTACAAGTGCAATGAATCATTGTAGTCCAATACCTACAATGAATCGAGTAAGCAATACACAAGACTAAGGAAATGATTTGTCTACCTTACTTACAAGTTAGATATTTCATTCTTGTTTAATTGGGTATGAATGTATTTATAAGCCAATCTTTATTAGCTATGCCCATTATTTGGTTGTTTGCATAATATGTAGATCTTGGGGAATATATTCATACTCCAATATTGGCATAAACCACTAACTTGTTAAAACTTCATTCTTATCAAACATTGATGATTGACCTTCTTAAGCTCTTACTTACTTAGTTCGCTTTGAAGTTACGTTTCTTCTTCATTGATCTGTTGTTCACTTTGAACATGCTACTTTCATTCTCTCTTACTTTCTTTAAAGAAATATTTAGCATTAACTGAAATAGATCATGCGAGCTAACATGAAATCCAGTGTCTTCCACAAACCGAAAAGAGGTGGATCACCTATTGAAGTGAAACCAAGATCAGTGTCTTCCCCACACCGAAAAGAGGTTGTTCACAGCTAAAGTGAACCGAATACTTTCTTGAGCTTTAACCGACATAGATCATGTGAGCTAAACATGAAATCCAGTGTCTTCCCCACACCGAAAAGAGGTGGTATCACCGGCCAAAGTGAAACCAAAACTACCTAGCATTCTTTAGTGGATTTATCCACTATCTAGTCCCTATGATCGCAACATAGTTCAAAGACTAGGAGACTTCGGTGACCCTGGTCCACCTAGGTGGTGATCTCATTTCCTAAGGCTTACATGTGCTGGCACCAGCTCATTTCTAGTCTATCAGTGCTAAGCTCAAATTTATTTTACTTTATAACCTTTAGAGTTGATTCAAACATTATGGAAGCTTGGTTCTAGTATAAGGTATACTTAACTCAATGGATTAAAGGTCATCCCTTTTCTATATTTGATGAATATGAAATTAAATCTTACATTATCATCATGATGGGAGTGAGACTTGTCTCACGGCTTCTAGCACCCTCTTATGTGAGTAACTTTGACATAATAGATTAAGTGTAATTGAGACTTGGCTCAATTCTTTTAACACTCTATATTAGGTCAATTTCATAACTTAATCTTTTAGTTATTTCATTACTCACCTTAAATTGTTCAACGTTAATTGATTGTCTTGTACAATTCTTTAGGAAAGTTATAAGGACTTATTCAATGTTATTACGTTAACAAGTTCGTGTGGATAGGGTATGTTGGTACTTGTCCCATTGATTGACATACCCTATGTTATGAGTTCATTGAGTTAAGATTGGTATGACTTCACATATTTTGGAAATAATATTGCTAGACAATTTGTTGGCATAAATCAAACTATGATATTATCACTAGCCAATTCAATTACTTCATGAATACATTATAGTAATCCATAATATTGTACAAGCCAACTTTTAACCTTTGATTAGTTTATGAAACAATTCAAGGAACAACTTATCACAATTTCATCTTCTCGAACACAAGTAGGCATTACAACATTTATCATCTCATAATAATACCCTAAGTATACGGATCTAACATGTATGTTTCATTCAACATTACAAATCACAAAAACATACACATAATGATCAGTTAGCACCACATACCAACAACATGCTCGAGATTTACATTATACATACTACAAGAATCGGAAATCGGGAGAACTAGGGAGATGAACATGCGATTCATTGGGAACAACCCTAGTTTTGATATTCTTGATTTCAAAATGTTCGAAAAGCCTCTTGGAGAAAGAATCTAGGAGATAAAACCCATACCTTACTGTAGAATTAAATGTATGAAGATCACCTTGCACTTTGCAAGAAAAACCATGAAGAACTGCTTGAAATCGCCTAGGCTTACTTTATGTTTTTCACTGTTTTTCGGTCGTAGCGTTTACTAATGAATGATGTGAGTCTATGTCTTTAAGAACTGAATAATTACTAATTCATCTTACAATAAATAACTTAATTAAATAACTCAATTAGATAATTACAAAAACTCCCCTCCTAAATTGACTAAAAATAGGAGAACACTTGACTTAACCGAAATCTGGAATTTTTCTTAATGGTTTAGGTTTTGCCAATTTAAATTAATTAATTAAGTAACCTACGGTAAATACAAAAGTACTCCTATGTGGTTAGGACCATAACCAACCCTTTGGACCATCCTAGGTTAGTACTAGGATGTTTCTTAGTTAGTTACTCCGCTTAGTGTCACCCGGTTTGGTCTTAGGTTGTCCGGACCACTAGTTAGTTATTGTCCTAGGTTAGTTAGCTATTTAGGTCAGTTAGTTAGAGCCTAGGACCGGTTAGGGAGCTTGGCCCCATGTGGCTGGACCCGTACGCACGCCTGTCCCCAACCGCTCTAACCGAATCAGTAAGCTTGGTCCTTCGGCCGGTTGCACATGTGCTTGCATATGTGCTTCCACATGTGTTGCCATTCACTATCCTAACTAACCATTCTTGAAGGGCCATTTGGAATGTTCACTTATTGTCCCAAGGATCCTCAATATGTCCTTGGGCACTGCTTAATCTACATGATCATTTTAAATGACTATGTGCTATGGTACCTAGGCTTGACACTTGGATGCCTAGTACCTAATGAGTGTGTGTGTGAAGAGTAATTATATTTTCGCTTAGCGTCTTCATTGCATGTACAATTCTTAAGCAAGGTTGGATTGGAGTATTTGACATCGGCGTATATTTTAATTTACTTGTGTAGACATTGGCTAACACCCTTAAGACAATATTCTCTAACATGCCCAATATTACTCAATATTGGACATTGGGATGCCTATGTACCCCAATACATATTCTTAAATCCTAATAGACTCTTCACAAGACAAGTACATTTTCTTGAATGTTACACTAAGAAACCCTTCAAGGTACACATGTGCAATGTATAGATAAAGTCCCACTCTCTTACCTACACTAGTGCACCTTTCACGTCATCCTAGTTGTCATGCACCTTTTTACTTTCTTTCATTCATTTTAATTTCAGGAAACTTTTCCATAACCGACAATAGACCATGTGAGCTAAACATGAAATGCAATTTAAACTAGTGTAACATTCCAGAAAAATGTACATGTCTTGTAAAGAGCCAAATTGGTTTCAAGAATGCATTTGGGAAAATGTAGGCATCCCAATGCCCAATATTGAATAGTGTTGGGCATAATATAAAAATATTGACAAAGGGTGATAGACAATTTTCTAAGTATGAATAAGCACTCTTTAAGAATTATACCTGCAATGAAGACCCTAAGCTAAAAACATAGATTTCCACGTATTCACTGAGGTATGAGGCATCCAAGTGTCAAGCCTAGATACCATAGCACAAGACCATTGAAAATGATCAAGTAGAATTAAGCAGTGTCCAAGGACATAGTGAGGATCCTTGGACAAAGAGTGAACTTTCCAAATGAAATAGTAAGAAGTACACGGTTAGGAGAAATGGGTAACAACCCATGTGCAAGCACATGGGCTAATCGGCCGAGAGGGGAACCACGCGACAGCCAACCACTTTTGGTTAGGCGGTTAGGGGCATGTGTGCAGACGAGTCCAGCCAGGTGGGGATGGGATTCCTAACCAACTCTACATCCTAACTAACCTAACCAACTATCTAGATAACCTAGGATCAATAAAAATTAACCATCCAATGGAACTGACAACCTATGACCTAGTCGGGTGGCACCTAACTACCTTAACTAACTTAGGGACAACCTAGTACCTAACCTAGGATGGTCCAAAGTTGTTAGTTGTAGTCCAAGTGACTTAGGGGTATTTTGGTAATTTCCCTAGGTCCCTTATTTAATTAATTAAGCCATCAAATTAATTAAATTAAGCTTTGGTCAGCCGATACACTTAGTCAAAATTGAAATTGGCTAAGTCAATGGTCCTCCTATGTCTAGTCAACTTAGGAGGGGCATTTTAGTCATTAACTAATTAGTTATTTAATTAAGTTAATTAAGTCTTAAGTTGTTTAATTCAAGATCAGTTCCTAAACATAGAATTCACGATCAAATATTGAGAACTCACGATGCTAAGGCAGTAGAACGCAAACCGCAAAACGTAAGAACGCTAGATTCTTTTCTTGGGTAATTTCAAGTGTTTTGAAGGATTTCGTTATGGTGATCATCGTAGATTCGAATCTACATAAGGTATGGGTTTCTCTCCTGGAATTCTTTCTCCAATAGGATTTTTATTGTTTTGAATCTATGAAATCTCAAAACTAGGGTTGCTTCCTAACGTTCTTGTTGGACGTCCTTCTCCCTAGTCTCCTTTTTTTCGATTCTAATGAACTTGTATATGTAATATCGATCATGTTGTTGGTATGTGGTGCTGTCTGATCTTAATGTGTTGATTTTCTTGATGTGTAAGTATTCAAAAGAAACCTATAAGTTATGATTCGTATAAGGTTAAGTACTACTTAAGCGAAATAAGGAATGTAAGATTTGATTAAGTCCAAAATAATGAAGTATGTTAAGATTTGGTTGTTTCGGTCATGATGTTTACAAACTGTTAATTGTATTTCGGTCATGAAGTATGCTCACGGTTACACCTTGACTTGTTTGAGATAATGACTTCATTAAAGTGTTTACATGAAGTCAATCGACTTGGTTGATAATGATTTGCCCAAGCTATAATATAGAATTGGCTAATCAAAATCTCATGAAATCATACTTGAATGAATGTTTGTCTTGTTCCAATAAATTGGCTATGAAGTCATTTCCAAATTTTCTAGGCCAATACTAAATTTACACCAATCTTATGTGCCCAATATAATGTAATGTCTAATTAAGCATGACCAACATAACAAAATGAATCCATAACTAAGGGTATGCCAGTTAATGTGACAAGTCCGAACATACCCTATACTATCTTATATGTCTAAAATGTTGGAATGCCAAATGAATGATTACACCCAAGGTAAATTAATGAATCCATAACCAAGGGTATGCCAACAATTGGGACAAGTCCCAACATACCCTAATAAAATGAAGTATGAACATAAGTATTACATTGAGTGAAGTTCTCAACGTCAATAAATGATGATATGAAGATACCAAATGAACGTAAGCAAGTAAAGTGAGTATTAATATAACTTAATGTTTCTAAGTTAAGAAAGTGACCAGAATGAGTTGTTAAAGGAAGTGAGACAAGTCTCACTTACACCTAAGACTACTATGTTAAGATACTCACGAAAAAGGGTGTTAGAACGTGTGAGATAAGTCTCATTAACACAAAAGATGTTATGTAAGGATAAATTCACATTTTAACAATGTAAAGAAAGGGATGACAAGTCATCAACATAGTAAGTAAACCTCAATCTAGAAGAAAGCTTCCATAATGTTTGAGTCAACTCTAAAAGATAAGAAGATAAAAGAAAGTGACAAAAGCACCGATAGACTATCTATGAGCTTGTGCTAGCACATGTAAGTCTCATAAGATGAGGCTCCACTATGGTGGATAAGAATCTCCAAATATCTCCTAGTCTTCGAACTATGTCTAGCCAACATGGGAACTAGCCTGTGGATTCCACCTAAGAGAGCTAGGTATGTTTCGGTCTCGCGTTGGCCAGTGAGATCACCTCTTTTCGGTGTGCGGTAGACACCGGATTTCATGTTTAGCTCACATGATCTATGTCGGTTAATGCTCAAAAAAATGTTCCTGATTTCACTTTAGCCGTGGACCACCCCTTTCGGTGTGGGGCAAACACTTGATATGGATTCGCTTTAGCTGGTGAATCACCCCTTTTTGGTGTGGGGAAGACACTGTATTTCATGTTAAATTGCATGATCTAGGATTCATTTTGATCGGTGAATCACCTATTTTTGGTGTGTGGAAGACACTGGATTTCATGTAAGTTCACATGATCTTAATGCTATGGACCTCTTTAAGAAAGTAAGAAGGAAGAAGAGATGTAAGTTCAAAGTGAACTAAGAAAGCAAGAGTTTATGAATGCCAATGTTTGATAAGAATGAAGTTTTCTATATGTAAGGGGCATAGGCAATAATGACATCTCATATTATGAAAATGATTAAAGCCAAATAAGATTGGCTTATAATGACCTTATATAATTGGAAAATGACAATAGACAAATAAGATTGGCTTATAATGACTTCTTATATTAGGCCAACATCGGATAATAGGTTTAACCAATAAAGATTGGCTTTCAAAGAATTCATGTCTTAAATTGTAGTTAAATCATTTCCTTAGTGTCTTGGATTACTTACTTGATTCATTGTGGGTATGGGACTACAATGAATCATTGTACTTGTAAGTAAAACATAATATTAAAGGAGATAATTGAACTAGACATCAAAAAGGAAGAAAATAACGAAAAATTAACTAGGTATGGGACAAGGTGCTCTCGGGTTTGAAAGAGCAAAATGATAAACTTTCGTTCGTAATGTTCTAAAATTATGTTCATGATTCCAAGGTCTTGTGTTCATATAGAAAATGAGTTGTGTGTTTTGAATGCATTAGAATACGTCATAATCACACCACAAATCTCAAATAACTAATTAGGAAAGTCTAGTAACTACACTTTCCAGAAATGACATGTTGTTAGGAAGAGCCTTACTTGATCATATATTGTCCTTACCTGTATGTGTGCATACACCCATACTTAGTACAAGTGTGTACTAACCCTATACAATTACTATTTTTATAGGTGCAGGTCAGAGAGCAAATTGAAGATTCATTGCAACGGTTTGGACTCAGCGATCTCAAGACCATTTGGTAGGTTCTCTCAAGTTCGAGGATGCTACGTCTATCTTCATAGCCTAGTAGTTAGACATAGCTAGAGGATGTTGTCCCTAGCGTTTCTTTCAGATGTTTTCATTTCGAAGCTTTTGTATTAAGGCCGTTTTGGCAAGCTTATTATGATATATTGATTCTTCCTTTTGAATTGCATAATTGATTGTATATGGTTGTTTAGTTGAGCTTATAGTATATGAATTAATGTAAACATTATATGAAGTCTATGTACACTTCATTAAGCTTTAGAATTTTTAAATTTTCTGCAAATTTAACTATATGAATGTGATAAAAGATAAGAAGAGGCTTGTCTGCGACCTCTGAGAGGTTAACGACACCGGTCTTGATCTGGATTCTAGAATCCGGGTCGTGACGAACTTGGTATCAGAGAATGATGGTTAATTACCTAGGAACTAAAGCTCAAAACAACAACCTTACGTAGTTTCTAACTAATGGTTGTGAAGCGCGCCACAATCATGACTTAGACTAAGTAATGATAGGAAATCTTCCCTTCTTCTACTCTTTATCGTGCTATGTAGAATTATGACATTTTGTGTCATTTAAGAATATAACTTCCTTCTTGTGTATGCATATAGAAGTATGAACACAAGGAAAAATGCCGCGAGAAGAGTTGAAGAAGCAGCTGCTGGAGGAAACCAAGCTCCCCCTCAAGCCGCAGCTGCTGGAGCTCAAGTGCCTGTCAACCCAGCTGCGTTGATAGATGGAGAGGTGAGGGAAGCTTTGGTGCAAATGGCACAGGCCATCACTACTCAGGCGTAGGCCATCAAGGGTCAAGCCAACAGAGAGAGTGCTCCTAGAGAGAACCCGCATGCTAGCACCATGGCTAGAAGGCTGAGGGACTTCACCAGAATAAACCCTCCAGTCTATTACGGGTCCAAGACTAGTGAGGATCCCCAAGAGTTCGTGGATGAGGTCCACAAAATTCTTTGTGCCATGGGAGTTTATGAAAAGGAAAAGGCTGAGTTGACTGCAAATCAGCTCAAAGATGTGGCACAGGTGTGGTACAGAATGTGGGCAGATGGTCGAGCACAAGGAAATGTCCCCATTACTTGGGACATTCTCAAGACTGCATTTCTGGAGAGATTCTTTCCCAGAGAGCAACGAGAAGCCAATGTTGAAGAGTTCATCAACCTGAGACAATGAGGTATGTCGGTCAAGGAGTATTGCTTGAAATTTGTTAAACTCTCAAAGTATGCTCTTTCTCTGCTTGAAAATAGCAGGGATGAAATGAGCAGGTTTGTGGCTGGCGTGTCGGAGGATCTAGTAGAAGATTGTCGGGCAGCCATGTTGCATGATAACATGGATCTGGGCAGATTGATACTGCATGCTCATCTAGTAGAGGAGAGCCGTCCAAAAAGGAGTGTACAGGAAGGCAAGAAGCCTAAGCCCATGGATCAGACTGGTTCTAGCTCTGGTAGGGGTTCATTTAGAGTCCAGAACAGTCCTCTGTTAAAGAAGCACTTAGGTAATCCTACTCCTTCCAGATATTTGAATGCCAAAGTGGAAAAGTCTGGCCCCAAAAATGGCAATGATAGAAATGCCCAGCGAAACAGCAATCCGTGTGGTAAATGTGGGCATCCGCACGGAGGTGAGTGCCTGGTAGGTACTAACGCCTGCTTCGGGTGCAGAAAGAGTGGGCATATGCTCAGAGACTGCCCAAACATGAGGAGTTAGGCCAGGACTGATGCACAACCTCGGTGAATCCAAATATTGCTGCCGAACATCCCAAGAGGAACAGGTTTTATGTGCTGAAAGGTAGAGCAGAGCAAGAGAAGTCAACTGATGTGGTCACGGGTACGTTGCATGTCTTTTCTTTCCCTGTGTATGCATTGTTAGATACAGGATCCACTTTATCATTTGTTACTCCTTTGATATCTAGTAGATTTGATGTGCTTCCTGAGATCTTAAATGAACCTTTCCTAGTTAGTACTCCCATAGGAGACGGCATTAGAGGAGAAAGAGTGTATAAAGATTGTCCAATTAACATTCTTGATAGAGTCACTCATGCTGACCTAGTGGAGTAAGCCATGCTCGATTTTGATATAATCTTGGGTATGGATTGGCTACATAAATGTTATGCTATGATAAATTGTCGAAACAGGGTAGTGAGGTTTCAGTTTCCAAATGAGTTAGAGCTAGAATGGGAAGGGCGTGGTTCAAATCCAATTGGCCGAATTATTTCTCATCAAAAGGCCAATTAGATGATAGCTAAAGGGTATTTATATCACTTAGTTAGAGTCAATGACTTAGAGCAAAAAGTCTCTTTCATAGACTTTGTGTCAATAGCGAATGATTTTCAATATGTCTTTCCGGAGGATTTGCCACGAATCCCTCCTGAATATGAGATTGATTTTGGTGTTGACTTAGATCCCAACACCAAAATGATTTCTATTCCCCCATATAGGATGGCACAAGATGAACTCAAAGAGTTGAAGTTGAGTTGAAAGATCTACTTTATAAGGGCTTCATCCAGCCGAGCACATCCCCATGGGGTGCTCCAAGGTTGTTCGTAAAGAAAAAGGATGGAACCCTTAGAATGTGTATCGATTATCGGCAACTCAACAATGTCACTATAAAGAACAAGTACCCTCTTCCCAGAATTGATGATCTATTTGACCAACTCCAAGGTTCAAGTGTTTTTTTTCAAAAATAGACCTTCGGTCAGGGTATCATCAGCTTAGAGTGAGACGAAAAGACGTTCCTAAGACTTTTTTTCATACTAGATATGGACATTATGAATTTTTGGTCATGTCATTTGGTCACACTAACGCACCAGCCGCGTTTATGGACCTTATGAATAGAGTCTTCCTTGAATACCTTGATTCTTTCGTCATAGTATTTATAGATTACATCCTTATAAGCTCTAAGTCTAGAGAAGAGCATGAAGTACATTTAAGAAAGACATTATAAGTACTCAGAGAACATCAGCTGTATGCAAAGTTAAGTAAATGTGAATTCTGGTTTAGATCAGTGACCTTCATTGGTCATATTGTGACCGATCAGGGTGTTGAAGTTTATCCAAAAAAGGTTGAAGAGGTGAATAAGTGGACGAGACCCCTCACTCCTACAAATATTCGGTGTTTCTTTGGTTTGGCTAACTATTATCGCAGGTTTGTGAAAGGTTTTTCCACTATTGTTGCTATGTTGACAGCCTTAACTAAGAATAAGAAGAAGTTTGAGTGGTCTGAAACGTGTGAGAAGAGCTTCCAAGATATCAAAGACCGACTCACTTCGGCCCCAGTGCTCACGTTGCCGAAAAATGGTGCAGGGTATGTGGTTTATTGTGATGCTTCCCGTGTAGGTTTGGGATGTGTTCTTATGCAAGATGTTAACGTGATTGCATATGCATCGAGACAATTGAAAATCCACGAGAAGAATTACCCTACTCATGACCTTGAACTAGTCGCGGTTGTCTTTGCATTGAAGCTTTGGATATACTACTTATATGGTGTACATGTTGATGTATTTACTTACCATAAAAGTCTTCAGTATGTTTTTACGCACGGAGAATTGAACCTTGATCAGAGGAGATGGCTAGAACTGCTCAAGGGTTATGATATGAGTGTCCACTATCACCCAGGTAAGGCCAATGTAGTGGCTGATGCGTTGAGTAGATTGAGCATGGGCAGCATGTCTCACGTTGATGATGAGAAGAAGCAACTAGTTAAATAGGTACACCAATTGGCTAGATTGGGTGTACGGTTGATAGATACACCAAGTGGGGGTGTTTCGATTCACTCAAGTTTCGAATCCTCATTTGTTGTAGATGTTAGAGCTAAGTAGCACCTCCACCCAGTACTCATGGAGTTGAAAGACTCAGTATTGAGTAAGTTGAATGAGTCATTTTCCCTAGGAGGGGATGGTGTACTCAGTTACCAGAACAGATTATGTATGCCCAATGTTGACGATTTGCGGTCTAGTATTTTCGCAAAAGCTCACGGTTCCAAGTATTCTATTCATCCACGTGCCACCAAAATGTATCATGACCTAAAATAGGACTATTGGTGGGAAGGTATGAAGCGTGATATCTCTATGTTTTTGGAGGAGTGTCCCAACTGCCAACAGGTTAAGTCCGAACACCTTAAGCCTGGGGTCTCACCCAGACGATCGAGATTCCAATGTTGAAGTGGGAGGCAATTAATATGGATTTCGTGGTTGGTTTGCCGAGAACCAGAAGAATGCACGATTCCATTTGGGTCATTGTTGATCGAATGACCAAATCCGCACACTTCATTCCCGTGAAGTCCATTTAAGGAGCCGAGTACTACGCCAAACTGTACATTGATGATATTGTGAGGTGGCATAGGATTCCTTTGTCCATCATTTCTGATAGGGGATCCCAATTCACCTCTCACTTTTGGAGATCTTTCCAAAAGAGTTTGGGTACACATGTGAAGCTTAGTACTGCTTTTCATCCACAGACGGATGGGCAAGCAGAACGTACCATTAAGACCCTTGAAGACATGTTGAGAGCATGTGTTATTCACTTCAAGGGGAGTTGGGATGATCACTTGTCGTTGATTAAGTTCTCGTTTAATAGTAGATACCATTCAAGTATTGTAATGGCACCTTTCAAAACTTTGTATGGCAGGAGATGTAGGTATTCAATTGGGTGCTTTGAAGTCGGTGAATCTGCCATCCTTGGCCCTCAGATCGTACATGAGGCTATAGAGAAGGTGAGGATGATCAAGGATCGTTTGGCTACTGCTTACAGCCGTCAGAAATCCTATGCTGATAACAGAAAGAGAGCTTTTGAATTCGAAGTAGGTGATCAAGTCTACTTGAAGATATCACCCATGAAAGGGGTGATGAGGTTTGGTAAGAAAGGGAAGTTGAGTCCGAGGTATATAGGTCCTTATGATATCTTACAGCGATTAGGAACTGTTGCCTACGAACTGAAGTTACCACAAGACTTAGCTTCTGTCCATCCAAAGTTTCATGTTTCGATGCTTAAGAAGTATCTAGGCGATCCAGCTTGCATCCTGCCTGTTGAGGGGTTAGGAGTTGATGAGAACCTTTCTTACGAAGAGGTTCTAGTTGCAATTTTAGATCGTCAAGTGAAGCGGTTAAGGAACAAGGAGGTTGCCACCGTGAAGGTACTATGGCGGAACCACCTTGTTGAGGGAGAAACATCGGAGGCCGAGGACGATATGAAATCCTGTTACCCTCACTTGTTCAGTTCTTAAGGTTAGATATACTCTTCTTAGATCTGATTATGCTTAAGAAACTCTAAGTTTTAGTGCATTAGTTGATTTGTTATTGTAAGTCCATAATCGTGCATTTTTATACTTGCATTAAACGAGTAAAAATGAATTCATGCATTATGTTGCTGTTTTTGTATAGCATAGACGTAATTTTATGTGTTGCATGAGTTGTGATGTGCATTAAGTTAAGTGTGATTGAGAAGGAAGTTCCTCGATCTAAAATATGAAGCTTTAGGTAAGCTTAAGTAGTATGCATTGTCCAAAATATGTGTGAATCAAATATTCACAAACGATAACGTCTCAAGTATGTTAAATGTGTTCGAAATTACCCTCCTTGTTTTAAAGTGATGTATAGTGTCATTCGGGGATGAATGTTCCTAAGGGGGGGATAATTTAACATTCCAGAAAAATGTACATGTCTAGTAAAGAGCCAAATAGGTTTCAAGAATGCATATGGGAAAATGTAGGCATCCCAATGCCCAATATTGAATAGTATTGGGCATAATATAAAAATATTGGCTAAGGATGATAGCCAATTTTCTAAGTATGAATAAGAACTCTTTAAGTATGGTACCTGCAATGAAGACCCTAAGCTAAAAACATAGATTTCCAAGTATTCACTAATGTATGAGGCATCCAAGTTTCAAGCCTAGATACCATAGCCCAAGATAATTGAAAATGATCAAGTAGAATTAAGCAATGTCCAAGGACATAGTGAGGATCCTTGGACAAAGAGTGAACTTTCCAAATGTAAGAGTAAGAAGTACACGGTTAGGAGAAATGGGAAACAATCCATGTGCAAGCACATGGGCTAACCGGATGAGAGGGGGACCACGCGATAGCCAACCACTTTTGGTTAGGCGGTTAGCGGCATGTGCACGAAAAGGTCTAGCCAGGTGGGGACGGGATTCCTAACAACCTCTACATCCTAACTAACCCAACCAACTAGCTAGATAACCTAGGATCAATAAGAAATAACCAGCCAATGGAACCGACAACCTAAGACATAGTCGGGTGGCACCTAACTACCTTAACTAACTTAGGGACAACATAGTACCTAACCTAGGATGGTCCAAAGTTGTTACTTGTGGTCCTAGTGACTTAGGGGTATTTTGGTAATTTACCTAGGTCCCATACATAATTAATTAAGCCATCAAAATAATTAAATTAAGCCTTGGTCAGCCGAGACACTCAGTCAAAATTGAAATTCGCTAAGTCAATGGTCCTCCTATGTCTAGTCAACTTAGGAGGAGCGTTTTAGTAATTAACTAATTAGTTATTTAATTAAGTTAATTAAATCTTAAGTTGTTTAATTCAAGATCAGTTCCTAAACCTAGAATTCATGATCAAATCTTGATAACTCACGACGATAAGGAATTAGAATGCAAACCGCAAAATGTAAGAACGCTAGAGGCTTTTATTAGGTGATTTGAAGTGTTTTCAAGGATTTCTATAGGGTGATCGTCGTAGATTCAAATCTACATAAGGTATGGGTTTCTCTCCTGGAATTATTTCTCCAAGAGGATTTTCAACTTTTTGAATCTATGAAATCTCGAAACTAGGGTTGCTTCCTAACGTTCTTGTTGAACGTCCTTCTCCCTAGTCTCCTTGTTTTTTATTCTAATGAACATGTATATGTAATCTCGATCATGTTGTTTCTATGTGGTGCTGGCTGATCTTGATGTGTTGATTTTCTTGATGTGTAAATGTTCGAAAGAAACCTATAAGTTATGATTCGTATAAGGTTAAGTACTACTTAAGCGAGATAAGGAGTGTAATATTTGATTAAGTCCAAAAACGTGAAGTATGTTAAGATTTGGTTGTTTCGGTCATGATGTTTATACACTGTTAAATGTATTTCGGTCATGAAGTATGCTCACGGTTACACCTTAACTTGTTTGAGATAATGAGTTCATTAAAGTGTTTACATGAATTCAATCGACTTGGTTGATAATGATTTTCCCAAACTATGATATAGAATTGGCTAATGAAAATCTCATGAAATCATACTTGAATGAATGTTTGGCTTGTACCAATAAATTGCTATGATGTCATTTCAAAATTTTCTAGGCCAATACTAAATTTACACCAATATTATGTGCCCAATATAATGTAATGTCAAATTAAGCATGACCAACATAACAAAATTAATCCATAACTACGAGTATGCCAATCAATGTGACAAGTCCGAACATACCCTATACTATATGATATGACTAAAATGTTGGAATGCCAAATAAATAAGTACACCTAAGGTAATTCAATGAATCCATAACCAAGGGTAGCCAACAATTGGGACAAGTCCCAACATACCCTAATAAAATGAAGTATGAACATAAGTATTACATTGAGTGAAGTTCTCAACGTCAATAAATGATGATATAAAGCTACCAAATGAACGTAGGCAAGTAAAGTGAGTATTAACATAACTAAAAGTGTCTAAGTTAAGAAAATTAACATAATGGGGTGTTAAAGAAAGTGAGACAAGTCTCACTTACACCTAAGACTACTATGTTAACATACTCATGAAAAAGGGTGTTAGAACGTGTGAGACAAGTCTCATTAACACCAAAGATGTTATGTAAGGATAAATTCACATTTCATAAATGTAAACAAAGGGATGACAAGTCATCAACAGAGTAAGTAAACCTCAATCTAGAAGCAAGCTTCCATAAAGTTTGAGTCAACTCTAAAAGATAAGAAGGTAAAAGAAAGTGAGCAAAGCACCGATAGACTATCTATGAGCTTTTGCTTGCACATGTAAGTATCATGAGATGAGGCTCCACTACGGTGGATAAGAGTCTCTAAATATCTCCTAGTCTTCGAACTATGTCTAGCCAACATGGGAACTAGACTGTGGATTCCACCTAAGAGGGCTAGGTATGTTTCGGTCTCACCTTGGCCAGTGAGATAACCTCTTTTTGGTGTGGGGAATACACCGAATTTCATGTTTAGCTCACATGATCTATGTCGGTTAATGCTCAAAAGAATGTTCCAGGTTTCAATTTAGCCGTGGACTACCCCTTTTCAGTGTGGGGCAAACACTTGATATGGATTCGCTTTAGCCGGTGAATCACCCCTTTTCGGTGTGGGGCAGACACTGGATTTTATGTTAACTCGCATGATCTAGGATTCACTTTGATCGGTGAATCACCTCTTTAAGGTGTGGGGAAGACACTGGATTTCATGTAAGTTCACATGATCATAATGCTAAGGACCTCTTTAAGAAAGTAAGAAGGTAGAAGAGATGTAAGTTCTAAGTGAACTAAGAAAGCAAGAGCTTATGAATGCCAATGTTTGATAAGAATGAAGTTTTCTATATGTAAGGGGCATATCCAATAATGACATCTCATATTATGAAAATGATTAAATCCAAATAAGATTGGCTTATAATGACCTTATATAATTGGCAAATGACAATAGCCAAATAAGATTGGATTATAATGACTTCTTATATTAGGCCAACATCGGATAATAGGTTTAACCAATAAAGATTGGCTTACAATGACTTCATGCCCTAAATTGTTGTTAAATCATTTCCGTAGTCTCTTGGATTAGTTACTTGATTCATTGTGGGTATGGGACTACAATGAATCATTGTACTTGTAAGTAAAATATAAGATCAAAGGAGATAATTGATCTTGACAACAAAAAGGAAGAAAAGAACGAAAAATAAACTAAGTATGGGACAAGGTGCTCTCGGGTTTAGAGGAGCAAAATGATAAACTTTCGTTCATAATGTTCTAAAATTATGTTCATGATTCCAAGGTCTTGTGTTAATATACAAAATGAGTTGTGTGTTTTCAATGCATTAAAATACATCATAATCACAAATCTCAAATAACGAATTAGGAAAGTCTAGTAACTACACTTTCCAAAAATGACATGTTGTTAGGAAGAGCCTTCCTTGATCATGCATTGTCCTTACGTGTATGTGTGCATACACCCATACTTAGTACAAGTGTGTACTAACCCTATACAATTACTATTTTTATGGGTGCAGGTCAGAGAGCAGATTGAAGATTCATTGCAGTGGTTTGGACTCAGCGATCTCAAGACCATTTGGTAGGTCCTCTCGAGTTCGAGGATGCTACATCTATCTTCATAGCCTAGTATTTAGACATAGCTATAGGATGTTGTCCCTAGCGTTACTTTTTGATGTTTTCACTTCGAATCTTTTGTATTAAGGCCGTTTTGACAAACTTATTATGATATATTGATTCTTCCTTTTGAATTGCGTAATCGATTGTAGATGGTTGTTTAGTTGAGCTTATAGTTTATGAATTTATGTAAATATTATATGAAGTCTATGTACACTTGATTAAGTTTTAAAAGATTTAAATTTTCTGCAAATTTAACTATATGAATGTGATGAAAGCTAAGAAGAGGCTTGTCTGCGACCTCTGAGAGGTTAACGACGCCGATCTCGATCTGGATTCCAAAATCTTGGTCATGACAACTAGTACATCGAAAGGAGGGCATCCTAATTTCCTAGGTAGGACATATACATCATAATAGAGTATACAGGAATCCACTATCTAGGTTTTTCTATAGGGAACATAGTTATTAAACTAGGAGATTGTTTCTAGAAACTCTCTTTATGCTAATTCACATTGTAGATTCCATCTCATGAGACACTTGGTGAACCTACCTTCCTCATTGGAAGGGACACCTCTTATTGTCAAGTTCACTTGGTGCTAAGAAACATATTCCCTTTTTGAAGTATCTTATAGCCTTTCTTAACATTAGTTTATATCATAGGTATGATGAGACTAACCCCTTGTATAACATGATCATAGCTCTTAGGTTCTAGAATGAGAAATTCTTTTCATCACAAATCAACATTTAGTGAGAACATTACATGATAATCATGGTAATAAGATGCACATAGGAATCCCCTTCAATCCTTCATGATAACACACATATCATCATCTCACAGTTCATCACATTCATAACATGATATCATATTCATAATCTCATCATCTTCCTGTCATACTCACATATTCATACTTTAATTGAATCAACAACATCAAGAATAGACCATAATAATTGACGTAATGTATTAATGATCTTGAAAGTCCTACCAATGGCCTCCAAGAATCTCATCAAAGATAGTACCCTCAATTCAATGACCCTTAACCAACAATTAAATCACCATCATCATATAATGGTAAACTATACAAGAATACATCCAATTGTATCTCCCTCAATCATAATATACAAAGATCACAAGTTAGGGTTAAGGGAAGATAAGGGTTCCTGGATCTTCGTAGATATTTAGATCAAGGCTTTAGGGGATACGTAAATCCACACATAAACTCACATAAATCATCAATAATAATCTAATTAAGGATGCACAATTCCATCTAGAAAGTATACCCACGAAATTGGATGTAAACAAAGTTTTTGATGAACATTGAAATCAAATCTTTGAAGAGCCTTTTGGTGAAAAGAGTCCCAAAAGTGAATAGCCTCCATAACTTGAGAATCCTTGAAGAATGGTGAAGGAAATTTATGATCTTTAATCTCTATAAAAGCTTGAACTTGTTCTTCAATGGGGGTATTTGGAGTAATGAGAAAAACTTGAGAGAAGTGGGAGTTTTTTTGGTTTTTGGGATTTATGAAGTGCTAGGTTAGCTTAATGACTTAGGACCCTTTTATAGTCCTAAACTATCTAATTATAACCACCCCTTAATCATTAATTAATTAAATTATTAATAACATAACCTCCTCCCTTAAACCGTCTTGAGGCAGTGTGACAGGGGTCTATCGATGTGACCCAGTCCACGCCCCATTAACAAAACTACGGACCGTATTTGTCCAGCGTGGTTTGGGATAGAGACCACATTTTTGGATAACTCCATGGGGAGGAGTATAAGTGTAGACTGACGAGAACCATCGATGCGGCGTCAACCCATCGATGTCCCATCGTTCACCTCGTGGTTGCACACTGTTTTCTGACAGCTTTTAGGGTTAAATGTTGGGTCCTTCTCAAGTTCCCTTAGGGTGGTCCTTGGGGAATCGTACCGAGAAGTTTCAAACCAAAACATGCAATAAGGTGTAACCTAGATCATTTTACAATGTTTGACCCTTAAACAACCCTTTAAAGTCATTCAAAACCTAAAGGCACACTAGGTTACCTTCACTAGTCTCCGGACAACGTGGTCGTTCCTGGACTTTTAGGCTTTCACACTTCCTAATCAAGTTGATTACCTTCAATAAGGCCTAGAAAAATGTTTTAAGGCCTTAGACACTAGGTGAGACTCTAGCCTAGGTCCTTGGATTTCCAAGGTGTAACAATATCCCCTTTTAGGGAGCATTCGTCCTCAAATTACACTTTGAACATCTTTTTGGAATTACGACTCAAGACTAGTAGCCAACCAACCTATGAGACATAAAACTAATCCTTTAACTAAGGAGGGAACATTCACTCCTTTTTAAACACAACAACGCACCATTTATAAGATAGAAATCATGTCGACTATCAAAATACATCTATTTCATTATTTCATATTTTGCATGGAGAAATGTCCTTCTCCTTTTCATACAACTCATCATGTTCAACTAGAAACACCACATAATTTTTCATAACTTCACACTTAAGAAATTTCACAAGAAATATCACATAACTCAATATACCAAACATGTAATCAAGTATTTTCAAGTATGAAGCCACATAGTTCAAGACATATATGAAACATTGATTCTTCACCAAATCATGCATAATGAAGGGAAAATCATAAAAGTTTTAAAATACATTAAGACCCTTCAACACCAAAAGGTAAGAGTAGTAACTAACCTCAACCTTAACTAGAAGAGGAGGGAAAGAGATAAGGATATTGGGATTTCATATTGGCCTCGGCCTCCCAAGTAGCATTCTCCAGTAGTTGGTTCTTCCAAAGAACCTTCACAGAAGCTACCTCTTTGTTCCTCAACCTCTTCACTTGCCGATCTAAGATCTCAACCGAAACCTCTTCACAGAAATGGTTTGCATTGACTTCTAAGCCTTCTAGAGGAAGGATAGACACCAGATCACCTATACACTTCTTGAGCATAGACACCTGGAAAACTGGATGGAGCGAAGTAAACTCAATACGTAGTTTAAACTGTAGACGACTTTTCTGATGTGTTTCACAACCTCATATGGCCCCACATATTGGGAACTAAGTTTCCCCTTTTTACTAAACGTCATCACCCCTTTCAAGGGTGATATCTTCAAATAAACCATGTAACCTACCATAAACTGAAGGTCCTTTTTTCTATTGTCGGCATAAGATTTTCACTGACTTTGGACAGTCTTCAAACGATCCCTTATGAGTCGGACTTTCTCCACGGCCTCATAAATTTCTTTGGGACCTATTAGAGCAAACTCACCTACCTCAAACAACCCAATTGAAGATCTACATCTCCTCCCATAAAGGGCCTCAAAGGGTGCCATGGTGATGCTTGAATAATAGTTGTTGTTGTAGGCAAATTCATTAAATGGTAGATGGTCATCCCAATTACCCTTGAAGTAAATAACACATTCCATCAACATGTCCTCCAAGGTATGGATGGCTCGTTCCGCTAAACCATACGTTTGTGGATGTAATACGATACTAAATTTCAACTTGGTACCTAGCCCACTTTTGAATACCTTCCAAAACCTAGAAGTGAATTGGGGACCCCTATCCGAGATGATTGACAAGGGAACTTTATGCCACCTCAAAATATAAATAAGGTACAACCTAGAGTAGTCCTCCACCAAATAAGTAGCTTTGACGGGGATAAAATGCGCAAATTTGGTCAATCTATAACCAATCACCCATATTGAATCCTTTTGATTCTGGGTGTGGGGCAAACCCACAACAAATCCATATTGACAACTTCCCATTTCCAAGTAGGGATATCAATCTCTTAGGTTAACTCTCCCAGTATTTGATGTTCGGCCCTTACTTGTTGACAATTAGGACATTTGGCCACAAACTCCGCTATATCCTTCTTCAAACCATTCCACCAATAGACTTCTAGAAGATTATGATACATTTTTGTGGTACCCGGATGAATGGAATATAGAGAACCATGAGCCTCTTCCATAATTGACCCCTTAATTCATCCACATCCAGTACACAAAACCTTCCTAGGTACCTAAGTACACCCCCGCATGGCAGAATGACTCATTGTACTTACGAAGAACTGATTCCTTCAACTCCATCAATAGAAGATCAAGGTGGTGCTTAGACTTCACCTCCACCACTAAAGATTACTCGGAGTTGTGATGGAACATGAAACCCCATTATGGAGAATCTTCAAGTCGAACACCCAACCGGGCCAATCTATGCACATCTTTGGCTAACTCTTTCATACCATCTTCAACATGAGTTACACTACCCATAGTCATTCAACTCAACACATCCACAATGACATTGGATTTTTCCGGGATGGTAAAGGACACTCATATTATAGTCCTTTAAGAGTTCAAACTGTCTTTTTATAAGAGATTTAAATCTTTTTGAGTGAACACATATTGAAGAGTCTTATGGTCGGTTAACACATCCACATGGACCCCATATAGATAGTGTCTCCATATTTTCAAATCACACACTACGACCGCTAATTCTATATTATAAGTTGGACAGTTCTTGTCATACACCTTGAATTGTCTATAGGCATATGATATCACCTTACCATGTTGCATGAGGACACAAAACAAACCTACTCGGGAAGCGTCAAATACTCCACAAACCCTTCTGTACCCTCTTGCAAGATCAAAAGTTAAGCGGAAGTAAGCTTAACTTTCAACTCTTGGAAGACTCTTGTGAAAGCTTTCGACCACTGAAACTTAACTTTATTTTAGGTTAAGGTTGTTAAAGGAGAAGTAATGGATGCAAAACCATCAACATATCTCCTATAATACCAAGCAAAACCCAAGAAACTTTGAATATCGGTTCGAGTCAAAGGTCTAGGCAAATTTTTAACCGCCTTCGTTTTGTTCGGATCAATCTCCATGCCCTCACTTGAAACAATATGACCAAGAAAAGCAACCAATCTCATCCAAAATTCATATATACTATATTTGGTAAAGAGTTGATGTTCCTTTAGGTTTTACAATAGTACCTTCAAATGGCTCATATGCTCATCCTCACTCTTAGAATATACCAAGATATCAACAATAAAGACAATTAAAAATGAATCAACATAATTAAGGTCCATAAAAGTCGTCGGGGCATTAGTTAGACCAAAAGACATGTCTAGGAACTCACAATGACCATACTAAGTTCAGAAAGCTTACATAGGAATGTCAACACCTCTCACACTAAGTTTGTGATACCCCGACCTCAAATCAATTTTCAAAAAGTAACTCACACCTTGGAGTTGATAAAAAAATCATCAATCCTAGGAAGAGGATATTTATTCTTTATAGTAACCTTGTTCAATTGTTTGTAGTCAATACAAATTCTAAGAGACCCATCTTTACTTTTCTCAAATAACACTGCATCGCCCCATGGAGAAATGCTTGGTTGTTTAAAACCCTTATCTAGCAAAACATTGAGTTGAATCTTTAATTCTTTCAACTCGGACAGAGCCATCTTGTAAGAAGGAATTGATATAGATTTATTATACGGCATAAAGTCTATGCCTAAATCTATTTCCCATTTGGGAGGAATTCCGGGTAAATCATCGGGGAAGACTTCCGGTAATCTATCAATACGAGGACCGACTCTAAAGGAGGAGATTCAGACCCAAGGTCCTTGACTCTCACAATGTGATAGAGACATCCCTTAGAAATCATCTTACAAGCTCTTAGACACGAAATAATTTGACCTCTAGAGATTTAGTTTCCCCCCTTCCATTCTAAAATGAGTTCATTAGTAAATTTAAATATAACTACCCTTGTTCTACAATCAATTGAAGCAAAATAAGCATGTAACCAATCCATCCCCAATATGGCATCAAATTCCAACATATCAAGTCTACTAAATCAACCAATCTAAATCTATTGGACAATAATATAGGACAAATCCTATAGACTCTTTTAGCAACAATGAAGTCACCCAACAGGGTAGAAACTGAAAAAGGTTCAACTAAGAGATCGGAGAGTACATCAAACTTCATAGCCACTAAAAGAGTCACAAAATATAAAGTGGCACCGGGATCTAGCAATGCCTAAACATTAATTGAAAGTACTTACAACATAATGGTAACAACAACGGGAGAACCCTCTTGATCACCCCTAGACTTGAGAGCATAGAAGTGGTTGTTCTTAGGAGAATTTGAACTAACACCACTTGCTTGTGCTTGATTACCCTACTTTCCTTGATTCTTAGCCATGGTAAATTCCTTAACCATATGACCACTCTTTCCACAACCAAAGCAATTATATGTACCCATTAAACACTTTCCCACATGTTTCTTACCACATTTGGTATATTGTGGAACTCCACTTGGTGAACCACCACCTTTCCCTCCTTGGTACCAAGGTGTAGACACCCTATCCTTCCGAACCTTTGGAATATTAGAAGGGACTTGGTTGGAGAATCTCTTCTTGAACTTTGGCTTGTCTTGGATCTCTAACTTACCCGTAGAACTACTCCATCTTGCGGCGTTGCCCTCTTAAACTCCCTATTCTTCTTCTTGAGCCTATTTTCATCAACATGTTGAGCATGCACCATGAAATGAGAAATGTCCATGTTGTCATGAAGCATTGCCGCACGACACTATTCTTGAAGTTCATCGGATACACACGTAACAAAACAACTCATTTCATCTCTAGGATTGGATACCAAAGAAGAGTAATATTTGGACAACTTAGTCAATTTCAAAGAGTATTCTTGCACACTCATACCTCCTTGATGAAGGTTGATAAACTCTTCCACTTTTTCCTCTATTTTCTCCCTTGGAAAGAACCTATCAAGAAATGTCCTCCTAAAGACTTCCCAACTTATGGGACAAGCTCTAAAATCCCTATTTTCTCTCCATTTTGTGTACCAAGTTTAGGCCACATCATTTGTAACACCCCGTACTAAAAACAGACCAAAATTCAGATTATTAGAAAAATTGCAGGTCCAATAGATGGTTACCAGAGACGGACCGTAGTCTGATCTATGGCCCATCCTTCTGGTCCGTAGACTGTCACTGCAGCCCTACCAAAATTCAGCTCAGCAAAATTGATTAAGTCTTGACCCACGGACGGACTGACGGTCCATAGATCAAACTACGTTCTGTCGATGGTGTCCGTGGATTGAGATTCTTACCACCCAACCTCTGAGACGAACGACAGATGATCAGCACAGACCGTCGTTCGATCTACGGTCCGTAGGTATGACCATAGGTGAAAAGTAGCAGACAGTTAGGGGAAAATGCAGCTGGCTAACCTTCAAATGATCATAACTCTTAGCAAAAAATAAATTAGGTGTCCCATTACATATCAAAAGATATATTATTGAATTATATTTCCTTAGCCACCTACCTTGCTAAAATCATACCTCCGAGTAAATATTTATACCCGTTTTAGTAAAGGACTGTCGAATACACCCAACCTACGGACCCAACTTACGGACCGCGATTGATCGACGGTCCTTCAGTCCAGGTCGTCATTTGGTCTGACATCAATTAACTCAGTGGTCTTTTCCCACTTCGTTTAAACCCTAAGATACGTCGTATTGACCCTAAATCATCAGATTTTAGTTAGTTTAAGCCTAAAAACATAACTAAAATTTACCTAAGTCAAATCATTAATAAAAAACTTAGAAAATTAGAAGCAAGAGAGGAGAAAAAGGTCACGAACACTAGTTCAAGAACGCAACAAGGTTCCAGTAGTTCCAGCCCCGAAATATAAATATTTCTCCGTGAATTTCATCACCAGGTATGTGGAATTTCACTAGTAGGTTCCTTTCACCCATTGAGTCCCTAGTTTTTAGTCAGATTCTTGATTCCCATATCATGATTAGACTTAGGGTTTCTAGAACTTCATGAATTAATTAGTTATATGTTCCAAATCAGATTGTAAAGTTATTATTCAGTTTATCGCATGAATTTCAGAACCCTAGCTATGTATTTCTTTAGTTCTTGAATTACACATTCTAGGTCAGATATTTCATTTACTTCAGATATACATGCCTTAATTATAAATGCATAATTACCACATTAATTTGTTGCATTCTCAGTTTGCTTGTTTAGTAGTATTTACAGAAACACAATCAAAATCAGTTAATTACATAATTCATTGGGAGTAGCATAATACCGAGTTGGACTAGGGTTCAACATACCCAATTAGTCCCACAACTACTAGACAAGTAGGTTGTAAGTCCCCTCTATGGGCAATTAGTTTATTGATCACGCCATCATGCCTTTATACCTCTGGCAGGGTATATTTGGTCCTCTCGATCAGACGTATACATTGGACTACATATTTAACTCATGTGGTTTTATTATCGATTATTAGTAGCTCCCACATTTCAGTCAGACTCTATTGCATTGACTATTTATCAGTATATTTCTATTCAGTTCCTGCATGTTATAAATTGGTCATTGCATTCAGTAACCTCAACATTCAGTAAATCATGTTGAGATTTTTATACTTGCTTTGTGCTTGTTCAGTTATGTTTTATTTCAGCTTTACTCTATCCTACATGCTTAGTAACTTAAAGTACTGACGCATACATGCACTACATCTTCTCGTGATGTATGTTCAGGTTCCCAGCATCCATATCACGTATTGATCGATTCCCTATCTCCGGTTCAGTAGATTCAGTGGTGATTCCTCATTCTCCGAGGACAATAGTCATGAGTTCATTTCAGTCTTTTGGTCATTTAGTTTCAAATTTTGATAGACTTAGCTGGGGCTTGTCCCAAAATTTTTAGTGAGTTAGAGACTTATTTCAGACATATTTAGTTTCAGCTTAGTATTGAGTTAATAAGTTCTTTGTATTAAACTCACCAATATTTCATATATCTCAGTTATAGAATATGGGTATTCCCCATCTTTTCAGTTTAAATTATGATTTAGCTTCCGCATTCAGTTTATTATCTTTAGTATGATCATGATCATGCCATCAGGTTTAGCGTGGGATAACTTATGGTCCTAGGTTCCATGTCTGCATCTCGGGGGTAGCTCAGAGCATGACATCCTTGAGTTGATAGGCGGCTAGCTCGGCCTTTTCATTTGAACTCACCCCCATAGCATACTAAATCTTATAAACCTCATCAAGAAAGTCTTGGGGGTCTTCATTCACCTTAATCCAAAAAACATGGGAGGATTCATCCTTGAGAAGTCCCTCAAACGAGAAGCCATGGTACTAGCATTTTGATTCACACGGAGTGCAACTTCCCAATTTGCTTGAGACGTCATAACTTGAGCTTGAGTAGCTACGACTTGAGCTTGAGTAGTCATGGCTTGATCAAATTTCTTGAAAGTCGTCCTTATCTTTCCATCCGTCATGACTGGAGGATTGACTAGAGCTTGGTCACTTAGAGGAGCTTGGTTGTCTTGGGGAGGAACTCCCGCATTAGCAATCTCCTCTTCAACCCTTCTTGCGGATTCCCTTCTTGTAGTCATAGCCAATAAACAAAAGCAAAAGATTAAAAGAAAAGGACAAATAGAGTTAAGACTCTTAAGGCGTGACTTAAGAATACCTAAAGAAGTTAGAATTTCTTAAGCATCACATAGCCTTTCATACATGTGGCGTGCTTCACCATTATGTACAAGAATATACGTAGACGTGGTTTAGCGAGACATCATTCCTATGATTATTTAACCTTATGCTTTGATACCAAGTTTTCCACAATCGGTGAGCACCCCCTAATCCTAACTGGCATCTTCGCCCTCTTAGAGGCCTAAAACAAGACCTTAGCATACATAATCACATTTCATAGGTCAGTAAAAATTCAGAAAATTAAAAACATTACATATGAAGTTTACATAGACTTCTCACAGATCGAAAATAAGCTACATCGTCTAAATCATAACCATCTAACATAGAAGTACAAGATTTGTCACGCAGCCCTTTCAACATTACAATATGTATATAAGAGAATACAACATAGTATTTACAATATAGGAAATGAACAAGAGTAGTAGGCTTCGTCCTCGGACATGAGGACTCACCAAATTGGGAATCTATCAAATCTTCTTGAAATTTGACCTTGAAACTATTCAATGTCCCGAATCTACATTATTGTAGAAATAGATAGAATATGGGTAAGTACAAACCACATTTACTAAGTGTAAAGACATATGCAAGTAAAACATTAAGAAACATGCTAAAAAGGACATTTGGTTCATAAGCATGTTGTGTGAACTTGAAAGCCTTTATAATCATCCCAAGGATATAGCCAAGTCCAACAATAAGACATTTTCATATTACATGTTCATTAGCAATATCATAGTAAATCCATAAGCAACATTTCATCAATACATTACAAGACCTTACCCGTAATACCAATTCAAGTGAACTAGTGCAATGTCTATGTGAATCCCCATAACCCCACATAAAATAAATCAACTAGTAAAGAAACCACAAGCATTACCCATACCTCATATAGAATCATAACAAGTGTACATAATCTCATAAATGGCAATCTAGACCAACAACATGTATATCAAGTGAATGGAACATCATATGACACAAACATTATAAAGAATCTATATTATTTATTTCATTCATAACATATATGTCTAGAGAAACCATCCTAAGAATACCCTCAAGGTACACTTGCGCAATGTATAGGTAAAGGCCCATTCCCTTACCTACACTAGTACACCTCTCATGTCATCCTAGTTGTTATGCATCTTTTTAATTTCATTCATTCAGTTTACATTCGGGAAACTTCACCATAACCTACTATAGAACATGTGAGCTAAACATGGAATCCGATGTGAACCCCTCACATCGAAAGGAGGGCATCCTACTTGCCAATTTAGCACATAAACATAATAATAGTGTCTACATGGATAATCTAGCTAGGTTTTCCTATGGGGTACATAGTTAAGGAACTAGGAGATTGTTTCTAGAAACTCTCTTTATGCTAATTCGCATTGTAGTGTCCATATCAGGAGACACTTGGTGAACCTACCTTCCTCATTGGAAGGGACACCTCTCATTGTCAAGTTCACTTGGTGCTAAGCTACATATTCCCTTTTTGAAGTATCTTATAGCCTTTCTTAACATTAGTTTATATCATAGGTAATAGGAGATTAACCCCTTGTATAACATCATCAAAGCTCTTAGGTTCTAGAATGAGAAATTCCTTTCATCACAACTCAACATTTAGTGAGAACATTACATCATAATCATGGTAATAAGATGCACATAGGAATCACCTTCAATCCCTCATGATAACACACATATCATCATCTCACAATTCATCACATTCATACCATGATATCATATTCATAATCTCATCATCTTCCTATCATACTCACATATTCATACTTCAATTGAATCAATAACATCAAGCATAGACCAACATAATTGAAGTAAAGTATTTATGAACTTGAAAGTCTTACCAATGGCTTCCATAAATCTCATCAAAGATCTTACCCTCAATTAAACGATCCTTAAAAACCAATTCAATCACCATCATCATATAATACTAAACTATACAAGAATACATTCAATTATATCTCCCTCAATCATAATCAACCTAGACAACAAATGGTTAGGAGAAGAAAAGGATTCATAGGTCTTTTTAGAGATTTTGATCAAGGCTTTAGGGTATACATCAATCCACACATAAACTCACATAAATCATAAATAATAATCGAATTAAGACTACACAATTCCATAAAGAAAGTAGATCGACAAAATTGGATGAAAATATGGTTTTCGATGAACATTAAAATGAAATCTTTTAAGAGCCTCTTTGGGTAAAGAGTCCCAAGAGTGAATGTCCTCCATACCTTGAGAATCCTTGAAGAATTGTAAAGGAAAGTATTAATCTTGAATCCCTAGAAAAGCTTGAACTTGTTCATCAATAGTTTTCTATGGAGTAGTGAGAGAAACTAGTTTGAAGTGGGAGTTATTTGGGTTTTTGGGATTTATGAAGTGTAAGGTTAGCTTAATGACTTAGGACCCTTTTATAGTCCTAAACTAACTAATTATAACCTCCCTTTAATCATTTATTAATTAACTAACTAATTACCTAACCCTCTCCCTTAAATCGTCTTGAGGCAGTGTGATAGTGGTCCATCGACGAGACCCCATCCACACCCTGTCAACAAAACTACGGACCATAATGGTAAAGCGTGGTTTGGTACAGAGACCAAATTTTCGGAGGCCATGGGTAGGAGTCTAAGCGTAGATTAACAAGCATCATTGAGAGGGGCGTCAACCCATCGACGGCCCCTTGTTCCCATTAGGGAGTCGTAACAGGACATTTGGACCCTAAACATTCACTAAGGTGTATCCTAGGCCTTTTTACAAAGTTTGATCCTTAAACGACTCTTTGAACACATTAAAAAACTAAAGGCACACTAGGTCACCTTCACTAGTCTCCGAACGTCGTGGTCTTCCTTGATGTTTAGGATTTCACACTTCCTTATCAAGTTGATTACCTTCATATAGGCCTAGAAACATTGTTTTAAGGCCTTAGACACTAGGTGGAAATCTAGCCTAGGTCCTTCGATTTCCCAGGTATTATAGAATTGGAGAGAAAGAGTTGTGAACCCTACCAGTATACACTGAAGGCTGAATTTTTTACTAAACTAAGTTCCAAAACATGCAAACACTTTGAACATGCAAGTAACTAATGAAGGAACATGATACCAAGACCGTATTTACGCATCAATGACTGAAAAACTAAAGAGGAACTATAACCGCAAGCTGGAGTGGAATTAGAAGGAAAGAGGTGAGGATACTTGGCCTTCATGGCTGCTTTTGCTTCCCAAGTATCTCCCTCTATAGACTGAATCCTCCACGAAACCTTGACTAAAATGACTTCCTTGTTTCTCAACCTTCTGAACCGACAATCATGAATATCGATTGATATATCCTCTTAAGAAAGTTTATCTTTTATATCTACAGTCTCTAATGCCACTATAGATGCTACATCACCCACACACTTCTTGAAAAGCGAAATGTGGAAAACCCGATGAACTGCTGCTAATTCGTTTGGTAACTCTAACTCATAAGACACTTTATCAATACTTTTCAAGATCTTGTAAAGGCCTACATATATAAGATTGATCTTCCCTTTCTTAAAAAGTATCGTCACACCTTTCATATAGAACACTTTAAGGAATACCCAATCATCAACTTGGATCTCTAGTTCCATTCTCCTTACATCTGCATAAGATATATGGCGACTCTAAGTTGTCTTAAGTCTATCTATAATGAGTTTCACTTTCTCCATAGCTTAATGAAATGAATCTTGTCCTATCAAGGTTTCTTATTCTACTTCAAACGAACAAAAAGTTCTACATCTATGCCTATGAAATACCTCATAAGGGACCATCTAAATGCTGGAATGGAAGCTATTATTGTAGGCAAACTCTATAAGATGAAGGTGATCATACCAACTACCCTTGAAGTCGATCACACAAGATCTTATCATGTTCTATAAGGTCTTAATGGTACACTCATCCTCACCATCCATTTGTAAATGAAATGATGTGCTAAGATTAACTTAAGTATGAAGACCTTTCTAAAATCGACTTCAAGAAATGAGAGGTAAACTAAGGACCTTTATCTTAGATGATAGATGATACGCTTAAATTATACCTCCCTATAGAAACGTAAGAGATCCTTATCAAGTATTGAACCCAACTAGTAGGTTGGGCTCGATCCCACGGGGAAAATGGTTTAGACTTAACTCTAACTCACGATTATATCTATTTAGTGAATGTCTTTCCAAAGCAATTAAGTAAGGGGGGAGGGGGGGGACTTTGGAGAAATAAATTATTTTCACAATGTAATTAGAAGTTGACTAGAAATAAACAGTGGTTTGATCAAGATGACAGAGTAACTAGGGCCTATGTGTTCCCCACAGGTTCATAACGCCGTATTCCTAGCAATAACAATCCTTTCCTAGTGTATTACATGCAAAGTGATAAGTTAGGTATCTCTAAATCCTTGGTTCGACATCTAGAGAATTTCACCCCGCTCCTTGGTTTGGCTACGTGTGTATACTATACTAACCGTTACCATTACATCATATTAGACATCACAATCGATGTATGGCTTAGTTATTATTTCGCACAAATCGACACTAGCCTATTAAATAGTATCACACTAAATCTATGTTGATAATTCTTTTCCTATTACTACCTCATTGGTCTATCAAGTAGCAACAAGGTGAGTTCTAACGTGTGAACTCGTTAAAAAGACTTCTAAGCGAAGAATAATCAATGCATGCAACAACACTATTCAAGAATTGCTTAATTACTAGGATTACTTTGTTAATTACCCATGGTTTCCACATCCCTAGATGTGGATTTAGTTACCCATGCTAGCAAGTTCACAATTCATAGTTTTAGATGAAGACATCATGAACTTACTTAACAAAGAGAATAAACCCATAAATCAAACTTGAAATTGCAAGAAAACCCTTCAAACCATAGTCCTAAAGAAAAAGGAATTAAAATGAGGAATAAAAATAGTAGCTAACCCCAAACGAGTTTTAATACCCTATAAAGAGAAAACATAGTCCTAAAGAAAAAGGAATTAAAATGAGGAAAATTTGTTCAGGTGATGCGACATCAATCTACAAAATCGACGGTCCGTAGACTACTTCAGTCAGTCAGGACTTAAAATATATTTCTCTCCTCGGATGGCACCCTCTCTGAATCAAACGATGGACCAACAACACGGTCTGTCGATCCATCTACGGTCCTTCGATGCCCCTCCGTAACTCCGTACTTAGTATCTTCCAAAATTGGGTACTGGAACCTTCTCTGAACCAAACGACAGTTCACCAGTACGGTCTGCCCATCAATCGCTGAACTGTCGTTGCCTCTCATAGTTCCACACTTCTTTAGAATTCCCCAATATTCCTCCATGGTCCTAAGCTTCTCATCTACGATCACATTATGCACTATTTTTTAGATGGTTTTCTTCCCTTGCCACCTGAACATCTTTCCTGCAAAACAGAACACAAACATTGTTAGAATCAGTACAAAAAGGCTTTAGACACACACAACTCTTAAATTAAATGCATTAGAAATTCCATGAAATCACGACACATCAAGACCCTCAACTTAAATTCGGTGTTTGTCCTCAAGAAACTCACTATGACCCTAAACAAAACTTGTATAGAAGTATACATTTTTATGATCTAGCAATCACATGACTATCAATCCCGACTATTTCTTGATTGAGTACACGCTTACGCTCTCGGGATCTACAAGCTAAATCATGCGGATCACATCATTACACAAATTCACCATGTAACAGACACTTCTATTGTTTTTTCTCTCACCAAGGTACCAACTTTGTCATAACTAAACTAGTAACCTCATTTCAAAAGAAATCCTTATTTTTCACACAGTGATTATGCATTTTGGGTACAAGGTTCTTTGTTTCAACAATCGTACTCAAGAACAAGTTCAAATGCAGTTATTACTCTAATCCATAGGCTTACTCTTATTTTCACTGCTTAGGTTCACCACACTAGACTTTAGGATCACGGTAGGACTTTCATGGTTTGTGACGTTGGCTCAGGGTCAGGTGTGGTACATTTGGGTACATTTTTAGTGACTTTCTGTCCTCCTTGAAATTACCGCTAAGCTTTCTACGTGTGTTCATTACTTTTGGCCCCCTATTTCTCTTCTCTTCTCTTCTTTGCCTTATTTCCCTTTTTTTTCTTTAAATGTGACTCACTTTTCTTTTGCATCTTTTTCTCAGAAAACTCTTTTCTCTTTTATTATTCATTGCTTTTCTTTTTCCAGTGTTATTTAATTTTTCAACAAGTCACATCTTTCACTCACTTAAGCTTTTATTTTAAACATTCGGCTCTTTTCATACCTATTTTGGGGTCCGCACTCATAATAGCCACCCTCAACACATGACTTTGCCATGGGTTGAGGTACACAGTACCCAAAGTCAGGTCAGGGCCAAGACGAGGTCACTTTCTGCATTATCCACCCTCAACTTAGGCTTTTGGCCTAAGTCGAGGTGCACATGTCAAAGAATGGACTGGGGCGAAAACATTAGACATTGGGAAGGTGAGTTGGTGAATTAGAAAAATTGGTCTATTATAGGCTCAACATATTTGAAAAAAAAAAGGGACAGTCATTTCATTTGGTTAACTTTTTTTAGGCTAGATATTTGCTATTTCGAACAAGGGCCTATGATCACTTTCTAATTTCTAGAGTTGATTCCCTTTGCAGGAGTAACCGGGTAAGTTTTAGCTAGGCACCAACTATTTAAACACTTGAATCTCCTCACACTGTTTTGGCACAGCGTTGCACTATGAGATTAACAGATTTCCCAGTTCAGGTTTTATTTGAAGGTCATGTAGTGGGTGCCTATTTATGTCATGTTCAGAGCCAACACATTCAACTTATCTTAACCTATACATCCAAGCACAACAATGGACGGGGTATCATTTTTATTAGCCATCATGCTTATATACTTGTACTTTCTAAGACATGTCGGTTAAACAGAAAATTAAGCAGTCTCTTAATAAAAAAGAACACAGGCAAAAAAAAACAAGAGAGGACTATGAGTTGGGTTACTCAGACTTCACCCTACCACTCACTTTCCATTTACTCCACCCGCAACAAAATTTTTTTGCAATTGTCCCCAATGCAATAAGAAAACAAAGAAACATGGTGGTAGGTCAAGCAAACCTGTGGCACATAGCGCCAAAGACCCTCAACAAGTGGGTGGGTATGGTTTCTCGGAACCCGTTGGATTATTAACTGGGACACCAATAGAAGTGCCAACATATCCAAGAATTGCACCATCAGTAGTACTATGAGGCCTAGAACTGGATGCCCAGCAGCCATCTTTAATGTCCTCCTTTAGCCTATCTCCTCATATTCTATGGGCGCCTTCCTAGCTTACTCCAGCTCCATTCGCTATCTTTTCCTTGCAAGGGCCTCATCATTGGTCTCAGAGGTGCAGGTGGAGCGGTTCCTCTTGCTACGACCTCGATGCTCAGACTGTGGCTCAACAGGGACCTTGTATAAGGCATCTAGCACCGTGTCATATGCTAGTTGAGTGGGAGCACTCTTTAGCTCAGTCCACCGTATTTTCAAGATGGCGTCAACATCGGCTCACACACTGGCAAGCTCAACTTGAATAGTGGTGAGGTCAGTGGAAGGGGCTGGTCGTGCTAGCACATGCAACTCAAAAGCGTCAAGGCATTTGTGAACTACCTAAATATGCTGCTCATCCGGCTTGGCCACTCGCTTATCTATGCGGTCCTATGCCTGAGCAATGGATATCTGCATTCAACGCTGAATGTGGTGGAGTAGGGTGGCCATCTATGCCTCTAAATTATAGACTCAAGCTAGATGGACCAATGCTGCAGATGGTGGTGTGGATCGAGATGAACTGGGGGTCCTGCTTGTTTCATGTGATGAAGATGTCGGAGTGGGTTCAGCATGCTCTTGTGCGACAGGGTCAGCCCCTTAGGCTAACTCCACCATGTCTGCCAAAATCTCACTCAGTGGAGGAACATCAATCCTGGGCCCTCTGTGTGGCGCCGCTACATTGGATTCATCCTGATGAGATCGATATCCGTTGTCCCCGCTAGTTGACAGAGTCTATCACAGTGCCAAATTGTCACTCCCGCATTTCTGCACAGCTGAAAGATTTAGCATGGGAAGGGGTAGGTTGTAGAGGTCTTAAATGCCCTCTCATGTATCACTGCCAACATCAACTTGGCAAAGTCGATTTCTAGCCCATCCACCATTGCTGCCATCACAATCGCCCTATCCCAAGTGAGAATGTTATCCGCATTAGTCGGTGAAACTATATTTCAAAAAAGAAGCAAGAAGAATTTGGCTACAAAAGTCAGTGTGACCTTCTGGATACTCCATCGGAGTGATATGACCCAATAATCTCTCTCACCATCTGTCGCTATATATGCCAACCATTTCATAACCACCTCTCACTGCACCGCACTCCTCTGAAATGCACCACTCTGTATAATTTCCCACCTTTAATCAAACTCTGAAGTATTTCGAGTCCACTCTTAGTCGATGATGGATCCGTATAAGAAACGGTGGATGGTGGCCTCTTGTATGTTGACCCGGAAGCATCGGACAAGTGTAGAGGTGAGAGGATGCTATTTTGCGGGCCTTTCCAGCCTATTAATGGACCCTCGGAGAGTGGCAGCATAGGAGGCATAGAACTTCCACACTATCTCCTCACTATATACGCCCAAGTCCTGGGCCATCCATCCACATTTGTGGAGCTCAAAAAGTCAGTGCACTTTAGGCAAACTCCGTGTGAGGACTCGGCGCTCCTCCGTAACCAACAGGGTCATCACTAACTTCTCATTTAACATCCTTGCATCCCTATACACATGTCATTATCCCTCTACGCACCATCAATTTGGCTCCTCTAGAACCGGAGTAGGGTCATCGGTACAGGGTGCGGGTGCAGACTCTAAACTAGTAGCCTCATCAGACGAGGCTTGGTGATCGTCCTCCCAAGATCTGGTGGATCCCTCAATTTTAGAGAAGGAAGATGTAGCCGCCTTAGACCCTGAAGACTGGGCCGACCCTGAAGGTATGGCATCTTCGCAGCCGGATGCAGATTCCTTTTCTGAATCAGAATAAGCCCCGATTTATGTACCGATCATTGTGCACTCTTCATCAAACTGGGAGGAACTGGATACTTTGGAAGTCACCTTGCGAGGGGTTCCCCTATTGACTCGTGCAGATGTTGTTGGTGATGTAATGCTCGGACGGACATAGGCTGGGTCCTGCTCCATGTTGGTGTCCTCAGATCAACCAATACTTGGGGTAAATGACTTGGATTACATTTCTTGCAGTAGACTCTGATCTTCATTGGAGCCATTTGTAACTGCGAAGTAGTTGTTAGTATCATAGCAGCCTTACGACACACTCGATAACTGGAGGAAAGAATATAACATAAAAATTTAAAACAATTTTTTTTTGGCAAAATCAGATCGATGAGGCCTATCGACCGACCGTCAATCAATCAACGGTCTCTAGGTCCTTTCGATTGTGTGATACTTAGAATTATTCTTCGATATTCTGAAAACAGACTTCTCTGATTGAAACGATGGACGTGCATAATGGCCCGTCAATAAATCAATGGACCGTAGTCCACTTCCGTCGTCTGACAGTAAGAGTTATTTTAGAATGGGGTGAAATCAGGTTGTTTGATGGAAACAACGGACGTGCAGTAAGGTACTTCAATCAATCGAGGTCCGTAGTCCACTTCTATCATTTTGAACTTAAGCATTTTTCTGGGTGTTTCAATCGATCGACCCCATCGACGGCCCATCGATTGATTGACGATCTGTAGATGGGTTCTCGTACGATCGGTCTGTGACGGAATTAAGGCCTTTTTCAAGTTCAATTTTTAGTTTCTTTAGTCACCCATTTTATCACAAACAAGTTGTAGACATACTTTTTTAACACACCAATTACTAGTTCATCATTCCTTGAGTTCGTATTTCGTGCAACAATCGAACCCCAAATCAGTAAAAACATGGAACTCTAAGTTAGAACCTTCAGACAAATTAAGACACACAACATCTTAGACAAACCAATTTGATACAAAACCACAGTCTATCATTCCAAGGGTGATAACTAAGCAACTACTAGTTTGCAAATTCAGTTAATTCAATCTCAAGGTCAAGCCCCACTCCTGAATTTCTATATACAACTATGAACTACAATTCAAAGTTAATGGAAATCGAAGTACCTTTCATAGTTGTGTGGAGTGTTGTGGTTGTGAGACTTAACGAAGTAGCCTATGCGTCCTGACCCGATCAACGACCTTTTCTAAATAGAAGAAAAGAGAATTTGGGAGAGAGAAATTTTAGGAAGTGAGGAATCTGATAGGGTGAAATTTGATATAAAAATTGAAAGAGGGAAGGAATTTGAAAGGGGTGGCTTTTAATATTACCGACCGGGTCACGTCTGGTAATTGGCATTCTTGGATCCACAAACCCCATCTACTGGCCGTAGATCGATCGATGGTGCGTCGATAACTTTTGACTTAGAGAAAATTTAAAACATAACTGGGAACTATAAACACCATCGACGGTCTGTCTATGGGGTTCGTAGACCTCTGCACCAGACCATTTTCTATAGATTTGTGCTTTTGCTTCCTACACATGTAACACCAATTAGGCCATTCTTTTTTATTTTTTTCTAGAGACTTTTTATATATGGACTTAATACTAATCTTTGGCCAACACTAACACACACTAAAAAGGAATAAAATAAAGAGAACAACTAAACAAGACTACGACTCATCCTACAAGGAAAAAAATACCTATAGTTTTCTAGAAAGTACACCGTGGGTTGGCTCCCAAGAAGTGCTTGATTAAATGTTGCGGCACGACGCAGGATCCTTGATTACTCATACTTCATCAAGATGATAGGCCTCAAACACTTCACGCATACTCTCTTCTTGCCCCCGGATAGGTCTTTATTCTTTGTCCATTGACTGTGAACTTAGCGAATTCCTTGTTTTCTAGCTCACCGCTACATGTACGAACACTTTGGTTATGTGGAATGGACGAGTCCACTTGGACTTGAGTTTGCCCTAAAATAAGTGCAACATAGAGTTGAATAGAAGTACAAAATCACCAACCGCAAATTCTCGCTTTTGAATTCATTGGTCCAGTTACTTTTTCATCTTCTCTTTGTAGATAGCTTAACATTTATATGCTTTTAGGCGAAACTAATTAAGCTCATTCAACTCATTAAGTCCTTGTTCTGATGCTCCGATCCAAACCAACTTCAATTTCTTCATTGGCCACTTCACTTTGTGCTCTACCTCGACCAGTAAGTGTCAAGCCTTCCCATATACAAGTTGGTATGGAGACATTCCGATGTGAGTCTTATATGTAGTGCGATAGGACCAAAGAGAATCATATAACCTCCTCGGACAATCCTTTCTATTGGCATTCACAGTTTTGCCAAAAATTGTTTGATCTCCCGATTTGACACCTCCACTTTCCCGCTAGTCTGTGGGTGATAAGGTGTAGCCACATTGTGACGAACAACATATTTCTCCAGCAGGACTTTGAATAATTTTTTACAAAAGTTTAAACTGCCACGCTATTAATGGCCCTTGGTGTACCAAATCAGGAGAAGATACTCTTCATAATGAATGCGGTGACACTCTTTCCTTCACTGTTGGGGGCGCAATTGCTTCCACCCATTTCGACACATAGTCAACCAGTACAAGTATATATCTCATCCCATGAGAACTCACCAATGGGCCCAGGAACTCAATGCCCCATATATCAAATAGCTCAATTACCTAAATGGGATTCAAGGGAAACTCTTGCCTCTTTGAAATTGCTCTATCTCATTGGCACCGATTACATGATTTGGCAAATTCGTGAACATATTGGTGAATGGTTGGCAAATAATACCCACACTGCATGATCTTATACGCAGTTCGGATACCACTATGGTGCCCACCCACAGGCGAGGAATGACACGCCTCTAGAATACTCGACATCTCAACCTATAGTACACAATGACGAAAAATCCCATTGGCACAACTCCGATATAAGTAAGGCTCATTCTAAAAGAACTTTTTCACATAATGCATGAACTTTTTCTTTGGTGGAAGGTAAAATACTATGAAACCACATCACTTGCCAGATAGTTCACAAAGTTAGCGAACCATTGGATCAGATCTTGAGAAGAAGCCAATACATATTCATCTGGATATGTATCATCAGTTTCAGCCTTTTCTCCTAATTAACGCATAGCTTCATCAGTCAATCTATACAAGTGGTCGGCAACTTTATTCCCAGTCCCCTTTCTATCTTTCACCTCAAAATCAAAATCTTGCAACAACAATACCCATCTGATCAACCTTGCTTTGCATCCTTCCTTTCTATCAAATACCTCAAACCATAATGGTTTGTATGCACTATGACCCTTGTGCCAAGCAAATAGGACGAGAATTTATCAATGCAAACACCACCCAAGAAGTTCTTCTTCATTTACCGTGTAGTTCTTTTGGGCTTCATTCATGGTTTTACTTGCATAGTAGATGGGGTGAAGGATTTTATCCCATCTCTTTCCCAATACACCACCAAGTGCAATCCCACTCGCATAACACATCACCTCAAATGGCTCACTCCAATCTTGTGAAATCATAATGGGCGCGGACACCGATTTCTCTTTCAACTCTTCATATGCTTTCAGAAAGGATTCATCGAAATAGAACTTACATTCCTACTAGAGCAATTTGCACAAAGGATGTGCAATTTTTGAGAAATCCTTAATAAACATCCGATAAAATCCAGCATGCCCAAGAAAACTTCTCACACCGTTGACAACGATGGGTGGAAAGACCTTCTCTATCACGTCCACTTTTGCTCGATCAATCTCTATCACCTTCTCCGAGATGCGATGGACCAACACCATACCTTCTTTTACCATAAAGTTGCCTTTCTCCCAGTTTAGCACCCAATTACAATCCTCACATCTCTTTAGCCCTCGTTTAAATTATTTAAGCAACGATCAAAGGAGTCACCCACTACAAAAAAATCATCCTGAACACCCCAATAGTGTCCTCCAGCATATCAGAAATATTGACATCATACAACGTTGAAAGGTAGCCGGTGTTACATAACCAGAACTACATCCTTTTGAATTCAAAAGTCCCATAGGGACAAGTGAATGTGCTCTTTTTATAATCTTCCAGAGCGATAGAGATCTGATTGTAGCCCGAATAGCCATCAAGAAACCAATACCAACCCTTGCCTGTAAGTCTCTCTAACATATGATCCATGAAGGGCATTAGGAAATAGTCCTTCTCAGTCCAACCATTAAACTCTTGGTAGTCCATGCAAACTCTCCAACCGGTCACTGGCCGCATCAGAACAAGCTCTTTCCTTTCATTAGGTACCACAGTCATCCCACCCTTTTTAGGCACACACTAAATAGGACACACCCTACTATTGTCCGCAATAAGATAAATGACTCCAGCATCCAACCACTTGATGATCTCCTTTTTCACTATTTCTTGCATATGTGGAGTCAAACTTCTTTGGTGCTCAATACTCGATTTGTGATCTACGTGATCTGGATTTTTTAGGAAAAAACCCGGGAGGGATCCCAATAATGTCTGTAATATCCAAACCAATGGCTTTCTTGAACCTCTTCAACACCGCCACTAAGCACTCTACTTGTTGCTTATTCAACTTTGATGCAATTATTACCGGTGAAGTGTCATCTCTACCGAAGAACACATACCTCAGATGAGGTGGTAGAGCTTTGAGTTTTAATTTTGGGGCCTTCATAATAGATGGTATCGTAGGTGGAGACTCTCGATGCTTCATATCTAACGTTAAATTCTTTGGTTTTGACCGATATTCGTTTCTTTCAAGTGCACCCACCAAAGCCCATACCCTTCAATACCATCACTGTCAAAATTCATGATGACCACCGCTAGTGACTCAACACCTAGTCGCTCTTCAATTGGCACCTCGAATACACACTCAACTTTGTAGGATAAATCAGATACCGTTTGGAGTTTACCACTCAGCTTCATAGAACTACAAATGTTGAATGTCGTTTGTTCATTGTTTAACCTAAACTTCATCTACCCCTTTTCTATATCAACTAGTGCACACCTAGTGGTAAGAAATGGTCTTCCTAGAATGATTGGGACTTCAAAGTCAACCTCACAGTCAAGAATCACAAAATCGACCGGAAAGATGAACGACTCCACTTTCACTAGCACATCATCGAGTATACCTACGAGCCTCTTCACTGTTCGATTGGCCATTAGTAACTGCATCATAGTAGGCTTTGGGTCTCCCAAAGCCAACTTCTTATAACTGGAAAATGACATGATATTTATGCTCGCTCCAATATCACACAGTGTCTTAATAAAGTTTAGCAACCCTATTGTACATAGAATAGTGAAGGCACCCAGATCCTCCTTTTTCTGCACAAGAGACCTGGTACCAATAGCACTACAATGGTGCATTCTGTCATCATCCTTAAAACTCACTGATGTCTTCTTTGTCATATGTCCTTCATAAACTTAGCATAACCGGGCATTTGTTCCAAAGCTTCTATTAATGGGACATTGATGGAAAGTTGTTTCAACATAGTGATATATCACCGGTATTTACCATATTCCGTTTTCTTGACTAATCTTTGTGGGAATTATGGTGCAGGTCTAGGAATGGGGACCACTTTTGGAGATAACTCTGTTTTTTCGACGGTGCATCCACCAACTCTCCACTATCTTTTGGTACATCATCTTCAATTGTCATATCATCTTACACTACAAACAGCATAGGTGGGTCAATGGTCTTCTTACCTCCTCGAGTAGAGACTGTCATATAATGCCCATCATTGTTTGGGTTTTGGATAATGTTGCTTGGAAGAGTGCCCGATTGGCGTGGGTAAAGTGGATGAAAACTAATTCATTTGTAGCTCACAATGCTTTATCGAGACTGCATGTGCATCCACCTTTTTTCCAATGCTAGATAGGTCAGTTTTTATCTCCTTGAAATTCTCATCTGTCACGTCGAACCTCCTCAATATCTTTTTCAGGATATCCTCAACCCGAGCCATACTACATCCACCGTCCCTATGTGAAACTTCCCTATTTTGAGGTAACACATAAAGACCACCCCGTTCATTCATGTTATCATAGTAATTTTGGTTGATGTTGTTGTCGCGATTGTAGTTCCCATCTCAGATATATTGACCCTCGCAGTTGTAATTACCATAGTTCCGACCTTGGTTTCCTTGACCCGTGTGCTAATTATCCTGATTGGAACTTTCGAAATTTGGTCAGAAACCCCCCGTGTGGTCATTAAATTCATATGCATCCTCTTCATAGTAGTACTCATCTGCCAGTTGTGGTAGTTTAGCAAAATATTTCACCGCATTCACTTTCTATGCGCCTCCGCTCACATGCTTCAAGACCAAGCCTAAATCAGTTTTCATCAGTGCCATCTCTTCAAAAATCTCATCTGCACTTGAGTAGTTTGTAGTCTGTACCACAAAGGTGTTTCACCCAGAGTCCGACTATCTTGTTCTCCAAGATTTATCATTGCGAGATATCTTCTCCAACTTCTCTACAATATCAACATATGTGCATTCCCCATAAGATCCACTTACAATAGTATTGAGCACTGCTTTGTTTTTATCATGTTGACCTCTGTAGAAGTACTCTTTCAGTGACTCATCATCAATGCGGTGATTTGGGATGCCTCTCACGAATGCAGTAAATCTTTCCCAAGAGCTACTCAGCAACTCTCTAGGTAATCCCACAAAGTTGTTCACCTTATCATTGTGATTGAGCTTCTTAGACACTGGATAGTACCTCGCTAAGAAAACATCTCTAAACTAATACCAAATATCAATAGAGTTGTAGGGCAGCTCAGTGAACCATATAGCGGCATCTCCTGTCAATGATAAAGGAAACACTCGCAACCCAATGACGTTCATATCCAAGTCCTGTCTACCCAAACAAATTTTGCACAAAGACCTCAGTTTAGCTATATGAGCATGTGAGTCTTGTGATAGCGGTCCCGAAAACAAGCCCCCGCGGTGAGCATCTGCATCAAGCTACTCGTCACCAGGAATGTGTGCCCTGGTGGCAGAGGGGTAGGACAAGAGGTCCATCGGAGTCTGCAATGTTCATGTTGCCCCAATAGTTATCTTGAAGTCGTGGGGCTGCGGGAGGTTGCACCCTCAAGGTATCACCTAACTGATTCTCGACGTGTGTCTTGTTGTGTGCCTCAACTAGTAGTGGAGGTTGCTGGCCTGCTCCATCACCTAGATTAATTCTGTTAGTGTTAATTAGGACCCCTTGGTTTTCCATTCTTCTTTGAGTACAATTTTGTTCTGGATCGTATATGGAGTGAGTGGTTCACCTATGCTCCGGGTACTTGCTAGACCTGAGAGAAACAAAAACAACAAGAAAAAGTAAATTCAGGAAATTGGTGACTAAGGTTCAATAATGTAATTAAAGTTAATCTAAAATCTAGATTCCCCGGCAATGGTGCCAATATTTGATACACTCAAACTATACTTCCCTGAAGAAGCTTAAGCGATTGTTAGCAAGTACAGAATCCAACTAGTAGGTTGGGGTCTTTCCCATGAGGAAAATGGTTTAGACTTAGCTTTAACTCACGATTATATCTATTTAGCCAATGTCTTTCCAAAGCAAGTAAGTAAGGGGGGGGGGGGTTGTGAAATAAATTCTTTTAACAATGTAATTAGCAGTTGACTAGAAATGAACGATGGTTTTATCAATATGAGAGAGTAACTAGGGCTTATGTGTTACCCACAGGTTTATAACGTCGTATTCCTAGCAATTGCAATCCTTTCCATGTGTATTACATGTTAAGTGATAAGATAGGTATCTCTAAATACTTTGTCCGGCATCTAGAGAATTTCACCCCGCACCTTGGTTTGGCTACGTGTGTATACTTTACTAACCCTTACCATTACCTCTTATTAGACATCATAACCGATGTATGGCTTATTTATTTCTTCGAACCAATCGCCACTAGCCTATTAGATAGTATCATAATAAATCTATGTTGATAATTCTTTTCCTATTACAACCTCCTTGGTCCGGCAAGTTGCCCATGGTTCCCACAACCATAGTTGTGGATTTAGTTACCCATGCTAGCAAGATCAAAATTAATATTTTTAGATGAAGAAATCATGAACTTACTTAATAAGAAGAATAAACCCACAAATCCAACTTGAAATTGCAAGAAAATCCTTCAAACCAAATCTGGAAATCTATTAATTGCCCAAGTTGCAACAACCAATCTCTAATACACAAAACAGAACAATAACCATAGTAGATAACCCCAAAAATAAGGTTTTAATACCCTATCTATAGAAAACATAGTTAGAAAGAAAAATGAATTAAAATAAGGAAAGTTTGTTAAGGTGACACGATATCAATCTATGGACCAACTGACGGACCATCGATCAATCAATGGTCCGTAGACTACTTCCGTCAGTCAGGACATAAAATATATTTCTATCTCTGGATGGCACCCTCTATGAGTCAAACAACGGACAAACAACACGGTTCATCCATCCATCTACTCTCCGTTGATGCCCCTCCGTAACTCCATACATAGAATCTTCCAAAATTTGGTACTGGAACCTTCTCTGAACCAAATAACAGTTCACCAGTACGGTACATAGATCAATTGACGGACCCTCGTTACCTCTTGTAGTTCCACACTTGGATAGATTTCCCCGATTTTCCTCCAAGGTCATTATCTATCATCTACAGTCACTACCTATGGCCCGTCGATTGAACGACGGAACGTCAATTGCCTTCGTAGTCTGGCTCTGCACTATTTTTCAGTTTTTTTCTTCCCTTTCCACAAGAACATCTTTCCTGTAAAATACAACACAAACTTTATTAAAATCACTACAAAAAGTCTTTAGACACACACAAATCTTAAGTGAAATGCATTACAAATGTCGTTGAATCACAACACATCAATAGACAAAGGAACTCCATGCACCTTTAAAATATCATTAATGTAATGCTCGGCATAGTCCTCTACCGAATCTGTAGTTTTGACTGCCAAAACGTGTGAATACTTAGTAACTCTATCAAAAATCACCCAAATGGAGTTATTCTACCTACGAGTACAAGGTAAACCTATGATGAAGTCCATCTTGATCACTTCCCACTTCTAAGTTGTAATGTCCATCTCTTGTTTCATACCTCGTGGTTTGTGATGTTCCACCTTGACTTATTATCAATTGGGGAATTTTGCCACAAAATCTGCTAGATCCGATTTCATGTCATTCCACTAAAAGACTTCCCGTAGATCACAGTACATCTTATTGGTGCCTGGATGAATAGAATATCTTGAGTTATTAGATTTTTCAAGAATCTTCGGTCTCAATCACCCACCTTAGGAACACATAATCTCCCTTTATAGCAAAGCACACCATATCACCCTTGGGAAAAAAACTCTACCTTCTGCTCCTAGATTTCTCCCTTAAGCTCAAGAAATATTCTTACTTTTCCATGACTTCCACTACCAAAGAAGATTCAGACCCATTCTAAACTATCTCACCACTATTTGATATGCTCATAAGACGAACTCGTAAGTGAGAAAACGTGTGCATATCTTTCAGTAGTTCCTTTCTTCCTTCCTCAACATGTGCTACACTACCAATACATAGTCTTCTAAGAGCATCTTCTACTACATTACCTTACCAGGAAGGTAATGCGCACTCATATCATAATCCTCGAGAAACTAGAGCCAACTTCTCTGACAAAGATTAAACTGGTGAACATATATTGAAGGCTCTTATGGTCTGTGAACACATCTACGTGAACACCATACAAGTAATGTCTCTAAATCGTAAGTGCAAACACCACTTCTGCTAGCTCGAGGTCATAAGTTGAATTTTTCTTCTCTTGAATGTTAAATTGTCTAGAAGTATAAGCTCTAAACTTACCTCGCTGCATCAACACACAACCTAGACAAAATTTGGATACATCACAATAGATCATATAACCGTTTGAACCCTCTAATAGAGTCAAGATAGTTGCCATAGACAAACTAGTTTTCAATTCTGCAACGCTTTTCTCACAATCATATGATAACTAATTTATATCTATAGAAGAGGTAGGTCTAGGCCATTGTTTCACTGCTTCTATTTTCTTGGAATCCATTTGAATCCCTTCACTAGACACTATATGCTTGAGAACAGTAACTGACTGGAAAAAAAAATCATACTTACTGAACTTAACAAATGTGGCAATCTTTGAGAGTTTACAGGACAACCCTCAAATGACTCACATGTTCTTCATGACTTTTAGAGTAGATGAGGATATCATCAACAAAGAAAGTAGCAAATAAGTCCAAATACTTCTTGAACAATATGTTCATCAAATCCATGAAAGGTGCAGGAGCATTGGTTAGTCTAGACGACGTAACTATAAATTCATAATTACCATACTGTGTTTTGAAGGTTGTCTTCAGAATATAACTATCTCTAAATCTAATTTGATGACAATAAGATCTGAGGTCTACTTTTGCGAAATGACCTAAAGTAGGTCAAACAAGTCAATACTTGGGATGAGGTAATTATTCTTGATTTTAACCTTATTAAACTGTCTATAGTCAATGCACATTCTGAGAGAACCATCTTCCTTCTTTAAGTACAACACTGGTGCAACCCATGAGGAAATACTAGGTTTGATGAAGCCCTTATCTAAAAGGTCTTTCATCTGCTCTTTCAATTTCTTAAGATCTACTGGAGCCAGTCTGTAAGGAGGAATAGAGATTGGTAGGGTATCTAGAAGGAGATCAATTCCAAAGTGGATTTCCCTTTCAGGAGGAACTCCAACAGGATCTTCTCGAAACACTTCTAGAAACACATTGACTCCTGGAATGACTAAAAAGTTGAGGATTCAGAACTAGAATTCTTAACCCAAACTAGATGATAGAGATAACCCTTAGAGATCATTTCTCAGGCCTTAAGGTATGAAATGAATCGACCCATAGTGTCATGACGTAAGAACATCCCCTAATTGTAACATATATATATTCGACCTCAAAGAGGTCTTATACAAACCATTAACATATCATCATTACCTAAGACATTAAAAAATGGGAAAAATAATAAAACATGAACAACCAATGTCAAAACTCTTCCATATATAAAAATATAATAACTAGACTTGTCTCATTAACCATCTAGGTTCAACATAAAAATCTCAACATAGGGACCTTAGCCCTTTACAATCAATGTATCAATATAAGAAATACAATAGTATTCTAGTACAAAAATAGAAGAAATAAACATAGTTGCATTATGTCGTCCTCGGAACTTGAGAACATACAAAATGGTCTTGGAGAATGCAATCCAACCCGTCAACTCTCTAAAACAAGTACCTACTAGCACGAACCTACAATTAGTAGAATAATAAGACAATTATGGGTTGGTACATTCCATTTGTACTGAGTATGGAAACCATACAGGTAAAACCATTAAATCATAAACAAAGGGACTTTTAGTTCAAAAGATGCTATTTCAACTTAAAGCCTTAATGCACATTCAAGAAATACATGATCAATTCATTCCATAAGATAAATGGACATCTAAGGTCATAAGCAACATAACAAAAAGCAATATTTCATAATATACATGCTTGACTTCATTTGGCATTTTAATGAGTAACCCAATTATAGCATCATTTATATGTAATCATGCATGAAAAACTCTCATAATAACCCCTCTTAGTTCCCACTTGTGCAATACATAGGCAACGTCCCATACCATTACCTACACTAAGTAGTATCCCTCAAGAAGCCTTATTAAAATTCACGTCTTGTCTTCATTCATCATTTAAACATTCGGTAAACTAATCCATAACCGACATAAACCATGTGAGCTACATGAAAGCCAATTTTAACCCCTCACACCGAAAGGAGGGTGCCCTACTTGCTAAGGTACGTCATAACATTCATGATAGCATCTAGGTGGATCCACTAGCTATAACCTATGTGGGCTTCATAGTTAAGGGATATATAGATTGTTACTAGAAATCCTATTTATGCTTAATATTATTATAGTTTCCATCCGATGAGAACATCGGGGGAAATTTCCTTCCTTTAATAAGATCCCCTCCCATGCATATCCTCTCGGTGCTAAGCTCAATTCCCCTTAGTCATTACTTCATAAAGAATACCTTAGGGACTTTATCCCTCATATATCACTTACTCAATGGTTACAAGATGAGAATTTCCTTTCATCATAGAACCAACATCATGTGAGAATGAATCTTTCATATCGTAGTCATTTAGTGTACCTGAGAATTACCTTCAATTCAACAAAACAACACATCCATCATCATCTAACAACATTCATGTTCAAATAATAGTATAACCTTCCTAATTATACAATTCATGCTTGCTAATGCTTAGTGTTATATGAAAAAGAATTCATAATTCAATTTCACAATACATACATCAAGATAGCGCCCAACCAAAGGTGAATCAACAATTCAATAATAACATGTTCATAACCTTGAAAGCCCTTACTCATAGCCTACAAGATACCTTTTGATATTCGAACCTAGTTTCATGATACTCATCCATCAAATAGGTTAAAATCACAATTCAATTTTGAATCATACATAAACATACTAGGTTCTCACCTTACAATCATCGTCCAACACAAGTTAGGGTTTACAAATGAGAAAGATGAAAGATTCATGGGTCTTAGATAATTAGGTAAAAACCATAATAAATAATTGAATTTATCCATAAACATCCATATTCAATCATAAATAATCAATTTACATCAAAGAAATAAAGTTTAAGGATACCCACGAAATTGAGTAAAACCTAGCAATTTGGGGAACTTTGAAATCCAATTTTGAAAGGACCTCTTGGGGAAAAGGATCCCAAGAGTGAATAGCTTCCTTACCTTGATAATCCTTAGGGATAATGGAGTAAAGTCCAGTTTTTGAAGCCTAGTTGAATCTTAATCTTCTACTTCAATGGAGTTCTTAGATGAGAGAGAGGTTTGAGAGGGAAGTTGAGTTTTGAGTTGTGTTTTGTGAATTTAGTTAGAAGACTTAAGTTCTTGGGATTAGTTTCTTATTGGTGGTTTTAAAAAGATAATTAAATAACTAACCACCAACCTTTACCCCTAATTAATTAACTAACTCGAAAAGGAACCCTAAACTTAAAGACTAAAATCTAAAAGCTGGTAGGACCTACGGCCATCACCTACAGACTGTAGGTGGACTTATGCCTCGTCTTGCAGCTTTGTAACGACTTTGAGAGAGGGGTAGAGGTAAAATCTTTGTGTGTAGATTAAGTCTCCACGCACGGGCCACATCTACGGGGCGTAGGCCTAGTAACGGTCCGTCATTGCCCCTTGTAGGTGGTTGCTGCAATTTTGCAGCTTTTAGGTCAATGTTTGGATCCTTTTCAAGGACCCTTAGGGTGGTCCTTGGAGGATGTTATCCGGATGTTTGGACCCTAAACACATTATTGTACATATTCAAAACATTTTTTAACATTTCATTATCATACGACACTTCAAAGCCTCTTACAACACCTAAGAGCACACTAGTTCAATTTTACTAGTTTCCAGGTGTCATAGTCGTTTCTTGACGTTTAAGCTCTAACACTTTCTAACTAATATAGTTATATTAGGTTAGGTCTAGAAACGATGTTTTAATCATTTTATTTTATTGTTCATTATGTAAGGTATAGCTTAGGTCATTACGATTCTGGAGTATTACATTATCTCCAAATTGGTAACATTTGTCCACAAATATTAACCAAGACACAAAGGTAAGGTAGACAGTCTACACCAACAACCCAATCATCATTCCTACCATAAATGAGTCAGAACTTCAAGTTCATAAGTCATATAAGCATTTATTTAAAGGAGGAAACTTCAAGTCCAATTCAACACATGTCAAAGCAATATGAGGAAGTAGGAACTACATCTACCAACTCAAAATGCAACACATCATTTATCAGGTTCATAGGAGGAATTTCCTTCTCCACATAATGAAAAGTTCAAGATCACAACATGGATTCAAAATGTCACTTTATTGAACACAATTAATCATATTCATTAATTTCACCTCATAAGTATTCAATTAAGCAATTTCAACAAGAGGAATGTAAAACTCATGAAAAACTTCAAGTTATGAAATATATTCTCCTCTACATGAACTCGCAGCACAAAAGGAAGATCATGGCAAAACTCATAAAATACACATAACTCCAAATTCAGTAGAAACTCAAGAGCAACTACCAAGCTCAAGTTTGGTTAAAATTAAAAGGTAAAAGATGAGGATAACGGGACATCATATTGGCCTCGGCCTCCCAAGTAGAACTCTCCACTAGATGGTTCCTACATAGTACGTTAACGGAAACTCTCTTTGTCCTCAATCTCTTCACTTTCCGGTCTAAAATCTCAATAGGAACTTTTTCATAAGCAAGGTTCTCAACCAATCCTAATCCTTCTAGAGGAAGTATAGATGCCAGATAACCTATGCATTTCTTGAGCATTGACAAATGGAACACCAGATGAACCAGAGCAACCTCAATAGGAAATTCAACTCATAGGCAACATTTCTCACTGTTTTCAAAATCTCATATGGCCCCACAAACTTGTGACTAAGTTTTCCCTTCTTGCCAAACCTCATCACCCCGTTTATGGGTGAGATCATCAAGTAGACCATAAAACCAATCTCAAATTAGGTCCCTCTTTTTATTGTAGGCATAGGATTTTTGCCAAATTTGGATTGTCTTTGACCTATATCTTATAATTTGCACTTTCTTTATGGCCTCATAAACTATTTAGGACCTATAAGAGCCAACTCATCTATCTCAAACCACTCAACAATAGATCCACATCTTCTCACATAAAGTTTCTCAAATGGAGCCATGTCAATACTTGAGTGGTGTCTATTATTGTAGCCAAATTCGATCAATGGTAGATGGTAATCCCTATTAGCCTTGAACTCAATCACACATGCCCTCAACATGTCTTCTAAGGTTTGGATGGTTCGTTCTGCAAAACCATCCATTTTGGGATGAAGTGTGGTACTAAGTTTCACTTTGGTACCTAGTTAATTTTTGAATGCCTTCCAAAAAAGAGAAGTGATTCAGTAACCCTATTTGAGAAAGAAAAAGGAATCCCATGCATTTTCACTATCTCTTTGAGGTATAACTTAGGATAATCTTCCGTCGAATATGTAGTTTTTATGGGAATAAAATGTGCTGATTTTGGCAACCTATCAATGATGACCCAAATCAAATCATGTTTCCTTCGAGTACGAGGCAAACCCACAACAAAATCCATGTTCACATCCTCCCACTTCCAAGTGGAAATAACTATATCTTGAGACAAGACTCACGGATTTTGATATTTGGCTTTGACTTGTTGACAATTTGGACATTTGGCCATAATATCCGCTATGTCCCTCTTCTAACCATCCCTGCAGTAGATCTCCCACAAGTTACGGTACATCTTGGTGTCTCCCAGATGAATAGAATATCGCGAACCATGGGCCTATTCTAAAATTTTTCTCCTTTGGTCATCCACATGTAGGACGCACAACCTACCTTGATAGCTAAGAACCCCATCCCCCCCGGGAGAAAGCCTCAACAAATTCCCCAAGTACATATTCTTTTAACTCCATCAAGATAGGATCAAAGTGTTATTTAACCATCACATCAACAAATACGGAGGACTTAGATCTATGTGGACCATGAAACCACCCTTTGTAGAATCTACTAGAAGAACTCTAGACCGGGCACACCTATGCACATCACGGACTAACTCCTTCTTTTCATTGTACCGACCCTAATAGTAAAATAGGTCTAAATAGAGCTTTGCTTGTGTTCAATGAGTTAATAATCTGTTAAAATAATGATTTTTAGTATTTGAAGTCAGTTTGGTAAGCTTGGAAGTCAAACGTCAAGGAATGACCAATACGTTCGACGACTAGACGTCTTTGTGCATGCATGTGTTCGGTGTACCTTTGTATGTTTTGGGAGTTGTTTGGTGTTTATATTGATAAGGGAGTAACCTAAGACCTAGATGACAATGTTAAGGGGTTTAAAGTCTGGTTAAGACTCCAACTAGGACCCAGGAGGGGCCCTAGAAGAGGACCCCAACTCTAAGGTAAAAACTGCCAAATCACTTCCCAATAGACGACCACCATCAACGTCGTTTGTGGGCATAGCTCCACACTTAGTGGTGGGAATCTTAGTAACCCAAATGGAATCCTCTAAACCAAATGACACCCAACAGGATGGGCCGTCGTTTAAACGACACCCAGTAGCTTCGGTCAATCGTTTGGCAACTACAAAAGCTGCAGGGATTTGACCATGCTTGGTTTTTTTTTTGTAAATTCTCCCCAAGTCTTTTATGAATCATGAAGGTTTGTTTTAGTGTATTTAGGGTATTTTAAGTTGGTTTATACTCCTAGAACCTAAGTTAGCCTTCATTTTCAAAAATCAAAATCCCTCTTTCAAGAAAGACTCTCTCAAACCCCATTGAAGATAGAACTCAAGAAAGATCTAGGATTGAAGGTTTTGGACGTTTTGTTAACAAAATCTCGTGTGTTTATTATTATAAAGGTGAAATAGTTCATCCTTGACACTTCTTTCATTCAAGGAGCCCATTCAAAGATTTTCAGAAAGGGTTTCAAGCTCAAACTTCTTCTATTTTGAATCCGAAGCATGGTTCTTTGCATGAAACCGTTTTAATGAATGTAATATGATATTTTTGAATGTTACTTGATGATTTTAAGGTAAAAAACTCAATTAACCCATGCCCATGCATATTCTCAACTTTTGGCTTATGAGTTGGTTTAATGTACATGTTTAGAAAATGCTAGAATTGTGTTTTTTTAGGTTGTATCGTGAATATTTACTGCCTTATTATGCTTTATTATGCTTTATTATGATTCTTCTTGTGAATTTTTTAGAAAAGGTGGTAAAGGCTTAGATGAATAGTAAGTCGATTTATATTGCTTAGTTCTTATTGTGAAATGATCTTGAGTGGTATTGTCCACCTTCGGTGGTGATGTTTACTTGAAGAATATGAATATATGTATATATGTGTATTATGAGTATGGCCTTGAAGGCATAGTATGTGAACTAAAGTGATGATTATGATATATATGCATGATATGTTTTAGGAAGTTGAAAATGTGTATCTTGAATATGTTATGTCTAAATGAAGTATATGTATATGTGAAGCATTATAGTGTGTGAATTATGATGAATATTGGTATGAGAATGTTTAGAAGTTAAAGTGGTGAACACTGGTGATTATGTGAAAGGTGTGCTCAGATGTACTCACACACACTTTGAATGTATGAATTAAGTTAAAGAATGAAAATGGGGGATTGTAGGGTAGGCACTCTACATAAGTAGAGATGAAGTGTCTATACCATTCCCTGTTATTACTAAAGAACTCTATTAATGAAAATGGCAATTTTTTGGTGGACACTCTTCGTGAGTTGAGATGAAGTTTTTAGTAGCAAACTCACTATTCCCAAGAGCTTTCTATGATATGTTTGAGGTTGGATACTCTTCGTGAGTTGAGATGGGGTATCCAAAAGTAATTTCTAGGGATAAGCACTCTTCATTAGTTGAGATATGTGCTAAATAGTTATCCTTTAACCTATAGTCAATGAATGTTTAAGACTCCGTATGGGAGTTATGCTTAGCACCGCGAGGATTTGAAGAAGGGGTGGGTAAACTTCGTGAGTAGGGATGGTGTATCCAATGTAACTCTTGAGATGACTGCTCCTCGACAGTAGAGAATGAGTTACTTAGAACCAATCTCCTTATCCATTAAATATTCTCCCGCATAGGTGTAGCTATTGGAGAACCCATCTAAAGGCTAATGAGTATGACGCTACCTTAGGCAAGTAGGGATCTCTCATCCGATATGGGTTAATATCGGGATTCCATGTCTAGCTCTCATGGTCTATGTCTGTTAAAGATACCCCCCACAAATGAATGTAATGAACTAAGTCTTCTTATGGGTGTACTACTTAGGGTAGGTGGTGGAATGAGACGTTATCTATCAACATCTAGAGGGAATCTTGGTCTGTCCTTATATGAGAATGTATGAATGGGTATTGATATGATGTAATGAATTAATGTGACTTTATGCCTAATGTTGAAGAAGCATGATGATACTATGCTTTGTATGATGGAAGTTATGTATATGATTAATGTGCTGTGCCTAGTCTAAGGGAATTCTCAAGGAGCACTAAGGTGGGAGTAGTAGTATGGCATGTTACTTTCACATTGCACTAAGTGTAACTTGGGGGTTGTCTTGAAGGATTGTCCTTATGTGAAGTTCCTAAATGTATGTATGTTCTTCTAGTATCTTAGTAATGAATGTTAACTTGTTAAATTAAATGAAGCATGCGTATCCTTGGTAATCTTAAGGATCACTTAGCTACATCTTGAAGAGGTTGTATGGGCGATCTCCTCATTTCTTACCTAGGTGAGTCTTAGGATAACTATGGATAGGAAGAGTTTTACAAGCTAAATGGTTTAACTGTAAGTATGGATTTGTGTTAAGAAGTATGGAAGTTTTACCTTATGTTAAATGATGATTATATGATATCTTGTAACTTGATTAATTAAGGTTTTACTAAAATAGCATGAAAGGTTTATTTCAATTAAAATGCCCTCTTTTGTATGTTTTTGCATAATGCCATACTTAGTACAATATTTGTACTAACCCCATACTATTCTATATCTTTATAAGTATTGGTGAAGGCAAGTGGAAGTTTTAGGAGGCAAACCTTGGGAAGTTGACTCTCTCAGAGTGGTATGTCCTCATATATTCGAGGACATAGTATATGTTTCTTTAGTTTCTTCTTTTAAGACTTATATAAGACTTTGTATGTATTTCTTCAATGTAATGGGTTGTGACCCTATGATATTTAAGATGTGTCTCTAAGTTGGCTTGTAACGATGAAAATTGTTCCTTAGTTTTAATAAAAGAGTTTCTTATTAATATTGTTGTCAAAAGTATTAATTCCACACTACTTTCAGACTTATGTAATGAATGATACCTAAGAGGCTTGTGCAAGACCTCCGTGAGGTCAAGTACGCCGTGTGACGACTCAAGAGTGCTCTATTTTCTAGGGTGTACTTGCGGGTGGTTACAATCATCTTCTACATGGGCTACACTATCCGTGGACATACGACTCAAAGGGTCGAAGTTACATTCGCCTTGCCGGGATGGTAAAGAACACTCATGTCATAACTTTTAAAAGCTCTAATTACTTTTTTGCTAGAGTTTTGAGTCTTTTTGAGTAAACACGTATTGGAGACTCTTGTGATAGGTTAACACATCTACATGCACAACCATAAAGATAATGTCTCAATATTTTTAAAGCAAACACTAAAGCTGCTAGTTCAAGATCATGGGTTGGATAATTCTTTTCATGTACCTTGATGTAAGACTCCCAAAATGAGTTAGAGTGTCTAGAGCATAATCCTATAAGCTTTTTAAGATGTTAATTAAGCGTTTTAAAGTATGCATGAGTGATTTGAAGTCATTTGGAAGTCAAACGTCAAGGGACGACCAAGACGTTTGACGACTAGTCACCAAGAGTCCTTAGATGTTTTTATGTTCATATATGTGTGTCATTGTCTCATGAAGTCCTTATATGATTAAAAATGATGATTATATGTAGTATTTTGAGTTTCATGAAGTTTAGAGGTCAAACGTTCAAGAACGTCCAAGACGTTCGAATGTTAGCCCTTAAGACTTGCATGTGTGTGTCTTGAGTGTGCCTAGCATGTTTAGACATGTTGCGAGTATTTGTTTTGGGTGAAACTGATGTGGAAGTTAATTGAATTGTTAATGTTTATATTTACTTTGGAGACATCCGGGTAAGACTCCCCAAGGGCCCCGCAAGTGGCCCTCAAGGAGGACCCCAAAGGCTGTCGAGACACTGCCTTGGTAGTGTCAATCAACGAGCCCTCAATCGACGCCCCGTGTCTCAATGGACGTCCCGCCGATGGGAGATGTCGCTCAACACTTGGAAGTGTGATCTCATCCCTCCATGAAGGAGTTGCATTCGCAAACGACGGAGTAGCAGGATGGCTCGTCGACCAAACGACGCCCCGTCAACTGCTCTCGTTGATGTTTCCTGCAACAAATGCAATGCACGCTGTTTCATTTAAGGGGTGAATGGGCAATTCACCCCACATAATAACCTGACCATATTTGGTTTATTTGGTTATTTTTGGGTGTAATTAGCTGATCAAAAACGTGACTAGCTCATTCCCAATTCATTCTTAAAAAATTAGAGTTCCCTTTCCCAAAATATTCTCTCTAGAAACCTCCATTGGAGATGAAGCTGAAGAGCAACTTGGAGCTTTTATTCCCATGGTTCTTCATCAATTTTCACTGGTTTTATTCCACAATGAGGTATGGTGATCCTTTATCTCTAGTTAATCTTCTATTTAGAGAGTTTTCTCAAAGCTTTCAAAGAGAAAAATAAGATCAAATTTCTCCTTCTTCAATCTAGCCATGGGTTTCTTTCTCAAAACATTTGTAAAGGCTTCTTCATGATGAATTGATGTTAATATGATGATTTTAACGTGAACTTCAATCCAATTTCATGATGAACCCATGCTCCGTTCAACTCACAATTTAGCCTATCTGTGCGCTTTGTGATCAAGAATTTATGTTGATTGAAGTATGATTCTAGCATGTTGAATTGATTATATATACTGCCTATGATGTAATATGATGATGAATTATGTGTTGTTGCTCCAGTGAGTATTGATTCTTGAAGACTTGATCTCTACTTCCTATTGGTTGTTAATGTATGGCATTCACTATAATCTCGATTAGTTCATGAATGAAGGATTAATTTATGCAAATATAATTGTAACTACTGCCTTATATTAATGTTATTTATGGATTGTGGGTATAAATCATTCATGATCAAAGTAAGGGAGTCTTAGTAAGATTGATCTACATCATTCTAACCTATAGATTTATAATATATGTACATGATGTGATCTCACTTCTAGGGTAGATGAAGCATGAGTTAGACTAGGTTATTATGTCTTTAGCTACTGCCCTGGATTTGTATTATTGGTGAATTATGAATGTTGATCATGATGCTCAAAGCAAGGAATACTAGTAAGTGATATATGTCTCTCTACTTTCCAATGTATTGGTGATGTAGTGTACTTGATAGTAATATAATCTTATAGTAGCTTATGTATGATTTCGTATATGTTAAAGTATATTTAGCTACTGCCCTAAACTTAAATTGTTGATGAAAAAGGTGTATTGATTAATGATGATCAAAGGTTAATGAATTGGTAAGGATAATCCTTCCTCTCTACTTTTCTTATAGTATTTATAGTTGATGAAGCCTTGTATGGCATTGTGCGGTATGGTCCACATATGGTGATGGTGTTTACTTTATTGCATATATATGCGATGTGATCATTGCCTTAAAGTAAATTGTGATATGAATGTGTAGTGGTGATGATCATCCAATGTGAAGCCTATGACTAGTTCCTATTCTAGTTGTGATCTAGGTTGTATTGCTAATGTTATGAGCATGTGTATAACTATGTTAGGGATAGGTTTAGGTGCTGCCATTGATGAGTTGTGATGGTTTATGTCCCCTTACCTATATACCCCTATATGAATGTGTGAATAGCTAAGGTGAGGAGTCTTGAAAGTAATGAGATGTTGTCTTTGTCTCCTATTCTATTGTGTGATGTATGGTCTATGTTTGAAGGTGCATTGTGGTCCTAAGACAGTTCCTGCATCAATATGTAATTGATAGCCATTATGTGATCATGTTGACCAATGTACACAAACTTACACATTATACATGCTTAGAAGTAGTATAGGTTCATAGTGTCTAATTAAAGGGTAATCTCATATGCACTAATATCTACTACTATGCATGTAAAGTATATGTATCTATAAAGTATCTGATGTATCATTCACTAGGATGACTTGATAGGTACACTAGTATGGGCAAGGGTATTGGACCTTGTATGTGCATTGCACATGTGTTCCTTGATAGAATAGTTCCTAGGTTTGGTTGTCTATGTACATTAATAGGAATGCATGGTTGTGTTATGAATGTGCATAGTGTCTTAATGTGTTTGTATGTTCTCATAAATACACTTATGCATTGTTGTATGAACATGTGTGATCTTAATGTGTTATATGAAAGGTTTGCTCACATATAAGTATACACAGACATGTATGATGATCTAGTCAATGGAGGGGCCTTAAAAGGTGTGCTCAAGTGTACCCTAAACTAGATAGGTGTTTGAATATGCTATGTCCATGTGAAAGGGGTTCTCACATGATTTAGGTTGATGAAGTCTCATCTATGACCTATGAGCTAAGCATATGAGGAGTCAATCTCCTAAAACCCATTTTTTATAAAGTAATGTTAATAAAGACTTTTTAATAAAAGGGAACTTAGCTTAGCACTGAGTGAACTTGACAATGAGAGGTGTTGGCTTCCCTTGGAGGAAGATTCACCAATGGTTTATCATAAGGTGTTGAATTTCCTTGGAGGAAAATTCACCTATATTTCCACATGAGGTGTTGACTTTCTTTGAGGAAGATTTACCCATGATTTCTCATGAGATGAGGACTCCAATGCTCATGGGCATGGAGAGGGTCCAAATAAAATATCTCTTAGTTCCATAAACTATGCTTGCCCCATAGTATCTAGCAAGTGATTTCACTTAGTATGCTAGCATGTGGTAATGTTCTAATTTGGCTAAGTAGAGCACCTTCCCTTGGTGTAAGGCTGTACAACACCAAATTCCATGTAGCACCCATGGTCTTAGTGTCGGTTAAGGCTATAATTTCCCTAAAGTAAAATGGATAATGGAAGTAAATTACTAGAACCTTAAATAGGATAACCTAAGGGTAGTTGCTTAGTGTAGGTGGGGGTATGGGACTTCACCTATGCATTGCACAAGTGGCTCCTGAGGGAAGTTCTAGGAAGGAGTTCTAATGCATGTGACTATGTGTATGTTCCTTATGCATGACTTTGTAGTGTTGTCTACTTGATGTGATGAAATGAAAGGTATGAGTCTATATGAAGTGTTTTTGTTGTATATGCATAACGTTGGTCTTAATGACTATATGATGAGGGTCTTGTTGGCATAAATGAAGGTGTCTATAATGCTTTGTTGATGTATGAAATAAAGTGTTAAGGATTGTAGTCTCGTGATAGGATTGCTAAGTATGTGTGAGGTTATGGGGCTTTACATGTACATTGCACTAGTAGACTTGGATTGAGATTGTGAGTAAGGTCTTATAATGCTTTATGTGAAGTGAAGTTAGTATATGTGCAATTTCATGTAGCTTACTGTAAAGTCATTAGAGTCTTGACTTAAATGTGTCTATGAGGTGTTATACTTTTATGATGGTATGTGTTTGGCTTATGTGGATTGTATGAGTTAAATAAAGAAGGTCACTATAAAACGAAATTGTTCACTGTAAAGTGAAAATGAGCTTAGTGTAAAATGGGTCAAAAATGCCTTAAATGCAATATGTGATTTTACATGATGTATGATCATTGAATATGCCTATATGAAGTATGTGAATTGCACAAATGCTATTGTATCAAAGTTTTATGAAGATTTCTCAAAAAGGCATGAAGCATGGTTTCAAGAAAAATGTCCCTCTTAAATGCATGTTTTTGCATGGTTGCCATACTTCGTGCATTCTTGTACTAACTCCATTCTTCTCTAGTTTTTACACAAACTGTAGGTTATGCATTGCTTAAAGGATGTCTTTAAATGGTCATGAGCTTGATATTTGATTCCCAAGCTCAAGGAAAGGAATCTTTAAGTTCAAGGATTTCCTAAGTTGTGTCTTTACTGTAAAGTCTTTATATAATATACTTATTACTATGTTGTAAGGGACGTATCCTTAAAGTACTGTAATGATGTTGAGTCTAGGATGAGAAAAAGAGACTAGAGTCTTTAACTATGTATTATATATTTTATATATAATGAAAGTGATGTTCTAGCATATGATGTGCTAAGAATGTTTTAAATTTTTCCGCTAAATTTACCTATGAGAATGCGATGAATGATAACTAGGGGCTTCTATAAGACCTCCAAGAGGTCAAGTACACCATGTTACGTCTAGTGGGTGCTCCCCGGTCATGACACTTGAGTTGTCTTGAGACATAAGCTATCACCATACCGTGTTGCATAAGGACACAACTCAAACTTACTTAGGAAGAATCACAATACATAACAAAACCGTTGGTACTCTCGGTAAAGTCAACACCGGAGTGGAGGTAAGCTTATCCTTAGACTCTTGGAAGCCTTTTTCACAAGCTTCCGTCCATTCAAACTTAACCTTCTTTTGGGTTAGAGATGTCAATGGAGAAGCAATAGAGGAGAAACTTTTAATAAATTTCCTATAGTACCCGTCTAAACCCAAGAAACTTCGAATATCGGAGGGACATAAGGGTCTAGGCCAATTCTTAACTGCCTCCATTTTATTTAGATCGACCTCTATACCGACACTCGACAGAATGTGACCAAGAAAAGCAACCTATGATATCCAAAACTCGCACTTTCGGAACATAGAAAAAAGTTAATGATCCTTTAGGACTTTTAATACAATCCTCAAGTGACTTATGTGATCATCCTTACTCTTGGAGTTTATCCAAATATAATCGATAAATACAATCACAACCAAATCAAGATAATTCCAAAACACTTCATTCATAAGGTCGATGAAAGCCACTGGAATTAGATAGACCAAAAGACATAACTAGGAACTCTTAGTGACTATATCTTGTTCGGAAAGCCGTTTTAGGAATGTCAACTCCTCTCACCCAAAGTTGGTGATAACCCGACCTTAAATCAATCTTCGAAAAGTAACTCGCCCCTTGGAGTTGGTCAAACAAGTCATCAATTCTTAGGAGAGAATAATTATTATTTATAGTAACCTTTTTCAATTAGCGTTAGTCGATACACATCCTAAGATACCCCATGGAGACATGCTTGGTTTATAAAACCCTTATCTAGAAATACTTGAGTTGTACTTTCAATTTATTCAACTAGGCCGGGCCCATCCATAAAGGAGGGATTGATATGGGTTAAGTATCCGACAATAAATCAATATCGAAATCCATTTCTCGTTCGGGAGGAATTCTGGGCAAGTCATCGGGAAAGACTTCTGGAAAATCCTTCAATATGAGGACCGGCTCTAAAGGAAGAGCCTCGAACCCAAGGTCGTTGACCCTCACAATATGACAGAGACATCCCTTAGAAATCATCTTACAAGCTTTTAGACACGAAATAATTCGACCTCTAGGAATTGAACTTCTCTATTTCCATTCTAACACAGGTTCATTAGGAAACCAAAACTTAACTACCCTTTTTCTACAATCAGTGGAAGAAAAACAAGCATGCAACCAATCCATCCCCAATGTGACATCAGATATCCAAAATATCAAATTCTACCAAATCAACCAATGTGACTCTATTTGACAATGAGATGGGAAATTCCTATAAACTCTTTTAGCAACAACGGAGTCCCAACCAGGGTAGAAAAAGAAAAGGGTTCTTCTAAGTCATTGGGGAGAACATCAAATTTCATAGCCACTAAAGGAGTTACAAAAGACAAAGTGGCATCGGGGTCTAACAATGCATAAACATTAATTGAGAATATTTTCAACATACCGGTAACAACATCGGGATAGCCCTCTTGATTACCTCGGGATTAGAGAGCATAGAAATGGATTATCCAAGGAACATCGGAGTTAGGATCACTTGCTTGTGCTTGATTGCTCTCCCTCCCTTGAGTCATTGTCATAGGGCAATCTCTCACCATATGACCACTCTTTCCACAACAATAGAAAATATTTGTACCAACTAGACGCTTGCCCATATGCCTCTAGCCACACATAGCACAACTAGGTTTCTCTACTTGAGAACCACCACCACCTTTACTCCTCGTGGCTTAGAATTAGGTACCCTATTTTTGTTGACCCTTGGAGCATTGGAAGAATCTTGTTTAGGAAATCTCTTATTGAACTTTGGCTTATCTTGAATCTGAAGCTTACCCTTGGAAGCACCTCTATCAAAGGGTTTTTCCCTCTTGGCATCCCTATTCCTCTTCCTAAGTATAGTTTACTCAACTTGTTGACCAACACCATCAAATGAGAAATGTCCATATTATCATGAAGCATCACCAAACGATACTCTTCAAAAAGATCATCGGACACACCCGTCCCAAAGAGACTCATCTAATCTCTAGAAGTGGACATCAAAGATCGACCATACTTAGAAAACATAGCGAACTTCATAGAGTATTCCTTAACACTCATACCTCCTTGACGAAGGTTGATGAAATCTCCATTTGGGCCTTTTTTTTCCCTTGGGAAGAACATATCATGAAACACCTTCCTAAAAATTTCCCAACTTATGGACCCGCTCTCAAAGCCATATTGTCCCTACATTGAGTGTACCATGAGTGAGCCACATCCTTGAGTTGATATGCGGCTAGCTCGGACTTCTCATTTGAAATTACTCCTATAGCAAACACATTCTTATTGACCTCATTTAGAAAGGCTTGAGGATCCTCATTAACCTTAGACCCAAAGAACATTGGAGTATTTATCCTAGTGAAGTCCCTAAAACGTGAAGTCATGGTACTAGCATTTTGATTCACACGGGGTCCAATTTCCTCATTAGCTTGTGATGTCACATCTTGAGATTGTGTAGTTACGAATTTAGCGTAACTAGTCATGACTTGATCAAGTTTACGAAAATCTCCCTTATATCTCCATCCGTCATAATCGCAGGATTGACCGGAACTTGGCCACCTAGAGGAACCTTCTCATTAGAAGGAGCTTGGTTGCCTTAGGGAGGAAATACGACATTCGCGATCTCCTCTTCAACCCTTCTTGTGGATGCTCTTCTAGTAGTCTAGTCCTACTACCACAAGAGAAATCATTAGAAGGAAAGGACACATAGAGTAAAGACTTCTTGGCATGACTCTAGAATATCAAAAGAAGTGAAGTTTCTAAGCATCACATAAACTCTCATTCATAAGTGTTGAGCTGTTCACACACATGAACAAGACTCTACTAGACGTGGTTTATGATACATAAATTTTAAATAGCATTCAATAGCCTAGATTTGATACTAAGTTTGTCACGACCCAAGAGAACCCCCTAGTCATAACACGGCGTACTTGACCTCGAAAAGGTCTTATAAAAGCCCTTAGCATATTATCATTACATAAGACATTGGGCAATGCGTAAAAATTAAAAACATTAACAACCAATGTCGAAACTCTCTCATATATGAAAATAGAGCATCTTGACTTGTCGCATTAACCAACTAGGTTAACTATAAGAATCTCAACATAGGGAACTTAGCCCTTTATAATCGAATGTATCAATATAAGAAGTACAATAGTAGTCTAGTATAAAATTAGAAGAAAGAAACATAGTGTATTCATGTTGCCCTCGGAACTTGAGGTCATACCAAATGGTCTTGGAGAATGCAATCCAAGCGTTCACCCCTCCACAACAAGTACCTACTAGCCCGAACCTACACCTGGTAGAAAAATAAAAGAAATATAGGTTAGTACATTCCCCTTGTGCTAAGTATGGAAACTGTCGCGCCCCATTTTTCGGAAAAATGAGTTTTGTGCACGACCTAACAACTCTTTTGGGATTTTGAGTTTTGAAGAGTCGCCACCTAATGAATTAAGGAGCGTTAGGGCACCTATATAACCTAATTAAGTCTAGCTAAGGTCAACGAACCAGATATCAGGGTAAGGGTTCAAATTACCTCGAGAGGAAGGTGTTAGGCATCCCTCGAGGACCACAAATGTGGGTCTCAGCCGTATCTCATGCATTTATATGGGGGTTACAAGTAGCAATCAAAGGTCACTTGATTATTATTTATTAATATGCTTGCTAGGTGATAAGAATATTGAACAATTAAATCTATTTTATTATTTTAATTAATTATCTAAGCATGCAAGGCTATGTGATAATATAGTATTAAACCATTAAGATAGCATCCTTATTTTAATTAATTGTTTAGGCATGCGAGACTAAGTGATAAAATATCAAACAATTGAGAAATTATTGTTTATTAATTATTTAAGCATGCAAAACTAAATGATAACAATAAATAAAACATTAAAGAAAAATTAAAGATAAGCGAGGGGATTGAAAAGAGACAAATAAATAAGCAAACAATTTTATTTTATTTTAAGCTACCCCAAATAAATATAATTAAACAACCAAATAAAGGGATAAAGGGAAGGGAGACTCTAAGAGAGACTTTTGGATCAGCACTCGACTTTCTTTTATTTTCCGATAGGGTGTCGTATAGGGACAGACAAACCCAAGGTTTGTCTTTCAAGCCTGATTCGGTGTCATCATCTCCGTAGGGTCAACTACCCCTACCCAACCACCGCATGCGTTTCGTACCTAAGAGGTGCCTAATCGTCCCAACTTGATGTCCAAGAGGCATTGGACTGTTAAAGGGTGGGTTTAGACAAAAAAATATAAGGACCTCCTAGACACCAAGTCAAACAAACAAGACAAACAGGACGGTCATTTTAGCAATACAACTCTCAATTTGGCCTCTAAAAATCAATTAGACATGCTTGCAAACAACACATAATTGTGAAAGGTTTCATGCTAAGTATGTAAAAATACAAACAAAAATTATTATAACAACAATTTAATTATGAGAGGGCAAATATGATAACATGGATGCAAATTTTAGTATTAACTTTAAAGTGAGCAACAATTAGCGACATGATAGATTTTATTTTATTTCCAAGTGGCAAAGGAATATGATGTCACATGCATATGTATTTTAAAACAACAGAAAAATAAACTATCAATGCAAAAATATGACATAGGACAGCAGATTTATTATTTATTTAGGCAGAAAATTTATTTTAAGAACAACAATAGATTTATAATTGATGCAGAAAATTATTCTAAGTAAGTGACTAGTTTATTTTAATGCAGAAAAATTATATATATTTTTTTAATATTGATGGATTTATTATTAATGCCGAATTTTTTTTTAAGCAGAAAATAATTACAAATGCAGAAAATGCTTAGAAAACCAATACTATTTTAAGGCAATAATCACTTCAAATGCAAAAAAAAAAAAAAGATTTAATTTAGGAAAAACCAAGTAGCGAATGTGAGGAAATTGATTGTTCATTTTATTCTATGATTTGCACGAAAAGTTGTTAAAAATGCCAAATATTGAACAAACCGAGCAGATTTCTATAGATACAAAACACTTAATTTAGAAAAGGAATCTAAAACAAATTAAAGACATGAGATTGATTTTATTTACTAGTATTATCAATTAAAAGTTACATGCAAAAGACAATTAATTAACACTTTACACAAGGTTTGGTTTCAAACATTTAATTAGACGAGATTAAATCAAGTGATCAAGCAATGATCTTCAATTATTATTTTTTTATTTTTTATTTTTAACTAGAATTAAAGTCGTTTTATCAAACAAAAGTTATCAAACAAGTTACAAACCTATAGGCATGCTTTTCTAACACAGGTAAGTTTGCAAAGGTGATTAACATATAATTCCCCCTCCCCTTAGACGATCCCCAAATATATTTTATATATGAGAGCTTTAGAGTTGTAAAAATATTACAAAAATTCAAATAAATAGATAAGAAATATATAGCTTCAAATATATGAATAAAATAAAGTAATCACTCTTCATAGCTAATCTTTAACTTGAACTTCAAGTTTGAAAACTGTCAAAGCAATCAAGTAGCTACACAAGTAATCGCATTTTTATTTTAGACAAGGTGAGACACGCATGCAATTATTTAACAAGTTATACATATAGAAAAGAATAGAACAATAAACTTACGCAAATGTATGAATGTCATAATAATGTAAATGATAATTAAGAATACTAACCGGTTAAGCAGAGAAGGAATGGTAGCAATGAAAAAGAATTGATCCAACTTTTACTCGGTTAAGCAGAGAAGGAGAGGTAGCAATGAAAAAGAATTGATCCAATTTTTACTCTAACAAAGCAAAGTAGCCAAATAGCACTTGAAAGTTACCGGAAACTTATTTTGTTTAAGAGTAGCAATAATATGAATAGTAAGAGAATGAGAGAGTTAAGAAATCTAGTTCTTGTGTTAAGAGAGAATCAATGAGTGAATGAGAAGATGGTCCTATTTATATAGCAAAGAGGGAGAGAACACATAAGGAAAGGAATAAATTAGAATAAATTAGGAGCATAATAATTATTTTACCATAAATAAAGAAAAGCCAAAACAAAATTATTCTACCATATAAAAACAAGTAAAAAATCAGCCAATTTACAAATAAGGAAAAACATATCAATTAAACTTATTCTTATCAGATTATAAAAGAATATATATTACCAAACTTAAGCAAATAAGAATAAATTAAGAGAGTAATATAATTTCTTCTTAAACAAAGAAGAGTCAAAATCAGAAAATTTAAAATATTCCATTGCCAAATATAAATAAATAAGAATAAAAATTAGGAAGAGTAATAATCTTTTACCTTAAATAAATAAGAGCCATATAGAATTACTTAACATATTTCTACCAAAAATCAAGTAAGAAATCTGTTAATTTTCAAATAAGGAAAAAAGGATCAATTAATATTATTCCTTATTTCAAAGAAGCCAAAATCAGATTTGGAAATATTATTTTCTTTTAATTTTTTTTATTTATTATTTTTTTTTCAAAAGTAAACAAGTAAGAAATCTGCCAATTTTAAATTAATGTAGGGAAATCAATTACTCATAATACACCAGGTAAAAATAAGCAAGGAAAGAGTAGATTAATATAAACACAAATTTATACAATCCAAACGAGCAAACAAAGTTATTTTTAAGACAATCTTTCCAAAGCGATATTCTGAGAAAATTGACTAAAATCAACAAATTGAATTAAAAATTATTGAGATTTGAAAGAAACGGACATCAGTCCGATTCAACCAATCCTACAAAAGTTAACCATCACAATGCCAATATTAACAAATAATGAATGTGATAACTCAATATAATATGACCTTAGCAAATAAAAAATCAGCATTCATATTGTTACTAGTTAAAGGCTTAAATCGTATGACACAATGGTAGACTTCAAGGGTATGAGGAACATATTTAGGAATCATCAATTGGAACATGAGTAAATTAATACAACACTATAACAAGACTAAGATATCTAATTTAAAGAAATCCAAAATAAAAGAATTACGGAAATTGGGTCACAAAATCATACAATGAGATAATAACATGAAACAATTCTTGCATAGTACGAGCATGTAAGTCTGTTACAACTAGGACAATTTATTAGAAAGAGGTTTGAAACGAAATGAAAACTGACCTGGACGGATCTATACAGATCCGTCTTTAACAGACTCTTGAAGTCGAAATTCTGTCTTGCTTGGCTGCTGGTTTCGCTGTAGCTGCTGCCTGTGTTGTTGCTGAGGTGGTATCGCCGGTGCTGCTGCAGATGGGTTTCACCGGCGGCTGTTGGTTCCTGCAAAAGAAGGAAAAAAGGAAGGAGAAGACTTACTGGAGTTCCTCCATATCCGTGCACCTGCTGTCCGATTGCTGCTATTGATTTTTTCGAAGCTGCTAGCCGGCGGGAGGCGCTGGTCGCTGCTGTCGGCCTGGTGGTTCTGCGAAGAAAGGAAAAAGAAGGAGAAAGGAGATAAGAAGAGAGGGAGAAGAGGCGACGAGGGGAGAGAGAGAGAAGAGGAGAAGAGGGAACAAGGTGAGGGAAAGAGAGAGGGATGCCGCCTCTGCTGGGTGGCGAGTTACGCCAGAGACAGATGGGGAGAGAGAGAGGCGGATAGAGAAATGGTGAGGGAGGAAGATAATGAGTTAAGTTTTTTTTAGGCTCTTTTTAGGTTAGAATAGGTAGATTAAATCTAGACCATTGATTTAATAAGAGATGAAGGGCTAGGATTTCATCTAGGGTTTAATTTTAAGGATGGATGGATGAGATTGAAAGTTGAAAAAATATTGAAATCAGATTGGATTGGGGATGGAACGGCCAAAATTGCAATAAAATTGGCTACAACTGAAATGCAAGGGTGGTTATAATTGAAATTGAACTGAAGGAACTTAGAATGAATGGGCTATAATTTATATGATTATGAGGAGAATTTAGGAATTACTACTTAATTAAAATACTACGTATATTAAAATACTTTATATAATTGAAAATCACTTAGATTTTAAAACATTCAAAATTCATTAATAAATATTTTAATAATATTTACAATAATTTTATTAAGTAAACATACTAGAATATATAATTTTTTAGCGAAATCGACTAAAATTTTAAACTTTAGATAAATTTTAAAATACGTATTTAATTGAATAGTATTCCTAAAACGGTTAAAGGTCGATCAAAATTAGGTGTCAACAGAAACCATGCAAGTAAAACCATTAAAATATGATCAAAGGGACTTTTAGTTCAAAACATGCTATTTTTAGTTAAAGCATTAATTCACATTCAAAAAATACATGATCAATCCATACCATAAGAAAAGAGATATTTAAGATCATAAGAAACATTACACAAAGCTATATTTCATAAAATACATGATTTACTACATTTAGCATCTAAATGAGTAGCCCAATTATAGAATCATTCATAACATCATTTATACGTAATCATGCATGAAGAACTCTCACAAGACCCGCTCTTAGGACCCACTTGTGCAATGCATACGCAACGTCCCATACCATTACCTACACTAATTAGTGTCCCTCAAAAAGCCTAGTTAGAATTCATGTCTTATCTTCATTCATCTTTTAATATTTGGGGAAAATCGCCATAAGTGACATAGACCATGTGAGCTACATGGAATCCAGTGTTAACCCCCACACCCAACGGAGGGTGTCCTACTTGTCAAGGGAATAACATTCATGGTAGCGTATAGGTAGATCTACTAGCTACAACCTATGTGGGCTTCATCATTAAGGGATATGTAGATTGTTACTAAAAATCATCTTTACATATACTAGAATTATATATTCTATCTCATGAGAACTTTAGGGAAATCTTTTGTCCTCTCAGAGGAGACCCCTCCAATTCCCCTTATTAAAGTATATTTAAGCCTATACTTAGTTATTATTTCATAAGAATACCATAGGGAGTTAATCCCTCATTTATCATTTAGCTCAATGGTTACAAGATGAGAATGTCCTTTCATCATAAAACCAACATCATGTGAGAATGCATATTCCATATCATAGTCATTTGGTGTGCATGTGAATTACCTTCAATTGAACATAACAACACATTCATCATCATCTCATAACATTCATGTTCGTATCATAGCATAGGCTTTATAACTATACCATTCATGCTTGATCATGCTTACGGTTATAGGGAAAAGAGTTCATAATTCAATTTCACAATATATACATCAAGATAGCACCCCTACCAAAGGTGAATCAACAATTCAATAATAATATGTTCATAACCTTGAAAGCCCTTACTCATAGTCTCCAAGATATCTTTCAATATTTAACACTAGTTTCATGATAATAATCCATCAAAAAGGTTAACATCACAATTCAATAGTGAATCATACATAAGCATATTAGGTTCTAACCTTACAATCATCATCCAACACAAGTTAGGGTTTAGAATTGAGAAAGTAGGAAGATTCATGTGTCTATAGAGAATTAGGTCAAAACCCATAATACATACTTGAATTCATCCATCCATATTAAATCACAAATAATCAATTTACATTAAAGAAATCAAGTTTAGAAAGAGACGCACGAAATTGAGTAAAACCTAGCAATTTTGGGAACTTTGAAATCCAATTTTGAAAGAACCTCTTAAGAAAAAGGATCCCAAGAGTGAATAGGCTCCATACCTTTATAATACCTAAGGGTTAATGGAGGAAATTTCAGTTTTTGAAGCCTTAGTTGAAGCTTAATCGTCTCCTTCGATGGAATTCTTAGATGAGAGAGAGGTCTAAGAGGGAAGTTCAGTTTTGAGTTGTATTTTGTGAGTTTAGTTAGAATGACTTAAGGTCTTGGGTTTAGGTTCTTAAAGGTGGTTTTAGAAAGGTAATCAACAGACTAACCCACCCACCCACCCGTTAACACCTAATTAATTAACTAACTCGAAAAGGGACCCATAACTTAAATACTAACAACTAAGAGTTGGCAGGACCTACGACCACCAACTACGGACCGTAGGTGCACTTACGCCTCGTACTACAGCTTCGTAGCTCCTGTCAGAGAGGGGGAAAGTGGCAGGCTTTTTGGGGAGACTAAGTCTCAACCCACGAGCCACACCTACGGAGTATAGGCCTAGTGATAGTCCGTCACTGCCCCTCCTAGGTGGTTGCTGCAATTTGACAGCTTTTTTATCAATCTTTGGATCCTTTTCAAGGAACCTTATGGTTGTTGTTGCTCCCAATTGCACACACAAGTGTATGTGTTCACACAAGTAATATAAATTCTTTAAGAAATGAGTTATCTTTTCAAAGGGACTTATGATTAATTAATATTTAGCACTTAATTCTACAACTAAAAATAAAATTAACTATTCCAAGTGTTGATGATTGACTTTTAACTACGACTAATTATAAACTAAATAAACATAACTAAATGTGAGCAACATTAAGATGATGTTTCAAGCAATAAAGAGACAATTACATGGCTACAGCATGCATTGAATCAAATGTATAGTATATTGACTTAAACCAATTTCAGTTGTAATGTTACTGGTTTAGAGGGTTAATTGTATGAGCTTGGTTTACACCTCTAGTCGCCTACCCTAATTAGCTATCCAACTATATCAGTGAGCGGGTCTAAATAAACTAATTGGCGAGCATTTATATTTCATCCCGTTTCATAACCAGGTGATTTGTTCGTCTAGGCATTACTCCTGAATGCATATCACATCAACATAATGTGTGATCAAGCTCTCTACATTCTTTGGTCTATCTAACCCCTCCTCTCCTGATTTTTTATTAGACACTATGTTTACCTTAAGGTGATAGAGAATAAAATAGTAAAACAAGAATATCTAACTAACTTATATTGACTACCGAAAATCAATTCATAATCCAATGAAATTAGAAAAACTATTTGTAGCTACATCCCCAATAATAGAGAGATTAGCCACTCATACTATTGGAAAACCATCAAAGATAATTGTTCATGCAATTTCTTGAAAATAGAAAAGTTCGAAAATTAAAACCTATTACAAACTTCGATTCTTTCTCTTTCACACCAACAAAAAAATCCAACCCTAAAAATGGATCCCTAAGGGATTATTTATAATATTTAGAAACAATAGGGTCGAATTCTATATCAACTTGGATTCCTATTTAAATCTAAATGTCCCAAAATTCCACAAAAGACTGGGGCAACGCGTCCAAGTCGCGCTTGGTAAGCTGGCGCGCCGCGCTGCTAGTGCGGCTGAATGCCGCCTCAGTCCAAAGGGTCTGGCGCTTTGTGCCCTTGCTGCGCCAGTGGTGCTGGGGCGCCACAGTTGCATTACCTACTGGCATAACTTTTAGTTTTTTAACTCCTTTTCCTTCTTTAATGCGCTCGCTTCCGTTAGTTACCTGCAAAATCACTAATCATGTATATTAGTAATCAATCATAGCAAGTTCAAGCCAAAACATGCTAGCTAGATTAGTGAAAGTCCAAAAACTTATGTTAAAGATGGGAAATTTGTAGTAATTAGGCATATAAATATTCCCAAGATCACCACCTTACACTTAAACATTTGTTAGTCCTCAAAAAAACTCTATCTTATCAAATCACCCTCTTAAAACTTTAGAATCTTCACATTGCTTTACAATAGGCACAACATATTTTAATCATGAACTTGTGGCACACACTACATGCAATAAGTTTTGTTAGTACCCTCAAATGAACTAGGATAAACTAGACCCTCACATGAGTTTTATGATTTAATAACATGTTTATAATATTGGAAACAACCATTAATAATGTTTTTAAATAGTTTTGAGGTTGAACGTCAAGGGGCGACCATGACGTTCGAAGACTAGTCTAAAGAGTTTATGTATTTTGAGGATGTGTTGATTGGTCCTAGCCTTGTTTAAATGTGTTTTGTGAGTCAAAATAAAGGCACGTGTTAGATTCGAGGCTATAGGACCTTTGTTGATGTTGGTTGAAGGTGCTTGACAAAGACCCAATCCTATAGGGACAAGCCTTATCCAATGAGAAAAGGTTGTCCCAAGTAGGAAGTTCACTGCCTCAAGGTTGACGGACCACTTCACGGCCATTGGTCTTGAACACGGCTCGTGAAGGAGGTTGTTAAAATGCCTTGGGGCATGTGAATCAAGGCACTTTGGCCAACCCACTGCCCCAACTTTCACGGACCACTTCACGGTAAGTGGTCTTGACCACATCTTGTGACGAAGTTCGTGAAAATGCCTTAGCTTTATGGGGCTTGGAAAGGAAAATTTGGCCATGTAACAACCTGAAAATGACTATGCTAAGTAATTATTAAACGTACATAGAATGCCTGCATTAGACCAGGTTCACACGACTTGTTGCGCGTAGAACCAGACCTCAGAACCTATGCACTAGCCAAGCCAACCAACTTGGTTAGTTAGTTGAGCTAGGCAAGGTCAGAACCAACCATGTAGGGCACCCGAATTGAAGATTCACCCGGATGAGTTTTTACTTGACCTGAAAGGGGTAATCTTAGGTTTGGAGGGTCTAGGTGTAAAATGGTCTTTTCCAAGTTAGGGGTAGTATTGTAATTACCCTATGTATATAATTAATTAATTAATTAATTTAAAGAGGAGGGTCAATCGCATATGGTTGGCCGAAATTGACCCTTTTTCGTAAGTTAAGCTTCACCCGAGTTTGAGCCTTGGTGGAAGCGACATTTAGGTGGATTATATCAATGATTATAATCTGATTTTGTAGGGGCTTGGTGGTCATTACGCTTAACCTTTAAAAAAAATCAGATTTTAAACAATTAAGAGTAAGTCCTAATTTTACTAAGTCTCCACCTAATCTCCTAATCCTAAGCTAACACTATCACACGTTTCTCTCTACTCCTCTCTCACTTTCACGCTCAACTTCTGTAAAAAAAAAAGAACAAAACAAAAATATAACAAAGTTCATCCACATTCAAGAACTTGATCGTTCAAACTCAAAAGAAAAATAAGTTTAAAAATGAAAAGTAAAAAAATCAAGTTCTCGACGGATTGTGCTTGTGATTCACTACAAGAAAAATGCTCTACAACGAAGGGAAAACTGGTCCCTAAAACTGCGATTTTGGTCCCTAAAGGTTAATAGCGACCAACAAAACTGGTCGCTAGCTCGTCCTTATTGCCTTCGTCGCTACAGGTCAATAAGGACGGGATGGACTACTTGGTCCTTAAAATGTATTTGCAACTAGTTTAAAACTGGTCCTTAAAATAATTTTAAGGATGGCGTTTCTGGTCCTAAAAATACTTCTAGGGACTATACTTACTGGTCCTTAACTGTAAAACCAACTGGTGCTTAAAGATTTTCAACCATTACTTTGCTGGTCCTAAAAAGCCAATTTACATGATCTTTAATTTTATATTCTAGGAATTATAATACCATTAAAATGGCAATAATCAAATTGCATATATACAGAACTACCAAATTACATCTGTCCTAACATAACAACACAAATACTTCATGGAAAAAGAAAATTAACATTCTCTATAAAAAAAAATTAATGTAGATGTCTTGTTGGTTGGCCCTTTGAGTTTCAGCACCAACAATTCCCATGTGTGAAAAGTATCAGGTCCAGCAGCTATTTCAAACACTCCGAGGTCCAGCAGTTATTTTTAACACTCCCAGGTCTAGTTTTTGTGATATAGAAGAGTTGATCTTCACGTATATTCCTTCCTTTTTGGAGTTCAGCACAGTGACATATTTGTCTAGTGTAAGGTCTAGTCATCCTCAAAGTTCAGGCAGAGTGTGAATCCTTGAAACATGCTATTGCACTGAACGTGATTGGAAGGCCAACAATGTGTTGATGATGCCCTGTAATTTAATGTCGCTGCAATTGTACAAGACATAATTTGACATTGCGAGCTAGGTTTAATTTAAAAGCAAAAGAACCTAATTGGTTGGCAACCAACATGATATACAAGCATGTTTATTCCTTATGGTTTATGCAGAATGTAAAGGCTCAATGATGTTATAGATTGAGCTACTGTTAATTTCTTGAGTAGATAAATTATAAAAGCATAACTAAAAGTAAATATAATATGTTGAAGAAGAGAGGTTGTTTACAATATCACGAAATCTAGAATATATGAAGATACAAAGGATTAGTTTTAGAAGTTCGACGCTAGTGATATGTAAAATGAGGAGGCACTAAAATAAAGGCCAAAGTCAGGACATAATATAACTATACATGTTGACTTGAATGTTTTCATAAAAGATAGCTTGGAAAGACACTATAATGCATTTGGGGATATGTTAAGATACACCTAGTGGTTGATTAAAGACTAGTCTACTATGTTGATCTTATTTGTGTCCCTAGATTTGCCCCTATTCTAGTTATGCAAAACACTAGATACAGTAGCACTAAAGAAACTATAATTACAACATTGTATAGTTCTGATCCTCCTCATATAACCTGTACGCGAACGCTGCCTCATGTTTCTCCTTCGCTGAAAATTTTAAATGTAAGAGTCGATTCACATGTTATATATAAAGTGAAAATGTAACTTTTCTTGGCGTCTTTGAGTTCGATTTCCTACAAATTGGGTCCACAAATAAATCACCTGTTCAATTATATAGGTTAAACATATTTTACTGCCAAACAACACAACTATTTTTATGCCAACATGTCTTCTACATTGGCCAAGTTAAAGTCTCTATCAACAAATCTATGGATGCTGGACAATATTGTGTTCTTCCAAAATGAAAAGAGATCCCAACATAAATGCTTTAGATCTACATTTCCTACTTAACTAAGCACTTCAGTGTAGATAAAAATGCATTGTGCAGCCAATAAAGTAAAACTTTTGGCTATTTGGCAATTTCTCTAAATGATTTATAGTTGTAACTTTTCATTCCCCTCAATATGCCAGTTCTTCTACAAATTACAATCCATCCAAAATATCCACCTCAACTTATCAAGAACTATTTCAAATTAGTGTCTATAAAATATGCTTATCCTATTCATCAGCCTCAAGTTCCACAAATTTGTGCTAAGTGTTACTTCTTAGCATACACTTTCTCTTCCATAATGAAAAACACATATTTATTAACAACTCTCAATCCCATTAAGAGTTCTTTTCATAGAATTTATATTTGTATACAATGATTGCTATAATTCATTTAATAACAATGTTGATGTTCTCTTTCTTGCTTGTCATAACAGCTCTTGATGTGAGAAAAAGGTAAGAAACTTCTAGTGTCGTTAAGTAGATTTGGAATAAATGACTCTTATGGCTAGTTACAGGATTCTATTCAAAGTACGAACAATCATTAACTTTACAAATCTGTCAATGTAAATGCAAAGTGGATTCCACTATATTCTCGTGGGAACAGCTTCGCCTTAATAAGAAATGTTGTGCTTTAAAAAAAGAAGTCATTCATCGAAGACGCTAGTTAAAAGCAAGCTTGAATACATGTCTAGTGCTTCCACATTCCATTATTGTTTCAAGGGTTCTCAAGATCAAGTATATAAGAGAAAAAATCTCATTTAAATTATATGCAGGGCATAATTTTCTAACTGATCTCCGTAGCTTTTCTGTTGGCTAGATCTATTTTTTGTCTTTCTAATACTTCTACCATCTATATTTAACCACTCAGATGGTAATTTCCAATCACCCACTACATAGACCCATAACGATAACCACAAATTTATAACAGATAACAACGAAAATAAAACAAAAATTTATACTATAGAACATCTGGAAAAAGACTAACCTATGCCCTTAAACATGAACTTCCATCATCATCACAAAAGAAATTCCCAAATTCCAACTGAAAATGGTATTCAACCTTAAAATGCATTTAATCAAACACCTTAATGTAAATGGGAGCTTACCATGATAAATGTATGCACAAATTGATGATACGTAGATTTAGTCCATTTTGAGAAATCACTGATGCAACGGTCTGTGTCTCCAAAAGTACTGACAGATTCAACAAATATCAAAGATCTGGGACTCCTAGATGGAAATAATAAGAACTACGATTTCATCCATGAATGGAGATTTTAGAGAGTAAATCAAGGTTCAGAGAGGCTAAGTGTTTAGATTAGGGTTTGGGAGAAGAGGATTTGGAGCTCTGCTCTTCGATTATTTTTTTTATGAGGAAGCATTCTTTGTGAAGAAATAAAGCCAGAGGGGTTTTAAATTTTGATTTCTTTTTTTTTTCAAGCCAAAAGTCGAATTGGGCCTTTTTGTCCGCTCAATATAGATTTAGGACCAGATCTCGATTACTTTAGGGACAATATTTTCTCCCTTCTCTAACAAATTAAGGATTAACCACCGTAAAAAAATCTTGTCCTTATTTGTGTACTTTCAAAGACCAGTTTTTTTACTAGTCTCTATATTTTGGTCCCTAAAGAGCCATTTTCTTGTAGTGATTTCGGTGGTGAGACATTGGATTAGTGATGGTTTTGGCAGCACGTTAGAACCCCATTGAACGACTTCAGGTATGGGTTTTCTTCCCTCTTGGTCCCTTTCCCAAGAGACCCCTAAGGTTCAGACTATTCACAATCAAAAACTAAGGTTGTCCCCGTTGCATGCCCCTGTCATTAGATCCTTTGAAACATTCAAGTGTGCGTTGGTATGACTTCTGGTAGATGATTTTAGGGCTGGTTGTGATTATGTGTTTGAATGTGTATTCGGAAATTATGTGAGAAATAAAAGATGTGTTCCGAAAAAAGTGAATTACGTTAACTTGTTTGTGCATGTGTGTGCCGTGAGTTAGCCATGGTTTGAAGCCTGAATTTTACATGTTAATATATTGTATTTAACGTGTATTAATATGTTAAAAAGTGTGATGTTCATATAAGTATAATGTTGCTGAATAAATGTCACACGAAATACTCTAAGAATTAACAAAAAAAATGAGAGAAAGATGAATTGGAAGATGACCAAATTTCCAGCTTGCTGAAAATATTGGTCTCGGGTTGTGTATTGGAGATGGAGCTATATTTTAATTTTTTAAAAATAATGTGAGTTCATTGGGGATTGAACACAAGACCTCACCAAATGCAAATTGCATAAATATTTCATAAGAAAAACGAAAGGAAAAATAAATGAGGTGAGTGGGGATTGAACCCATAACCTCTTGAATAGATGAGAAAATTATAAGAAAAATGAAAGAGAAAAATAAGATGAGGTGACTGGGGATTGAACCCACAACCTCTTGGCCGAATGAGAAAGTAAGGAGAAAATACAAATAAAAATAAGGTGAGGTTGTGGGGAATCGATCCCACACCCTCTTAGTCTAAACGAATGAATCAAGTAAAGAAAGAAAAAGAAAAAATGTGGGCGTGGGGATTCGATGTTGAGTTCCCCAGGCCGAAATGTTTAAGACAAAAATCAAGAAAAGAAAGAAAGGAAGTGTAGCTGTGGGGAATTGATCTCGGGTTCCCTAGTCAAGAAGTTTATGTCAACGAAAATCATAAAGAAAATTAATTAAGTGTTATACAAGGGATTTGAAATAGGGTTCCCTTGCCCAATTCCGTATTGACACATAAGTCTTACATGATTAAATAATTAATGCATGCTGCCTATAGGAATCAAAATTGAGACCTTGGCATACTTACAAGATGCATAAAACTTGTACCACATAACCTTGGATAAGTACGAATCACTTAGACGAATTACGAATGAATCCACATGGCTTGTATGTATGGATCCATAAGTCCAGCAGACGTTTAAAAGTAAGTGAACCTAAGATGTTATGTAATGAATGATGTGACCCCAGCAGGGTTAAGTAAGAGTGTGAAACACACTAAAGGGCCAAATGCATTGACATATGATGAAATAAACATTCACGTAAAAAAGGGGTGAGTAATTATGAAGGGAAAATGTGCTAAGACTAATGAATGTGGTGACAACATGATAAGAGGCTAATGTGAAATATGAGAGCAATCTCAAATGAGCCTAAGTAAATGTTACCAAAACGTACTCACCTATGAGAATGTAAAGTTAATGAAGAGACCAGTGTCTATGAACACTCTAATGAAAGTATTAAAGTTAATGCATACTTAATACTAATGATGAGATAAGAAATCATCTAATGAGCAATGATGCCCTCATGCTAGAAGCCAACTTCTATGATGTATGAGATGAATGTAATAGAACTTTATACTGAGCACCGATAGGCTAGCTGTGAGTGGAGATTCCTTCTTTCGGGAAGGCAGAGGTTCGTGTAATTCTCATGAGATGAGATTGTCCATCCATAAGGGTATGTGTCTCCTTATATCACCTAGTCTTTGAACCTATGCAGCCAACATAGGGATCTAGCATGGTTCAATTTCCTATATACGCTAGCATGTTTTGGTTTCACTTTGGCCGGTAATTCCACCTCTTTTCGGTGTGGGGTAGACACAGGATTTCATGGAGCTCACATGATCTATGTCGGTTAAAGATAAAGTTCCCAAAGAAAGAATGAGGCCAGCCTCATGTAATGCACATAATGATATGAACGATACCAAAGTTGTTTGGGTAGGATAATCAAGAGGTGAACTAGACTTATATAATGACACTAGGTCATTCTTATTCATTGCACAGTGAACCCAATGAGAGTCTTAAACTACATCCTAGGTATAGCTGGTGTTTACACTAGCCTATGAATGAAATCAAATAAAGTACGTATGAATGAATGAAGCAGACTCTGTGTTTGCTAAAGAAGGCTCCCTAGTTGAGGTCCCATATGTTGAGCCCTCATTTTGGGAAGTCCTAATGTTAAGTCCATGATTCCAAGGTCTCCTGGCATATAAATGAATGAAATAAAATATGATATGTGTTATATGCAATATGTTATATGCTATATATAATATGTTATATGCTGTGTGCAATATGATACCTATGATGATGCATGTTACTCTCATAGCATGACTTTCCTAATCCAATTTTGGCAAGTCCACTGACTTGACTTTCCATAACTCATATCATTAGGAGAGAGCTATTCTAAAGCATGCATGTCCGTGGTGTGTGCTTCCACATACCCATTCTTAGTACAAATGTGTACTAATTCCATACATTTATCTACTTTTAGGTGCAGGTGCAGCTGCACGTTAGAGATTACGAGTCGACACAAAAGTTATCAGGACGTGGAGCTTTCGTCCGGATTTGGTAGGCCCTCATGCTTTCGAGGATGCTTACTGATTTATTCTAGCGTAGATGTAGGCATGAGCTAGTGGAGTATGTTCCACTAGCCTTTCTTTCGTATTTACTTTCAGAAGTTGTATTGGTGCCATTTTGGCAACTCTATATTTATGACTATATTTTCACTTGATTATCTTGATTTAGATGGTTGTTGTGAACTTTTATGAGTTTACGTAGATTGTATTATGCGAGATCAATGTTTTCCAATATAAAGTTTAAGTAATCAAAACTTCAAATTTTCCGCTAAAATTAACCTAGATGAAGTAACGACGATGTATGTAGGCTTGTATACGACCTCTGAGAGGTCAACGACGCTGGTCTCATCAAGGGTCTACATTTCGGTTGTGAAAAAGTTGGTATGAGAGCATTAGGTTGAATTCCAAGGATAATAAGTTCACATCAACCACATCGAGTAGTTTCTAACTTATGGTAGTGAAGTGCACCACTATCATGAATTAGAGACTACTGGATGCATAGGAAAATTTCCCTTCTTCTGATCTTATCGTGGTTTCCTTAATGTCTGATTTCTTGGTGTTACGAGCGTATCTAACATCAATTCTTATTTTTTTCAGAAAATGAACACAAGGAGCAACGCTGGTCGGGGAAAAGTAGGAGCAGCTGTTGGGGACAACCACGTTCCACCCCAGGCTCCAGCTGTAGGAGTGGCCATGCCAGTTAACCCAGCTGGGTTGACTGATGCTGAGGTGCGGATAGCTTTGGCACAGATGGCTCAAGCCATCACTGTGCATGCTCAGGCTATGACGTCCCAGGACAACAGACATGAGGTTCAGCAGGAGAACCCACCAGCCCATAACATGGCAGACAAGTTGCGAGATTTTACAAGGATGAATTCTCCAATCTTTACAGGATCTAAGACTGCAGATGATCCTCAGGAGTTTGTAGAGGAGGTCTAGAAGATTCTGGTGGCGAAGGGGGCCACGGAGATTGAAAAAGCTGAGCTGGCCTCATACCAGTTGAAGGATGTTGCACATGCTTGGTGCAAGATGTGGCAGGATAGCAGGGCGTTGGGCGGAGGTCCGATCACATGGGAGCTATTTAAGACAACTTTTCTGGATAGGTTCTTCCCCAGATAAATGATAGAGGCTAAGGTTGAGGAGTTCATCAACCTTAAGCAGGGCTCGATGACTGTCAGGGAGTATTACCTGAAATTCGTTAAATTGTCTAGGTAGTCCACTTCTGTTGTGTCGAACAACACGGATAAGATGAGCAAGTTCCTTACAGGGATCTCAGAGGAATTGGAAGAGGAGTGTCGGGCTGCGATGCTTCATGATAGCATGGGCTTGTCCAGGCCGATGGTGCATGTCCAGCAGGTTGAGGACAGTAGGAAGAAGAGAAGAGTCCGTGAGGTCAGGAGGCCTAAACCTTCTGACCAGACAGGTTCCAGCAGAGGTGGTGGCAGGAGTACTTTTGGAGTTCGTGATCAGCCCAGATTTAAGAAGGGGCATCAGAGTTCAGGGAACTCTAACTCTCAGAGGAGTGCATCACCCAGAAGAGGCAGACCAGAGCCAAAGAAGGGCAATGGAGGTGATGTGCAGCATCCCAGAAATGAATGTGGCAAATGTGGACGTATTCACAGTGGAGAGTGCAGACTAGGCACAAATGCCTGCTTCGGTTGCGGAAAGAGCGGACACATGGTCAGGGACTGTCCACAGAATAGGGGTCAGGATGGAGGTAATACTCAGCCGAGGCCTAATCCCCAGATTGCTTCTACAGCCGAGCCTCCTAAGAGGAACATATTCTATGCCTTGAAGGGCAGGGAGGAGCAGCAGAAGTCTGCTGATGTGGTCACAGGTATGCTGCAAGTTTTCTCAACCTCTTTTTATGCTTGACTACCTTGCTTGCTCTTACTTTTGAAACACTACCTGAGGTTTTGCATGATCCTATTGTAGTTAGTACTCCCTTAGAAGAAAATGTGAGAGCTGATAGGGTTCATAAAGACTGCCCAATAGTAGTATGTGTGTAAGACTATGTGTGCAGACCTTGTTGAGTTACCCATGAATGACTTCGATATTATACTTGGTATGGACTGGCTCCATAAATGTTATGCCATCATGGATTGTAGTAGTAGGGTTGTGAGATTCCGTTTCCCTAATCAATTAGAGCTGGTCTGGGAGGGGTATAATTTGAGTCTTCAAGTCCCTTGATTTCAAACTTAAAAGCTAATAAAATGATGTCCAAGGGATTGTTATGTCATCTTGTGAGTATCAATGATTTAGATCATGACATTCCTTCCATATACTCTGTGGCTGTAGTGAATAAGTTCCAAGATGTTTTCCCCAATGATTTGCCTGGAGTCTCCCCCCCCTCGAGATATTGATTTTGGTATCGACCTAGATCCCGATTTCAATTCCTCCCTACAAGAATGGCTCCAGCTGAACTCAAAGAGTTGAAGCTGCAGTTAAAAGATCTCACTGATAGGGGCTTCATCCAGCCGAGGATATCCCTTTGGGGCGCTCCAGTGCTGTTTGTAAAAATGAAGATGGAACAATTAGGATGTGTATCAATTATCGGCAGCACAACAAACTCACTATAAAGAACATGTATCCACTTCCCAGAATAGATGACCTATTCGATCAGCTCCAAGGGTCTAGTTTCTTCTCAAAGATTGATCTTCGTTACGGGTATCATCAGCTTAGGGTTCGGGATGAAGATATCCCAAAGACAACCTTTCGTACCCGTTATGGTGAAAATCTATCGCACCTCATCCACTAGCCCTAAATGCAACATAAATTTAAGAAGAGTTTTATTTAGTGAAACATAAATTTGATAGCCAGAAATATTATTAAGAAAATTGTAAGATTTTTTATTATCTATATGCATGATTGTATCTTGATTGATGTACAAAAATTACCTGCCTTGACCATTTCATCAACCCTCATGTCAACTCCACGATTCAATACTGATTGCTCTACATCAATCCAAATAAAGCCTGTATCATACTTATATGTGAACATGAACACAGGGTCATTCACGAGTTTTTCAATATATGAATTTGACCCTCCAACAATAATTTGAACACATTGAGCATTCCAAATTTTTTATATGTAGACAACAACTTTCAAGCAAAAATCTTCAGCTTTGAAGTCAGAACCTCGCTCAATTTCACCTAAGAAAATGTGATCAAATTAAATTTCTCAATATTGGAATAAATAATGTTTCAATAGTAGCGTATATTTTCTACTAGAATCTACAATTACTACTATTAAATTATCTAGGTAGTCATTTGATATAAATATTGTTCGAATTAAATATATATACCTAACAAATAGTGTCGTACACCTTGTTTCTCAGTATACGTGATCTTGATTGTAACAATTTCTAAGCCCTTATATACTTGCATTTTATTGGGGTTGAATATTTCTCCTCGAAAATGATGGCGAGGTCAACAGAGATACATGATTTCCCCGTTCCCATTGCTCCCATTATGAACATCACTTTCTTCTTGTTGAACTTGTTATTATTGATGAAAAATTTTATTTTAGCTACACATAAAATAAAATTAAAATAATAATTAACTTAGAATAGCAAATAATCTCAGGAAACCACTCATGCATTATAGTCAAACATTAAAAAAAACTTGTAAATATAAAGTTAATAAATAGAAACCTTGCTTGAGATGGAATATACTATGTAAAAAATTATATTTTTCTTCGTGGTGGTTATCAAAGAAATTGCATTCAGCTTTTATAGGAAAATATGTTTGTGGACCTTTTAATTGACATACCAAATTCAGAATTACTAATATATTTAAGGATAAGAATGACTTTTAAAAAACTTACAGATATGAACACTTGAATTATGGTAATTATTAATAAATATATTTTAGAATAAAGTTACTAGTGTACATTGTAAAGGACATCACATACAACTGGCTTTTATAGTAAAAGTGTGATTATGAACTTATTAATTGGTATATAAATTTTTATTTATTTATTTATTTTTAATATATATATATATATATATATATATATATATATATATATATATATATATATATATATAATTGTAAAAATAACTAAATAAATTTCATAAGGAATATATTCAAGTGATAATGCGTCAATTCTTACACTATTTAACAACACATCATAAGTGTTAAGTCTAATTCCAATATAGGGAAGGGAACAATTATCGATTACTCTTTGAATTATGAGTATTTATCTTGTGCAACATGTAATAATAAAGTAAGAGTTCATTGAATCAATCTTCCATCATCTTGATTGAATTAGGTATAATATATTTTCTTAAATCATCATTACCGATTGATTGCAAGTTCACTATTTTCTCTTCTTTGTCTATGTAACATTTTTTAAAATTTTGATTCAAGAATTCTATTCTTTCAAATTTTAAGGGTAAAATCTTCCCCAACATTTATGGTCATTTATTTTCTCGACAGTATGAATGATGTCATGTAATTGTGTAAAAACGTATTTATGTTAATATATATTAAATATAGAAGACTTGCACTTGGACTTGGGGCTTGGGCTTGGATCGGAACTTTAAATAAATATTTTTTCTATAAATAACAATGTTTTTAGAGACAAGAATAATATATATATATATATATATATATATATATATATATATATATATATATATATATATATATATATAGAGAGAGAGAGAGAGAGAGAGAGAAAATTGTCATATCATATACATATCTTTTATGCCGTACAAAATAGGACCAACATTAAAGTGCCCAAGAGAAAAAAAATTGAAGATAGATACAATGATAGTTTATGTCCACTCTACATCATTTTTGAGAAATCTTTTCACAATATCCAGGCATGGTAGCAAAATGGTATACCTCCATACTTCGTCAACGTCTTCTTTTGTATCTCCTTTGAAAACGTCAGTAGCAATAATATGGTGCACCAACCACATTTTCTCATTTATCAACCGCTGAATCTTGTCAAGTTGGTGATAAATTAATAAACGGGTATTATGCTTGATAATCGCAATTGACGTTTGAAACATCATCTTCTTTGTTTCATCATCTTCGTTTATATTTATTTTTTCTCTTATATATTTGTCCATTTCGAGGACACCAATGGATTAACAGATTCCTTTGGTGTAGTCTGCATCTAGAATGAAAATTTGTCGCACCTCATCCACTAGCCCTAAATGAAACATATAGTTAAGAAGAGTTTTATTTAGTGAAACATAAATTTGATAACCAAAAATATTATTAAGAAAATTATATAAGAAAGAGTTTTATCTATATTCATGATTGTATCTTGATTGATGTACAAAAATTACATGCATTGACCATTTCATCAACCCTCATGTCAATTCTACGATTCAGTACTGATTGCTCTACATCAATCCAAATAAAGCATGTATCATACTTATATTTGAACATGAACACAGGGTCATCCACGAGTTTTTAGATATACGAATTTGACCCTCCAATAATAATTGGAACACGTTGAGCATTCCAAATTTTTTCTATGCAGACAATAGCTTTCAAGCAAAAAATCTTCGGCTGTGAAGTCAGAATCTGGCTCAATTTCACCTAAGAAAATGTGATCAAATTAACTTTCTCAGTATTGAAATAAATAATGTTTCAATAGTAGAGTATATTTTCCACTAGAATCTACAATTACTACTATTAAATTATCTAGGTAGTCATTTGATATAAATATTGTTGGAATTAAATATATATACCTAACAACTAGTGTCGTACACCTTGTTTTTCGGTGTGCGTGATCTTTTTTGTAACAATTTCAAGGCCCTTGTATACTTGCATTTTGTCGGAGTTGATTGTTTCTCTTCGAAAATGGGTGGCAAGGTCAACAGAGAGATGAGATTTCCCTGTTCCTGTTGCTCCCATTATGAACACCATTTTCTTATTGTTGAACTTGTTATTGTTGATGAAAGTGTTCATTTTAGCTACACATAAAATAAAATCAAAATAATAATAAGCTTACAATAGCAAATAATCTCAGGAAACTACTCATGCATTCAGTCAAACATTAAAAAAACTTGTAAATATAAAGTTAATAAATAGAAACCTTGCTGGAGATGAAATATACTATGTAAAAAATTATAATTTTCTTGATGGTGGTTATGAAATATCACGACCCAAAAATGGACGTGATGACACTCGTCTTATCCCACCAAGACAAGTCAACCTAAAACTCAACCATTTTAATATAATGCGGAAATTTTATAATAAACTCAAAAATCTCCTCAAAATCTGGTTGTCACATGTACAAGTCTCTAATGTGTCATAACAAAATTGAAAGAATAATACAAGTCTCTAATGACCTTGTTTCTAGAATATATCAAAATCATAAATAAGGAGAGAGGAGGTATGCTGATATGACAAGAAGCTACCTCACAAATCTCCAAGAAGCCTCGAAAAATAAGAGAATGGCAAGTACCACAAAATCCAGGCTCGTAACCTACAAAAAAATTTGTAGAAGGAAGGGGTGAGTATCAAACCACACGGTACTCAGCAAGCAAATCTCTAAACACAAGTTAAGGGAAGAAAATACGGGTACTCCATACACCCCAACCGAACCTCAACAACTACAACCTGCATAAAACCAGCCCAACCTAATAGTTCACCTTTTACAAGAACATATCCCAACAATAACACTTTAACAATCATACATCCTCAATAACAATATTTATCAATTATAACCTCCACAGAAAGGCACTCCCAATATCAACAACACACAAGATTAAGTTCATCAAATAGAGATAATCAAATATCATGTACTTTCCAACCACCAATAAAACACAAAATCATCAAGAATGAAGGAGGTAATGCGATCCAATGCGATATGACACCATGAAATGATATGCCGCAGGATACCAAATACTCTCTCAACCGTATATACATGATACTCTTTGGAAATACATCGAGAGTTCATGACCCATGAGGGACTCGCGAGGTCCATATACTGACACGGACGATCTCCACGTGTCTGTGCGGACGATCTCAACAAACTATTGTAAAATCAAACAATCCCCAGCACGGACGATCTCCACGTGCCCAACTTATAATCACAATCAATTTCTCGCACGAACGATCTACACGTGCCCAAATTATAGTCATACTTGATCTCAACACGGACGATCTCTACATGTTAGACCTTTACTCATACTCAATCACATGTCAATGCATGTGCACAATATTATATCAAATAAAGGGGATGATACAACATCTCAATAATTCAAATGTCGCTATGACATATAATCACCTCAATTATCACAATTATACAAGTTCAGTAGAGAACACAATCAAACATAATAAATCAAGTCAACAATATATCATATAATGCCCATATGTTTTGGTACTTTCGGGTTACAATCTACATTCTATAATAATAAACTTTGCCTTTATAACACCTGTACTCGTATCATTCTCAGTCCATCACATACAAACAATTTATCACAATGTCTTTTATTATCCCTTTTCATCATTAGAATTAATCAAGGTGGACAAGTCAACCCTTCACCAAGTCCCATTACTCCCAAACACATACCACAAAGAAATACACGAATTTCATACACTTAACAAGGGTTTAGAAATCCACTTGCCTCAAATAGTCGAATAATCACTCTGAAACTTGAGTCGTCCCCTTTCGTTGAACTTCCCAACTCAAAGCAATCTATTCAATTACATTACCACAATGATATTTCAAAACTAACAACACCCATATTAATATAGGTTTAAGCTAGACCCAAAAAATCACCGAAGCCTAAAATCAAGTTCTTAAATTTCAAGTCTATGGTTAAGTTCCAACTTCTTAAAATAGTAAAACCCTAATAGTTTCATATAATATATAATCTATACGTATTGGTGTAACATCATTGATAGTAAGAGATATACTCAATATTATTATTTTTCTATGCCAGGATATAATACAGAAACTCCCAAATTCAAAAATGGAATAATTCATTCTCTCATTTATATTACATATGTTTCGTGCCGTGCTTGGCTCATTAATATGCATTCCTTAATTATCAATAATTTTGCCACTTCACTTGTCACGACCCAAAAATGGATGTGATGACACTCGTCTTATCCCACCAAGACAAGTCAGCCTAAAACTCAACCATTACAATAAAATGCGGAAAAATTATTATCAACTTAAACTATATCCCCAAAATCTGATTGTCACGTGTACAAGACTCTTAAGTATTACAATTGATGTCAAATGAACTTGTTTCTAGAATAGAACAAGATCATAATTAAGGAGAAAGAATGTCTATTGTGACAACAATCATCTACTTCACAAATCACCAAGAAGCCTCGGAAAAGAAGAGAATGACAAGTACCGTAACGATCCAGGATCATAACCTACAAACTATTTGTAGAAGCAAGGGGTGAGTACCCCAACCGAACCTCCACAACTACAACCTGCATAAATATCAGCCCAACCTAACAACTCACGATTTACATCTCACATAGTTCAACAAGAACACTTAAACAAATTACAGATCCTCAACAACAACACTTTAACAAATTACTTGTCCTCAACAACAACACTTTAACAAATTACTTGTCCTCAACAACATTACTTAAACAAATTACATATCCTCAACAACGATACTTTAACAAATTACATATCCCCAACAACAATAATTTAACAAATTACATATCCTCAACAACAAGCTCAGTATTCATCAATCATCAATTCCACAGAAATGCATTCACAAAATTAGCAAAACACAATATCAAGTTCACTAATGATAAGTTTCTGCAATGCAATGAAATGCAATGTCAAGTATAATGATCCATATGTGACCTAGTGATACACACCCGTTGTCTCTTAGTCTGGGACCCATGGGGGACATATCTGTCCATGCATCTGTAGTGGCGCACAACACGACTCTCGATAATAGTAAACATCGCGGTGCGCGATACGTCCCTCAAAATATATTATCCATCGTTGCGTGCGATACGACCCTCGAAATGGTACATCATCTTTAGTTTCTCATTCTTTCTCAATGCAAATAACACTTCTCACAGACATGTCTCAGAACAATGCAGAACAATGCAAATGGCATGTTCACAAAAATATGAGGAAATGACCATTTTCATAACATTGCACAATTCACAAAAACATCAACAATGATTCACCAAGCCTTTCAAACAATTCTCCATTATCAACAAATCACACACAAGTAATTATTCACATTGCCTTTTATTACCCTTTGTTTTCATCATTAAAATTAATCAAGGTGGACAAGTCAACCTATCACCAAATCCCGTTACTCACAAACATATACCACAAGGAAATACACACATTCCATACACTTAACAAGAGTTTAGAAATCCACTTGCCTCAAATAGTCGAACAATCACGCCGGGACTCGAGCCTCCCCTTTTTTTTTTTGTTGAACTCCCAAATTAATGCAATCTATTCAAGTATATACATCATCACAATAAGATTTTGAAACTAACAACACCCACCTTATTATAGGTCTAGCCTAGACTTAAAAACTCACTCAATTTATAATTAAATTTTTAAATCTTGATACCAATTAACATGTCAACTCTTTATATCTCCTCAAATATTAAATCTAGGGTTAAGTCATAATTTCTCTAAATCTACAACCTTAATAGTTTTCTTATAATATAATACACTCAATATTTAATTACTTATTTTAATATAAAAAAAATTTGATTTATGAGATTTCTATAACAAAATTAAAGGAGAACCCTAAAGAAGATGGCAAATCAGTAACTTAGATTCGCTATCCAAAACAACTGTCTTTACTTCAAACACTATCCAATCACAATTAGCTTCATTATTATAAAATTATTGTTTGTATAATTGCCCTTAAATTAAATAGTCATATTAATTTTAATTTAACACCAAGTAAAATAGTAGAAGCCACAATTACAGTAACAACCAATTCAGAATACAATACATACAATATAATAATATATTTTCTTTTAGAATCAATTCATAATTTTCTAATGATTACTCCTAAAAAGTGACTCATTTGCCAAATCATTCTCGCATTGATAACCGTCAATTGTTGGTAAGGAATTAAGATTAAAAAATATATAAAAAAGGAACCTATCTAATCAACAAATTCAAAAGACAATCCATTTTTTTTCCTACCAACTATACTACTCGTTTTATACATATACATATATGTAGAAATTAACGAAATATATATGCAGAGAAGTGATTACCTGAAGCTCTTAATTTGATGTCGCCACCATCCGTCCTCCTTTTCCTTTCTAGTTCTCTTCCAAATTAATTGTTTATTAAAATTGATAAAATTCACTAACTTATTTGTAAATACATGGGCCTACTGTCATAGGGTTTTAATAAATGATCACTTTAGCCCATTAACTATCAGTTGAGTCAATTATCTACAATTACCCATCAATTAATTAACTCAAGTTAAACGAATAATCCAAATTTTTAAAAATGACATTTCGGGTCATTACATTGTCCACCACTAAAAATCATGTTCGTCCTCGAATATAAAGATTAAGAAGGAAGAATAACTAACTCGACAAAAAGCCTGAGGTATGATTTTTCAAAGTCGTGTTCATCTCTCCGAGTGATAACATCATCTTTAGGACCATTCCATCAAGATCAACTACCAAGAACTGAACTTTAGAATAAAAAAAATTGACAGATTTACCAATTAGGAGTTATTATATTATCCCATGAACTCAACCGAAAGTGAAACCCATTAGACCACAACCATCATGACGAGTCTTTTCTCACAAAACCAAGATAACGTTCTGAATCGATACTGGCTACAACCAGCAGCGAACTTTAACCAACCACCACACTCATAATGCAAAAATCATCACATATCTTATCAAGCTTTATTTTTCAATGCACACTCTTTTCACGAACTTAAGTTATAAAAATCTGATCTTTAGATACCGAATACTCACCAAAGGAGGATCAAACTTATCTAACCTAAAGAAGAACAAGATCAAGTAAACACTCAATAAGCGGTACACTTTAGGATGCAAGACCTTTAACAACACTGTTAAATAACTGTAACTATTCACAGAAGCTCTTCTATAAGTTCTTATAAGCAAGGTCGTGCATGTAGAATCACTAGTATACTTTAACTCCCAAACAACACCAAATCTTCCATAACTGAAATAGAAAAGTCTAACCAAGGATATCACCCTACTAGGAGAAAATCAGTGGATCGGTTCACCCGATCCACCACTAAGAATTCACCCATAGAAGAGAAAACACACACAAACGTAGAACGTGAATCATACTCTAAATCATGTCCAAAATGAAGTAGTTGATCACATAAGAATATACAGAAGTAAGGTCAAATAAAACAAGATACTCCTTCCATAGGGGCCATATAAATAAAATTCCAATCATCTGACTCCATCTCTCGATTTTTAGCCACCCACAATTACAAATCTAGTCTCAATTATAGTTGCACACATATTGGCTTTGTTGATCCCCACAAAATCCTCACAATACTCCATTAAAGTCAACACCCATATTACTAACAAATCATCATAACCACATCTACTATTTACCTTACTCTCAAATTGTCAGTAGTATCAAAGTCTTCATATCAAACACATTATCATCTCTAAAACTTTCAAACTATGATGCTCTCTCTTTCCAAACAAGTAATTTATGCTAGATATGGTTCCCACCCAAGGCTGATAGCATTAATTTCAAATTTAAAAGTACTTTTCTATCAATATAAATTTATTGAATCACGTATAATGTCTACTCCGCATAATCTTTCAGATACTAAATTTCAACTAATATTCAAAATCATCATATACCTCATATCAACACTTAAGAAATTCTTGGTCACTTCAATAATTCGAGATACTATAAGCTCATGAACTCTAGTCACTATCAAATGTCCATGTAACACAACATGACAATATATATCGTCTTATCAACAAAGTAGCTTCAATCCCCTCAAATCCTCATTACTCATGTAAAATTGTAGGTTCACACCGTTGAATATCAATAAGTTACATATCATAAGTTGAACAATCTAAGATATAACCACGTAAAGTCTTTCACACCTAGTTGTTTGTCACCCAATCAAAAACTTAATAATTATCAAAGTCTGTACCAAATCACTTCACATCTCACAGTCATATCATAATACAAAGACAAAAATCTATCAACTTTCCACTCTGCGCTACAGGTCAAAATGAGAGGTCTTATTCTTTTGTCTTCTTAAATTCCTTCCATGACACAAATTTTAACTAGCTTAAATTCTTCAATATATTATACCTATCGAGAATATCGTACTCAAATAAACCACACATTTATACCAATCGAATAAATGTAAAATATTTCCAAATTCGTTCCATATCTAGCCTTTTCTTTAATAATTTCATTTTCAATTTTCGATTCAACCTATACCACACAAGTACTATATTTTTTTACTATGGTAACTAACCTTACTCAACCCCTTAAAATATAATCACAAATTCGTTTCATAAGTATATCATTTCCACCTTAATACCAGATCTAACATCAAATCAATACACGACACACCAATTATTCATATAAGGAACTACGCACGAGTCATCACATAAATGAGAATGAATCAAGTGAAGCGATAAGAATCAAAGTGGGACCAAGTACGCACAATAGAGATTGAAGAAGTGAAGATTTTTTCTTAAAAGTCACTATAGCCTCTCAAAGATAAGTACATACGTCTCCGTACCAATCCTCGAAACTCTACTTAGACTCGACTTGTATACACGTGAGACCTATGAACCTGGGGCTCTGATACCATCTTGTCACGACCCAAAAATGGACGTGATGGCACTCATCTTATCCCACCAAGACAAGTCAGCCTAAAACTCAACCATTACAATAAAATGCGGAAAATTTACTATCAACTTAAATTATACCCCAAAACCTTGTTGTCACGTGTACAAGCCTCGAAAGTATACAATTGAATCAAAATAAAATATAAGTCTCATATGACATTGTTTCTAGAGTAGAACAAAATCATAAACAAGAGTAAGAAGGTCTGCTGAGATGACACACAGCTACCTCACAAATCTCCAAGAAGCCTCGGAAAAGAAGAAAGTATATCAGTAAGTTTCGCGCTAGTGACCTACAAAAAAATTGTAGAAGCAAGGGGTGAGTACCAAATCACACGGTACTCAGCAAGTAAACCTCTAAACACAGGCTAAAATACGGGTACTCCAACCACCCCAACCGAACCTCCACAACTACAACCTGCATAAAAATCAGCCCAACCTAAAACTCATGGTTTACATCTCATATAGTTCAACAAGAACACTTAAACAAATTACATATCCTCAACAACAACACTTTGACAAATTATATGTTCTCAACAACAACACTTTAACAAATTACATGTCCTCAGCAACAATACTTAAACAAATTACATATCCTCAACAATGATACTTTAACAAATTATATATCCCCAACAACAATAATTTAACAAATTACATATCCTCAACAACAAGCTCAGTATTCATCAATCACCAATTTCACAGAAAGGCATTCACAAAATTAGCAAAACACAATATCAAGTTCACTAATGATAAGTATGTGCAATGCAATGAAATGCAATGTCAAGTATAATGATGCATGTCTAACCTAGTGATACACACCCGTTTTCTCTCAGTCCGGGACCCATGGGGGACATATCTGTCCATGAATCTGTCACGGCGCACGACACGGTCCTTGATAATAGTAACCATTACGGCGCACGATACGTCCCTCGAAATATATTATCCATCACTGCATGCGATACGACCCTCCAAATGGTACATTATCTTTAGTTTCTCATTCTTTCTCAATGCAAATAACACTTCTCACAGACATGTCTCAGAACAATGCAGAACAATGCAGAACAATGCAAATGGCATGTTCACAAAAATATGAGGAAATGACCATTTTCATAACATTGCACAATTCACAACAACATCAACAATGATTCACCAAGCCTTTCAAACAATTCTCCGTTATCAACACATCACACATAAACAATTATTCACATTGCCTTTTATTACCCATTATTTTCATCATTAGAATTAATCAAGGTGGACAAGTCAACCTATCACCAAATCCTGTTACTCACAAAAATATACCACAAGTAAATACACACATTCAATACACTTAACAAGAGTTTAGAAATCCACTTGCCTCAAATAGTCGAACAATCACGCCGGGACTCGAGCCTCCCCCTTTTTTTTTGTTGAACTCCCAAATTAATGCAATCTATTCAAGTATATACATCATCACAATAAGATTTTGAAACTAACAACACCCACCTTATTATAGGTCTAGCCTAGACTTAAAAACTCACTAAATTTATAATTAAGTTTTTAAATCTTGATACCAATTAACATGTCAACTCTTTATATCTCCTCAAATTTTAAATCTAGGGTTAAGTCATAATTTCTCTAAATCTACAACCTTAATAGTTTTCATATAATATAATACACTCAATATTTAATTACTTATCTTAATATAAAAAAACTTGATTTATGAGATTTCTATAACAAAATTAAAGGAGAACCCTAAAGAAGATGGCAAAACAGTAACTTAGATTCGCTATCCAAAACAATCGTCCATACTTCAAACACTATCCAATCACAATTTAGCTTCATTATTATAAAATTATTGTTTTCATTATTGCCCTTAAATTAAATAGTCATATTAATTTTTAATTTAACACCAAGTAAAATAGTAGAAGCCACAATTACAGTAACAACCAATTCACAATACAATACCTACAATATAATAATATATTTTCTCTTAGCATCAATTCATAATTTTCTAATGATTACTCCTAAAAAGGCACTCATTTGCCAAATCATTCTGTCATTGATAACCATCAATTGTTGGTAAGGAATTAAGATTAAAAAAATATATAAAAAAAGGCACCTATCTAATCAATAAATTCAAAAGACAATCCATTATTTTTTTTCCTACCAACTATACTACTCGTTTTATACATATACATATATGTAGAAATTAACGAAACTTGCAGAGAAGTGCATTACCTGAAGCTCTTAATTTGATGCCGCCACCGTCCGTCCTCCTTTTCCTTTCTAGTTCTTTTCCAAATCAATTGTTTATTAAAACTGATAAAATCCACAAACTTATTTCTAAAAACATGGGCCTAATGGCATAGGGTTTTAATAAATAATCACTTTAGCCCATTAACTATTAATTGAGTCAATTATTTATAATTACCCATCAATTAATTAACTCAAGTTAAACGAACAATTCAAATTTCCAAAAATGACATTTCGGGTCATTACATCACTGTGCCATAATTTCCCACCAAAATTGTCCACAAACTCTTAAAGAATTATCTTAACCAACGAAAATATGTTATACCCTAATATGCCTATTATTTTTCAATCATTTTTATTCAATCATAGCCCCAATAATTACCACATGATTGGTCAGACCCTCTTTCTCAATACAAAATTTCTCCATACAAATATACTACCAACTTTAATTTATTTTTATTTCCAAATCCAATTTTTTTGCGTATTTTCTCATTCAAAGCACCTACCATTAAAGTAATAACAACAATTATGATTGCACATTAATTACAAGAGATACTCATCCGCAATCAATATTAAGTTAAAAACTATTACCTGAATCAAGAGTACTTGTCTGGCGGCGCAGGTGACTATTCCAACCCTTCCTATTTTATTTATTTTTATCGGCTGAGCGAGCAAAAACTGCTGCTATTCACAATAGCCAGCAGCATTTGGCCCTTTTAGTTTTCTTTTATTTTTTTCTTTTATTATTAGTAACAAAATAGTCTTTTATTAAATCTGAAAATTATGTTACTTATTTTTATAAGTCATAAATTATTTATAAAAGCTACTAAAATGGGATAATATACAAATAATGGTTAACATTTATAAAACGACTAAGAGGATCGTTAAATAAAAGAAATTGCATTCAATTTTTTTAGGAAAATATGTCTGTGGACTTATTCATTGACATACCATATTAAGAATTACTGATATATTTAAGGATAAGAATGACTTTTGAAAAACTTATAGATATGTACACTTGAATTTAGGTAATTATTATTAAACATATTTTTGGATAAAGTTACTAGTGTACATTGTAAAGGAGATCACATAAAACTGGTTTTTATAATAAAAATGTGATTATGAACTTATTAATTGGTTATCAAATTTTTATTTATTTATTTATTTTTAATATATATATATATATATATATATATATATATATATAGGATATATAAAAATAGTTCTTGAGAAAATATCCGGATATGTCACCTTGAATGTTGGTGTTTAAGCTTAAATAATTTTAGGATTAGGTTTTCTAGTTGGACACTGTTATGAGATCACATACAGAATTGATTAAAAGATCGCTTTTAAACAGGATTGTAAAAAGAACTAAATATATTTCATAAGAAATATATTCAAGTGATAATGCGTCAATTCTTACACTATTTAACAACATGTCATAAGTGTTAAGTCTAATTTCATTAAAGAAAAGGGAACAATTATCCATTACTCTTTCAATTACGAGTATTTATCTTGTGCAACATGTAATAATAAAATAAGAGTTCATTGAATCAAGCTTCCATCATCTTGATTGAATTAGGTAGAATATATTTTCTTAAATCATCATTATCGATAGATTGCAAGTTAACTATTTTTTCTTCTTTGTCTATGTAACAATTTTAAAAATTTTAATTTAAAAGTTCTATTCTTTCAAAATTTTAACGGTAAAATCTTTCCGAACATTTATGGTCATTTATTTTCTCGACATTATGAATGATGTCATGTAATTGTGTAAGAACATATTTATGTTATTATATATTAAATATAAAAGACTTGCACATGGACTTGGGGCTTGGGCGTGGATCGGAACTTAAAATAAATATTTTCTCTATAAATAACAATGTTTTTAGAGACAAGAATAATATATATATATATATATATATATATATATATATATATATATATATATATAAATTGTCATATCATATACATATCCTTAATGTCGTACAAAATAGGTCCAACATTAAAGTGCCCAAGACAAAAAATAAATGACGATAAATACAATGATAGTTTATGTACACTCAACATCATTATTGAGAAATCTTTTCACAATATCCAGGCATGGCTGCAAAACGGAATTCCTCCACACTTCTTCAACGTCTTCTTTTCTATCTCCTTTGAAAACGTCAGTAGCAATAATATGGTGCACCAACCACATTTTCTCATTTATTAACCGTTGAATCTTGTCAAGTTGGTGACAAATTAATAAAATGAGTATAATGCTTGATACTCGCAATTGACGTTTGAAGCATCATCTTTTTTGATTTATCATCTTTGTTTATATTTATTTCTTCCCTTAAATATTTGTCCATTTCGGGGACACCAATAGACCGTCGAATTCCTTTGATGTAGTCTGTATCTGGAATGAAAATCTGTCGCACCTCATCCACTAGCCCTAAATGCAACATAAATTTAAGAAGAGTTTTATTTAGTGAAACATAAATTTGATAACCAAACATATAATTAAGAAAATTATATAAGATTTTTTTTTATCTATATGCATGATTGTATCTTGATTGATGTACAAAAATTACTTTCATTGACCATTTCATCAACCCTCATGTGAACTCTACGATTCAATACTGAGTGCTCTACATGAAACCAAATAATGCATGTATCATACTTGTATTTGAACATGAACACAGGGTCTTCCACGAGTTTTTCAATATACGAATTTGACCCTCCAACAATAATTGTAATACGTTGAGCATTAGAAATTTTTTCTATGTAGACAATAGCTTTAAAGCAAAAATCTTCTACTGTGAAGTCAGAATCTGGCACAATTTCACCTAAGAAAATGTGATCAAATTAACTTTCTCAGTATTGGAATAAACAATGTTTCAATGGTAAAGTATATTTTCCACTAGAATCTACAATTACTACTATTAAATTATCTAGGTAGTCATTTGATATAAATATCGTTGGAAATAAATATATATACCTAACAAATAGTGTCGTACACCTTGTTTCTCAGTGTGCGTGATCTTGTTTGTAACAATTTCAAGGCGCTTATATACTTGCATTTTATCGGAGTTGATTATTTCTTCTCGAAAATGGGTGACAAGGTCAACAAAGAGACGGGATTCTAGCGTTTCCGTTGCTCCCATTATGAACACCACTTTCTTCTTGTTGAACTTGTTATTGTTGATGACAGTGTTCATTTTAGCTACACATAAAATAACATCAAAGTAATAATTAACTTACAATAGCAAATTATCTCATGAAATCACTCATGCATTCAGTCAAACATTAAAAAAAACTTGTAAATATAAATCAAGAAATAGTCACCTTGATTGAGATGAAATATACTATGTAAAACAATTATATTTTTCTTGATGGTGGTTATGAAAGAAATTGCATTCAACTTTTATAGGAAATATATTTGTGGACTTATTAATTGACATACCATATTCAGAATTACTTATATATTAAAGGATAAGAATGATTTTTGAAAAACTTATAGATATGTACACCTGAATTTTGGTAATTATTATTAAATATATTTTAGGATAAAGTTACTAGTGTACATTGTAAAGGAGATCACATACAACTGGCTTTTATAGTAAAAATATGATTATGAATTTATTAATTGGTATATCAAATTTTTATTTATTTATTTATTTTTACTACATATATATATATATATATATATATATATATATATATATATATATATATATATATATATATATATATATATATATATATATTTCGAATATATAAAATAGTTCTTGAAAAATATACTGATACGTAACCTTGAATGTTGGTGTTTACGCTTAAATAATTTTAGGATTAGGTTTTTTAGTTGGACACTTTTATGAAATCACATACAAAATTGATTAAAAGATCGATTTTAAATAGGATTGTAAAAAGATCTAAGTATATTTCATAAGGAATATATTCAAGTGATAATGCGTCAAATCTTACACTATTTAACAACACGTCATAAGTGTTAAGTCTAATTCTATTAAAGGGAAGGGAACAATTATCGATTACTCTTTCAATTACGAGTGTTTATCTTGTGCAACATGTAATAATAAAATAAGAGTTCATTGAATAAAGCTTCCATCATCTTGAATGAATTAGGTAGAATATATTTTCTTAAATCATCATTACCGATAGATTGCAAGTTTACTATTTTCTCTTCTTTATCTATGTAACAATTTTTAAATTTTTGATTCAAGAATTCTATTCTTTCAAAATTTTAAGAGTAAAATCTTCCTGAATATTTATGGTCATTTATTTTCTCGACATTATGAATGATGTCATGTAATTGTGTAAGAATGTATATATATTAATATATATTAAATAGAGAAGACTTGGACTTGGACTTGGGGCTTGGGCTTGGATTGGAACTTAGAAAAAATATTTTCTCTATAAATAACAATGTTTTTAGAGACAAGAATAATATATATAATAGAAAAAATTGTCATATCATATATATAGCCTTAATGTCGTACAAAATAGGTCAAACATTAAAGTGACCAAGAGAAAAAATAACTGAAGATAGATATAATGATAGTTATGTACACTGAACATCATTTTTGAGAAATTGTTTCACAATATCCAGCCATGGTTGCAAAACGGTATTCCTTCTCACTTCGTCAACGTCTTCTTTTCTATCTCCTTTGAAAAAGTCAGTAGCAATAATATGGTGCGCCAACCACATTTCTCATTTATTAACCGTTGAATCTTGACGAGTTGGTGATAAATTAATAAACGAGTATTATGGTTGATACTTGCAATTGACGTTCGAATCATCATCTTCTTTGATTCATCAACTTCGTTTATATTTGTTTCTTCCCTTAAATAGTTGTCTATTTCGTGGACACCAATGGACCGTCAGATTCCTTTGGTGTAGTCTGCATCTGGAATGAAAATATGTCGCACTTCATCCACTAGCCCTAAATGCAACATAAATTTAAGAGGAGTTTTATTTAGTGAAACATAAATTTTGATAATCAAAAATATTATTAAGAAAATTTGTTAAGAATTTTTTTATCTATATGCATGATTGTATCTTGATTGATGTACAAAAATTACCTGCATTGACCATTTCATCAACCCTCATGTCCACTCTATGATTCAATACTGATTGCTCTACATAAATCCAAATAAAGCATGCATCATACTTATATTTGAACATGAACACGGGGTCTTCCACAAGTTTATCAATATACGAATTTGACCCTCCAACAATAATTGAAACACGTTGAGCATTCAAAAAATTTTCTATGTAGACAATAGCTTTCAAGAAAAAATATTCAGCTGTGAAGTCAGAATCTGACTGAATTTCACCTAAAAAATGTGATCAAATTAACTTTTTCTATATTGGAATAAATAATGTTTCAATAGTAGAGTATATTTTCCACTAGAATCTACAGTTACTATAATTAAATTATCTAGGCAGTCATTTGATATAAATATTATTGGAAATTAAATATATATATATATCTAACAAATAGTGTCGTACACCTTGTTTCTCAGTGTGCGTGATATTCTTTGTAACAATTCAAGGCCCTTATATTCTTGCATTTTGTCGGAGTTGATCATTTCTCCTCGAAAATTGGTGGAAAGGTCAACAGAGAGACGGGATTTCCCCGTTCCCGTTGCTCCCATAATGAACACCACTTTCTTCTTGTTGAACTTTTTATTGTTGATGAAAGTGTTCATTTTAGCTACAAATAAAACAAAATCAAAATAATAATTAACTTACAATAGCAAATATCTCAGGAAACCACTCATGCATTATAGTCAAACATTAAAAAAAAATTTAAATATAAAGTTAACAAATAGAAACCTTGCTTGAGATGGAATATACTATGTAAAAAAATTATATTATTCTTCATTGTGGTTATCAAAGAAATTGCATTCAGCTTTTATAGGAAAATATATTTGTGGACTTATTAATTGACATACCATATTCAGAATTACTGATATATTTAAGGATAAGAATGACATTTGAAAAACTTATAGATACGTACACTTCAATTTTGGTAAATATTATTAAATATATTTTAGGATAAAGTTACAAGTGTACATTGTAAAGGAGATCACATACAATTGACTTTATAGTAAAAATGTGATTATGAACTTATTAATTGGTATATCAAATTTTATTTATTTTTTTATGTTTAATATATATATATACATTTAGTATATATAAAAATAGTTCTTGAAAAAATATACGGATACGTCACCTTTAGTGTTTCTGTTTAGGCTTGAATAATTTTTGGATTAGATTTTCTAATTGGACACTGTTATGAGATTACATACAGAATTGATTAAAAGATCGATTTTAAATAGAATTGTAAAAGGATCTAAATATATTTCATAAGGAATATATTCAAGTGATAATGTGTCAATTCTTACACTATTTAACAACACGTCATAAGTGTTAAGTCTAATTTCATTAAAGGGAAGGGAACAATTATCGATTACTCTTTCAATTACGAGTATTTATCTTGTGCAACACGTAATAATAAAATAAGAGTTCATTGAATCAGGCTTCCATCATCTTGATTGAATTAGTTGAATATATTTTCTTAAATCATCATTACTGATAGATTGCAAGTTTACTATTTTCTTTTCTTTGTCTATGTAACAATTTTTAAAATTTTGATTCAAGAATTCTATTCTTTTAAAATTTTAATGGTAAAATCTTCCCGAACATTTATGGTCATTTATTTTCTCGACATTATGAATGATGTCATGTAATTATGTAAGAACGTATTTATATTAATATATATTAAATATAAAAGACTTGGACTTGGACTTGGATCGAAACTTAAAATAAATATTTTCTCTATAAATAACAATGATTTTAGAGACAAGAATAATATATATATAGAAAAATGGTCATAACATATATATATATATATATATATATATCCTTAATGCCTTACAAAATAGGTCCAACATTAAAGAGCCCAAGAGAAAAAATAACTGAAGATAGATACAATGATAGTTTATGTACACTCAACATCATTTTTGAGAAATCTTTTCACAATATCCAGGCATAGTTGCAAAACGGTATTCCTCCACACTTCGTCAACGTTTTCTTTTCTATCTGTTTTGAAAACGTCAACGTCAGTAGCAATAATATGGTGCACCAACCACATTTTCTCATGTATTAACCTGTAATGACCCGAAAGGTCATTTTTAAAAATTTTGATTATTCGTTTAACTTGAGTTAATTAATTAATGAGTAATTGTAGATAATTGACTTAATTGATAGTTAATGGGCTTAAGTGATAATTTATTTAACACCTTATAATATTTGATCCATATTTATCAAAAATAAGTTACTAGGGTTTGTCACATTTAATACATAATTATTTTAATTAGATAAAATAAAGAAAAAGAGAGAAGGGACGAAAAACTTACCGGGCCGGACGAATGGTGGAGGAGACGAACAAACCTCAGGTGGCAGGTAACAAACAATTAATACAACTAGTCCTAAGTGTTTTTTTGGTAGATAACGATATACTAAATGGATGACATCTTTTGTGATAATATGAATTTAATGGATTAAGAATTTAAGGGATTTTTTTTCTTCTAAATATTAAAGCCACCAATTCTGTTAGATTTTGGGGTTAGTGGAGGCAAAATAATGATTGCCTAATGATGGAGTCAAATGGTATATAAAATTCCCTTAGGAATAACGATTCAGTAGTTATGGTGTATGGAGCGTATTATTATTTCGTGAGTTAGCGTACAATTTTGATCTTATTTACTAGTTTTTCTTATAGTGAGTCAAGAAATTAAATAATGGTATATTATTATGGTGGTATTATTTGGAAAAATTGAAACTTAACACTAGGTTTGAAACTTGAAAAATATGATAGTTGAAATGTTAATTGGCATCAAGATTTATGAACTTGATTATAAATTCTAGTGAACATTTAGGTCAAGGCTAAACACATAATAATGTGGGTATTGTTAATTTTGAAATCTTATTGTGAATATGTACTTGAATAGATTAAATTGATTTGAAAGCATTATGAAAGGGGAAAGATCAAGTTCCGGAGTGATATTGTTCGACTATTTGAGGCAAATGGATTTCTAAACCCTTGCTAAGTGTATGAAATACGTGTATTTCCTTGTGATATATGTTTGGGAGTAATGTGACTTGGTGATGGGTTGACTTGTCCACATTGATTAATTCTAATGATGAAAACAAAGGGTAATAAAAGGTAATGTGAATTATTGCTTGTGTATGATGTGTTTATAATGGAGAATGGTTTGAAAGACTTGTTGAATCATTGTTGATGTTGTTGTGAATTGTGTAGTGTTATTAAAATGGTCATATCCTCTTCATTCGTGTGAACATGTCATTTGCATTATTTTAAGACATGGTTGGGACAAGTGTTATGTGCATTGAGAAAGAATAAGAACTTAAAGAGGATGTACCATTTCGAGGGACGTATCGCGCGCCGTGATGGATACTATATTTCGAGGGACGTATCGCTTGCCGCGATGGTTACTATTATCGAGGGTTGTGTCGTGCACCGCGAAAGATGCATCGACAGATATGTACCCCATGGTGAGTGAGAGACAGCGGGTGTGTATCACTAGGTCAGACATGCATCATTATACTTGACATTGCATTCCATTGCATTGCACATACTTATCATTAGTGAATTTGATATTGTGTTTTGCTGACTTTTGTGAATGCCTTTATGTGGAATTGGTAATTGATGAATACTGAGCTTGTTGTTGAGGATATGTAATTTGTTAAAGTATCATTGTTGAGAATATGTAATTTGTTAAAGTATTGTTGTTGAGGACATGTAATTTGTTAAAGTGTTGTTGTTGAGAACATGTAATTTGTGAAAGTGTTGTTGTTGAGGATATGTAATTTGTTTAAGTGTTCTTGTTGAACTATGTGCATTGTAAACCGTGAGTTGTTAGGTTGGGCTGATTTTTGTGCAGGTTGTAGTTGTGGAGGTTCGGTTGGGGGTGGTAGGAGTACCCGTATTTCATCCCCTTAGCTTGTGTTCAGAGGTTTACTTGCTGAGTACCGTGTGGTTTGGTACTCACCCCATGCTTCTACAATTTGTTTTGTAGGTTACTAGCCCGGAACTCACTGATATATTCTCTTCTTTTCCGAGGCTTCTTGGAGATTTGTGAGGTAGCTGTTTGTCATCTCAGCAGACCTTCTTACTCCTGTTTATGATTTTGTTCTACTCTAGAAACAATGTCATATGAGGCTTATATTTTCTTCTGATTCAATTGTATACTTTAGAGGCTTGTACACGTGACAACCAGGTTTTGGGGTATAATTTAAGTTGATAGTAAATTTTCCATATTTTATTGTAATGGTTGAGTTTTAGGCTGACTTGTCTTGGTGGGATAAGACGAGTGTCATCACGTCCATTTTTGGGTCGTGACAAAATGGTATCAGAGCCCCAGGTTCATAGGTCTCACGTGTGAACAAGTCGAGTCTAAGTAGAGTCTCGAGGATCGATACAGAGACATCTTTACTTATCTTTGAGGGGCTACAATGACTTTTTCGAAAAATTTTCACTTCTAGAATCTCTATCGTGCGTACTTGATCCTACTTTCATTCTTGCCGCTTTATTCCATTCACTCTCACTTATATGATGACTCGTGCGTAGTTCCTCATGTGAATAGTTGGTGTCGTGCATGACTTACATGTTAGATCTGGTATTAAGGTGGAAGTAACATACTTTTTGAAAAGATGAATGGTTAGATTTAGAATGTTCAACAATTTGAAGGGGTTGTGTAAGGTTAGTTACCCTAGTAAAATGAATAGTACTTGTATGGTATATACGATAATTAGAGTGGTTTAACAACTGAAAATAAAATGACTAAAAGGACGGCTAGATAATGAGCACGTAGCTTTGGCAACTACAATTAGTATAGTTATCATAACATGAATGGGCTGCTTAGAAAATGGTGAGAATACTGATGCACCAATTAAGGTTGGAATTTCTTACTCCAATAGTATCAATGCTTACTTGGTTAGAGTTAATGAGTGTGTTACTTCTGATATTGACCTGACCTGAAAGAATTCATATAGCTAGGGCTAGATATGAAAATAATTTGCTAATATTTAACATCTATTTGATAGGTAAAAATGTGTGACCTGTTTGGATATGATTTTCTCGATAGGTATGATGTGTTCTAGTGGTGGATGTAATGGACTTTCACGATATGATATTAGTGGTATATGAAAATGGATATATTGATTATTAAGCGTGAATACTAACTACATAAGGAGTTATTAGTTGTATCACATGCTTGCACAATGAGTTTGATGTTGCTACTATGGATATTTGAGTTAAGCATCATTTATAAGGAAACATTTAGTGGTGGATCGTTGATACTATATTAATGTGTTGAGTTGAGAAGTGTATCCCGAGGGTTCTAAAGGAGGACCAGTGGTTTCATCTTAAGGTCCAAGGAAATGGATAGATTCCAGAATGACAAGTTTATTGGTAAAGAAAGTCTTAAAGAGTATACTTGTGTGAATATAATTGAATATTTTAGTAAGAAAAGACATAAGATTGAGTTAGTCCTTTGATTCTGGTTGGTATAACTGGATTTAAAGTGTCCTATTTATGAAAAGATTTATTTCATGGTGATGACAAGAGCTAACTGAGTATGATGGTAATAAGAATTTGTGATCAAATCGTAATTAAGATGCAACTATATGATAAGAATTGTTGGTTAAACGAATTTTGTATGGTAATAATGGCTAGAAAGTATCTAATATGGTGGTTTTCCACTATTTGGTGAGTAATGTGGTTATATGGAAAGTCTAAGAATACGTAGAGACCCTGCTCGAATAAAATTTAAAGCATCTACAGTTCTAATGAAAAAGTGTGGATGTAGTGGAGCCTTCAGAAAGAGGTGAGAGTAAGCATATTTTCTCGTATTGCAAAGGCTAAAGAGGTATCGTTAAAGGGATTGAGAACTGGGTTTAGAGACACGTGATTTTATTCATTTTTCTTTGGTTATGATAATAATGTCACAAGTTTATCATATTGATTAAAAGTTATTGGATAAAATTTGAGAAATAAGTTTTCAGACGTTCAACTCGAGTGTGATGATAAGTTTTCTTTGTGATTTTGAGTTTGGTAATAAGTACGATTGAATTTTTAGCGACATATATGATAAGATCGATGGAGATGATCAATGATAAGCTAAGATACGTGAGTTCATAAAAGTCTTTAAGGTTTGGGTTAATATTGATAGATAAAGGGATTGGGTTACACAATTGGGCTCAAATTTCAAGTTTTTCATGGTGAGTTTAGGTTTTTGGTAGTGTGCTTTGTCGAGGTATTAATAGGTAAGGTAAGAAATGATCAATCACATTGAGTATGAAGCTTTTAGAAGGACTATAAAAACATTTAGAAGGACTTACAATTTTGAGTAGTAAATTTGATTACTTTTGATTGTCATACTTAAGGGGGGTCTCACGTAAAATTTTGATTTAGAGGATAAGGTAAAAATAATAATAATAATAATAATAATAATAATAATAATAATAATAATAATAATTATAATAATGAATTGTTGGTAAACAGGATAAGATTGGTAAGAAAGTCAGCGAAAGGAAAAAGAGTTGGTGTAGGTTCAAGATATTTAAATTTTATGTCATGAAAAATATTTAATAAAAATGAAGGAATAAAACATCTCATATAAGCCAAGTAGTTTGTATTTGAAGGATGTATTAATTTTTGCCTATGAATTTAGATATGACTGTAAGATGTGAACTAGTTTGGTACAGACTTACTAAAAATTTATCATCGACTTTTCTAAAGATTGAGTTTTTGTTTGGGTGACAAGCAATGATGTGTGGAAGATTCTATGTGGTTATGTTAAGCTAAATTGCCCAAATTATGATAGGTAACTTATGGATGATCAACGGTGTGGACTACAGTTTTATATGATGAATGAGGATTCGATGGGATTGAAACTACTTTGTTGAGGGGAAGATACAAACAGTTATGATGTGCTACATAGGCATTTGAGTAGAGGTTATGAGCTTATAGTATACTGAATTATTAGAGTGACCAAGAATTTCTCTAAGTTTTAACATGAGGTATATGATAGGTTGAATGGTAATTGAAACTTGGCATGTGAAAGATTGTGTAGAGCTAAATTGGAGTGTGATTTTAATAGTTTTATCCCGATGAAAAGGTACTATCAAATTTGAAATTAGTGCTATCAGCCTTGTGTGGGACTCATATTATCATAAAATGCTTATTTGGAAAGAAAGAACGCCATAGTTCAAAATTTTTGGAGTTGATAATGTGTTTGTTAAAAGACTTTGATACTAGTGATGGTTTGAGAGTAGGGTAAATGATTCATGTGGTTATAGTGTTTTGTTTGTATCAAGAGTGTTAGCTTTAGTGGAGTATTGTGTGATGTATGTGGGTTCGATAAACAAGTATGTGAGCAATTATCATAGGGGATGAGGCTGGTTAATTGTGATTAGCTAAAAACCAAAAAGATGAAGTCATATGACTGGAAATGTTTATATGGGTGCTATGGTGGAAGTATATTATGTTATTCGATTTTGGTTCCGTATATTCTTACGTGACCACCTACTTCATGTTGGATATGATTTGGAGTGTGATTAATTGTCACGCGCATACATATTTCCATATCTATGAGTGATATTCTAGTGGTGGATCAGATGTACCGATCCTCTTATATCCTCCTTATATGTTAGGATTCTTAGGCAGAATTGATCATTTCAATTATGATAGATTTGGTGTTGTTTGGAATGGTTGAAGTATATTAGTAGTTCTGCACGTACAACGTTGTTTATGAGAACTTACTTAAGAGATATGATTGAGTTACAATTGTCTAAGAATGTTATTAGAGGTTCTACATTTTCAAATGTATCGCTTGTTGGGTGCTTACTTAATCATTTTCTCCTTTGGGTCAAATAAGTTCGTTTCTCCCTTGATGAGTAACTGATGTCTAAAAAAAAATATTTTTATAGTTAAAGCTTGTGAAAAAATTATGGTGGGGGAAGATAATCTTGATAAGATCTATGATAGTTGTGCAATATGAGTATGTGGTGGTTAGTTCAGGTTCACTTCTGATTGTAGCCGGTATTAATTCAGAATGTTATCTTGGTAATGTGAGGAAAGATTCATCCTAATGGGTGTGTTGTGCTCTAGAGAATTTCGGTTCATATTGGATTATTGGGTTGTTTTGTAACTTGGTAATATTATATGCCAAAGTTTGATTTGAAAGTTCAATTCCTAGTAGTTGCCTATGATGAAATGGTCTTAAGGATGAGCTCACTTGGAGAGATAAACATTAACGGAAATTATATCTCAAGCTTTGGTAACATCGGTTATTCTTTCTTCTTTCACCTTATGTTCGAGGACGAACATGATTTTTAGTGATGGATAATGTAATCACCCGAAAGGTCATTTTTGAAAATTTTGATTATTCGTTTAACTTGAGTTAAATGATTGATGAGTAATTGTAGATAATTGACTTAATTGATAGTTAATGGGCTAAAGTGATAATTTATTTAACACCTTATAATATTTGATCCATATTTATCAAAAATAAGTTACTAGGGTTTGTCACATTTAATACATAATTATTTTAATTAGATAAAATAAAGAAAAAGAGAGAAGGGACGAAACTTACTTGGCCGGACGAATGGCGGAGGAGACGAACAAATCTCAGGTGGCAGGTAACAAACAATTAATACAACTAGTCCAAATTTTTTTTGTAGATAACTATATAGGATGAAATCTTTTGTGATAATATGAATTTATGGATTAAGAATTTAAGGGATTTTTTTCCCTCAATATTAAAGCCACCAATTCTGTTAGATTTTGGGGTTAGTAGAGGCAAGATAATGATTGCTTAATGATGGAGTCAAATGGTATATAAAATTTCCTTAGGAATAATGATTCAATAGTTATGGTGTATGGAACATATTATTATTTCGTGAGTTAGCGTACAACTTTGATCTTATTTACTAGTTTTTCTTATAGTGAGTCAAGAAATTAAATAATGGTATATTATTATGGTGGTATTATTTGGAAAAATTGAAACTTAACTCTAGGTTTGAAACTTGAAAAATATGATAATTGAAATGTTAATTGGCATCAAGATTTATGAACTTGATTATAAATTCTAGTGAATTTTTAGGTCAAGGCTAAACACATAATAATGTGGGTATTGTTAATTTTAAAATCTTATTGTGAATATGTACTTGAATAGATTACATTGATTTGGAAGCTTTATGAAAGGGGAAAGCTCAAATTCCGGAGTGATATTGTTCGACTATTTGAGACAAGTGAATTTCTAAACCCTTGCTAAGTGTATGAAATGAGTGTATTTCCTTGTGATATATGTTTGGGAGTAATGTGACTTGGTGATGGGTTGACTTGCCCACATTGATTAATTCTAATAATGAAAACAAAGGGCAATAAAAGGTAATGTGAATTATTGCTTGTGTATGATGTGTTTATAATGGAGAATGGTTTGAAAGACTTGTTGAATCATTGTTGATGTTGTTGTGAATTGTGTAGTGTTATGAAAATGGTCATATCCTCTTTATTTGTGTGAACATGTCATTTGCATTATTTTAAGACATGGTTGTGACAAGTGTTATGTCCATTGAGAAAGAATGAGAACTTAAAGAGGATGTACCATTTCGAGGGACATATCGCGCACCGCGATGGATACTATATTTCGAGGGACGTATAGCGCGCTGCAATGGTTCCTATTATCGAGGGTCGTGTCATGCGCCGCGAAAGATGCATGGACAGATATGTCCCCCATGGGTATCAAAGTGAGAGACAGCGGGTGTGTATCACTAGGTCAGACATGCATCATTATACTTGACATTGCATTCCATTGCATTGCACATACTTATCATTAGTGAACTTGATGTTGTGTTTTGCTGACTTTTGTGAATGCCTTTATGTGGAATTGTTAGTTGATGAATACTGAGCTTGTTGTTGAGGATATGTAATTTGTTAAAGTATCGTTGTTGAAAATATGTAATTTGTTAAAGTATTGTTGTTGAGGACATGTAATTTGTTAAAGTGTTGTTGTTGAGAATATGTAATTTGTTTAAGTGTTGTTGTTGAGGATATGTAATTTGTTTAAGTGTTTTTGTTGAACTATGTGCATTGTAAACCGTGAGTTGTTAGGTTGGGCTGATTTTTGTGCAGGTTGTAGTTGTGGAGGTTCGGTTGGGGGTGGTAGAGTACCCGTATTTCATCCCCTTAGCTTGTGTTTAGAGGTTTACTTGCTGAGTACCGTGTGGTTTGGTACTCACCCCTTGCTTCTACAATTTATTTTAGGTTACTAGCCCGGAACTTACTGATATATTCTCTTCTTTTCCGAGGCTTCTTGGATATATGTGAGGTAACTGTTTGTCATCTCTGCAGACCTTCTTAATCCTGTTTATGATTTTGTTCTACTCTAGAAACTATGTCATATGAGGCTTATATTTTATTTTGATTCAATTGTATACTTTAGAGTCTTGTACACGTGACAACCAGGTTTTGGGGTATAATTTAAGTTGACAGTAAACTTTCGGTATTTTATTGTAATGGTTGAGTTTTAGGCTGACTTGTCTTGGTGGGATAAGAAGAGTTTTATTTAGTGAAACATAAATTTGATAACCAAAAATATTATTAATAAAATTTATATAAGAAAAGATTTTATCTATATGCATGATTGTATCTTGATTGATGTACAAAAGTTACCTGCATTGACCATTTCATCAACCCTCATGTCAACTCTACGATTCAATACTGATTTCTCTACATCAATCCAAATAAAACATGTATCATACTTATATTTGAACATGAACACAAGGTCTTTCACGAGTTTTTCAATATACGAATTTGACCCTCCAACAATAATTGAAAGACGTTGAGCATTCCAAATTTTTTCTATGTAGACAATAGCTTTAAAACAAAAATCTTCAGCTGTGAAGTCAGAATCTGGCTCAATTTCACCTAAGAAAATATGATCAAATTAACTTTCTCAGTATTGGAATAAATAATGTTTCAATAGTAGAGTATATTTTCCACTAGAATCTACAATTACTACTATTAAATTATCTAGGTAGTTATTTGATAAAAATATTGTGGCAAGGTCAACAGAGAGACGGGATTTCCCCGTTCCCGTTGCTCCCATTATGAACATCACTTTCTTCTTGTTGAACTTGTTATTGTTGATGAAAGCGTTCATTTTTGCTATACATTATATAAAATCAAAATAATAATTAACTTACAATAGCAAATAATCTCACGAAACCACACATGCATTCAGTCAAACATTAAAAAAACTTGTAAATATAAAGTTTATAAATGGAAACCTTGCTTGAGATGGAATATACTATGTAAAAATATTATATTTTTCTTGATGGTGGTTATGAAAGAAATTGCATTCAGCTTTAATAGGAAAATATGTTTATGGACTTATTAATTGATATACCATATTCAGAATTACTGATATATTTAAGGATAAGAATGACTTTTGAAAAACTTATGGATATGTACACTTGAATTTTGCTAATGATTATTAAATTTATTTTAGGATAAAGTTACTAGTGTACATTGTAAAAGAGATCACATACAACTGACTTTTATAGTAAAAATGTGATTATGAACTTATTAATTGGTATATCAAATTTTTATTTATTTATTTATTTTGTATATATACATAAAAATATATATAAATATACATAAACATATATATATATATATATATATATATATATGTAAAATATTTCTTGAAAAAATATGGATACATCACCTTGAATGTTGGTGTTTAAGCTTAAATAATTTTAGGATTAGATTTTCTAGTTGGACACTGTTATGAGATCACATACATAATTTGATTAAAATTTTGATTTAAATAGGATTGTAAAAAGAACTAAACATATTTCATAAGGAATAGATTCAAGTGATAATGCGTCAATTCTTAAACTATTTAACAACACGTCATAAGTGTTAAGTCTAATTCCATTGAAGGGAAGAGAACAATTATCAATTACTGTTTCAATTACGAGTGTTTATCCTGTGCAACATGCAATAACAAATAAGAGTTCATTGAATCAAGCTTCCATCATCTTGATTTAATTAGGTAGAATATATTTTCTTAAATCATCATTACCGATAGATTGCAAGTTTACTATTTTCTCTTCTCTGTCTATGTAACAATTTTTAAAATTTTGATTCAAGAATTCTATTCTTTCAAAATTTTAAGGGTAAAATCTTCCCGAACATTTATGGTTATTTATTTTCTCGACATTATGAATGATGTCATGTAATTGTGTAAGAACGTATTTATGTTAATATATATTAAATATAGAAGACATGGACTTGGACTTGGAGCTTGGGCTTGGATCGGAACTTAAAATAAGTATATTCTCCATAAATAACAATTTTTTAGAGACAAGAATAATATATATATTTAAAAAATTGTCATATCATATATATATATGTAGCTTTAATGCCGTACAAAATAGGTCCAACAGTAAAGTGCCCAAGAGAAAAAATAACTGAAGATAGATACAATGATAGTTTATGTACACTCAACATCATTTTTGAGAAATCTTTTCACAATATCCACGCATGGTTGTAAAACGGTATTCCTCCACGCTTCGTCAACGTCTTCTTTTCTATCTCATTTGAAAACGTCAGTAGAAATAATATGGTGCACCAATCACATTTTCTCATTTATTAACTATAACGATCATTTTTGGTCGTTTCGAGTTCTAAAGCTTTTTGTTTCATAAAATACTTTATGATAGATTCTAAATGGATATTTTGGACTACTCGTAATTATAATTAAGAAATTAGTGGGGTAGTTTAATAGTTTATTTAGTTGATAATTAAAGAAAATAACAGTTAAATAAATAGTGGGTCACTTTTATGACTTTATAATTGGTATATAATATCAGGGTAATAGAGAATCTGTAAAAGAAAAGAGAGAATATGGCGGTGACAATCAAAAGGCGTGTAAAATCCATCAGGTACAATCTCTCCAGACCTTTGTTTTTGTGAAATTTGATCAAATGTAAGTGTTAAAAACTAATATTATATGTTAGTCGGGAAGAATAATTTTTAATTGAATTAATGTTGGGGGCGTGGGGTTGATAAAGTGAAAGTGGGGAAAACTTTAATGGCCATTAATTTAATTATGGTTGGCTAACAAAGAGGGAATGATTAGCAATCTATAATATTATTAAGGTGTTATTATAATTGAGAAACAAGAATGAAATTAGAATTGTAATGTTAAAGGTCTCAATTTGTCAAACTGTGATGATTTTCTAAACTTAAAGAGCAACGATTCTTATTGGTTCTTATGTCTAATTATGTCTGATCATTATGTTGAGTATTGCTATAGTTTAAGGAATTAATTAGAAAGATGTTAGTCTTGCCATGTTTTGCAGTACGTCATGGGTTGCTAATAAATTAGTTTTACCATTATTATTTTATTTCATTCAAACGAGTCGTGAGTGACACCCATACTTAATCTCCTAGGTGGGAGAACCAACAAATTTAATCCCAACTTACAAAATACAATCATAATGCGGACGCTTAAAATCTTATTAGATATTGTTTCTCAAAACCTGAAAGTCATCAAATCAGGGACATTTAATCTTCAAATACTAAGTCTAAGATTATTAAAGACACCAAAAAAAATGAATACAATAGTTTATGTCCGAAAACTAAGGACATCATGCCATGACCAAGAGAATCCAACACTCTTGAATGAATAGCTCACCCTGGAACCCAATATGCTAGAGATTGACTAGAGCTGAGGGAAAGTCAAAGTCGCTTATACACTCGCTGCACTCCATAAAAGGAAAATAAAGAAAAACACAAGTACGGTTCAGTACGGGACAACATGTACTGAGTAGATATCATCGGCCAACCCAAAATAATGACTAATAAACAATGAATAATAGTATAAAATAAACTATGACACTTAACAGGTGATAAGCAAAAAACAATATGAACCAGTGTCAACAATACTAAATTAAGTACGTAATAAGTCAACAATATCAAGATCACACATGAGGGCTCATGCCTCCAAACCAAACCATTTTGGGAATTGAGTTCATTGAGCTTGAGTACATTGCGTTAATTCAATATGTTTCTCCTTTAATATTATCGTGTCGGAATGTGATACTCCGATTCAAAAATACCGTGTCAGAATGTGACACTCCGATCCAATTATATCGTGTCGGAACGTGACACTCTGATCCAATTATACCGTGTCGGAACGTGACACTCCGATCCAATAATACCATTAATTTATCATTTATTATCACCACTTTTCTATTCATAGATAATATTTCATCAAGCCTTCTTTATTCAAGGCATCACTTCGATAAAGAGGGTTCAAGATTATAAATTCCACGGTCTTAAGATTTCAGACCAATCACAAACTACACAATCAAGTACATAGAGAACTTCACAATATCATTCAATGCATATCAATCACTGCTAAGAGTTTACTATCAAATAGCATAAAACATAACCTACCTCCACCGATGAACCGAAGTCAAGAAACTACTTCTCCAATGCTTTTCCTTTCCTCAATGCTTCCGAACCTTTCCAATCTATCAATTATATATGCATAATTTGTATGTTAACAAGCCTATAACCACTCATATTATTATATGTCTAGCCTAGACCCAACAACTCTCTAATTCTATCATCAATTTCCTAAAGTTCAAATCCAAGGGATAGTCTTAGTTCCTCCCATTAGCATAACTTTGATGTAGTTCATATAATGTACTACACCTTATATTTAATTACCTATCACAATATGTTAAAACATATTTTTTAATATGATAATGAAGTAAAATAATAATGGTAAACCTAATTTATTAGCAACCCATGACGTACTGCAAAACATGGCAAGACTAACATCTTTCTAATTAATGCCTAAAACTATAGCAATACTCAACATAATGATCAGGCATAATTAGGCATAAGAACCAATAAGAATCGTTGCTCTTTAAGTTTAGAAAATCACCCCAATTTGGCAAATTGAGACTTTTAACATTACAATTCTAATTTCATTCTTCTTTCTCAATTATAATAACACCTTAATAATATTATAAGATTGCTAATCATTCCCTCTTTGTTAGCCAACCATAATTAAATTAATGGCCATTAAAGTTTTCCCCACTTTCACTTTATCAACCCCACTTCCCCAACATTAATTCAATTGAAAATTACTCTTCCCGACTAACATATAATATTAGTTTTTAACACTTACATTTTATCAAATTTCACAAAAATAAAAGTCTGGAGAGATTGTACCTGATGGATTTTACACGCCTTTTGATTGTCACCGCCCTATTCTCTCTTTTCTTTTACAGATTCTCTATTATCCTAATATTATATACCAATTATAAAAGTGATAAAAGTGACCCACTATTTATTTAGCTATTATTTTCTTTAATCACCAACTAAATAAATCATCAAAATTACCACACTAATTTCATAATTATAATTACGAATAGTCCAAAATACCCATTTAGAATCTATCAGAAAGTATTATGAAACAAAAAGCTTTAGAACTCGAAACGACCAAAAATGATCGTTACAATAGATACCAATTTATCCATCGTTCATCCTCGAACGATCAAAGGAAAGCATGGCAAGAAAGGGTAGTTGTCTCAACAATTCATTCAAAATAGTAGTACCCAAGGTCTTATATCAGAAGTATTAAATCAACCAATTGGATATCTACACCTCCTCCCATACAATGTCTTAAATGGGTCCATCTCACTACTCTAGTGATAATTGTTGTTGTATGTAAACTCAACTAACAACAAAAGTATTTTCAATAATGGACTCTTCAACTGACCGATTCTCCAACTTGACCTTGACACAACCATCAGGACAAATGTTATCTAGCATAACCATAAAAAAAATCCTAAATCAATAGTGGTTGCAACCAGAAGTGGACTTTAATCAACCACCACACACTCATAATGCACAAACCATCACAGATCTTATCAAGATTTCCTTTTCATAAAATAATCTCGTCACAAGCTTAAGTGATAAAATTATTATATTTAGACATCGATTACTCATCAAGGGAGGATCAACATATCTAACCCAAAGAAGAACAATATCAAGTAAACACCAACAAGGGATACATTTCAAAATACAGAACCTCTAACAGTACTCTTAGAAAATTGTAACTCTTCATAACAACTATTATATTAGTCCTCATAAGCAAGTTTGTGCGAATAGAGCTACTTATATATACTTTAACTATCCCAAAAAACACTAAATCTATCATAACTAAAATGACCAAGTTTGCCCAAGGATCCTATACGATGAAGAGGGCAAAAGAGGATCGGACCACTAGGAATCAACCCATTGATGTGAAAACACGTGTAGTATAAGTAGTGAATCATACTCCAAATAAGTCCAGTATGAAGAAGGGGTCACATAAGAATATACAGAATCAAGGTCGAATAACACAAGATACTCCTTTCACAGTGTCCATATCAAACATTTTCATTCATACGACTCTATCTCTTTAATTTTCTAGCTACCCACAATCACCAATTTAGTCCCTATTATAATTGCACACATACTTGGTTTATCGAACCCCGCACTAATTTCAATACTTCTATACTAACATAACATTATAACCACACTAATCATCTACCTTACTCCCAAACCATCATTAGTATCAAAGTATTCTTATCAAATACATGTTCAGACTATGGGTATCTCTCTTTCTATTTATGCATTTCATGACAAATACGAGTCCCAAACAAGGCTAATAGCACTAATCTCAAATTTGAAAGTACATTCCCCATCGAGATAAAGATATTGAATCACAACCAATGTCGACTCTACACAATGTTTCATATACCTAGTTTCAACTACCATTCAAACCATTATATACCTTATACCAACACTTAAGTAATTCTTGTTAACCACAATAAGTTTATATACTATGAGCACGTAACCTCTATTAATTATCAAATGTCTATTTAAAACATCATATGGTCATATCTAACCTTTTATGCAAAAATCACTACAACCTTCAACTACAAACCAAGAATTTATACCAGAGGTCTTATTCCTTCACTTTTCTTAATTTTTCTTTCTCATGACACAAATTCTCAATATCTCAACTCTTCAGTATATCATACTCTTGCTTCTCTAGCTCTCTTATCGATCTCATTCTTTTACCAGTAAACCATCACGTTTTATTTCACACTCTAAATCAAAACTCTGAGGCAAATACTTTCTTAGATCCTTTAACAATCAAAAGTAACAAAATTTACGACTCCAATCATGTGTAAGTCCTTTCAAATGCTCGATACCCGATGCAATCGATCATTTATTACCTTACAAATTCATACCTTGACAAAATATATCAACAGTAATGCAGACTTATAATGAAAAAATAATTGAACTGTAAATCCAACTATGCAACCCAATGCCCTTATTTATATACATTTTCTTATACTTTGAAGGCTTTCATGAATTTATGTATATTAGCTTATTATTGATCGCCTCCCCATCGACCTTACCATATCTTCACTAAAAATCCAACCATACTCATTACTAAATTCAACACTACAATAGAACTTATCATCTCACTCAAGAAGAATGTCTATACACTCATTTCATAAGTTTTATCCAATAGTTTTTAACTAATCTAATGAACCTATGACACTATTACCATAACTAGAGCAAAATGAATGAAATTTCGCATCTCTGAACCCAATTCTAAATCCCACTGATTTTATTTCATTCTCATTATGACTCTAAATCCTTTAAATTATATTCGAGCAGTGCCCCAACATTTCCTAAAACTTGTCATACAATCACATTACCCACTAAATGGTAGAAAATCACAACCTTAGATAATCACAAGTATTTATTACCATAAAAATTTATTTAACCAACAAGTCCTAATTATATAGTTTCATCCCAATCAAAATTCCTCACGAATTCTTTTTGTTATCAACCTGTATTATAAGGTTAGCCAAAAAAGACAGAATCAAAATAAGATGAAACAGAAAGTAAACAGAATACAAGAAATAATCCGAGTCCACAGAAACTACTGTGTCTCCTTAAGAAATTTAATCCCCTCATTGTACCCGAGGTTATGGATTAATTTCTCCCAAGATAAAATGGATTAATCCTGTTAAAGAAATAGCGGTACCTCAAATTTCTTTAACTTCAGCGAACTTCAGAACAGCAACAAGTCACACAGACTCAGTCGATCGACACTTTGATTTTGAGAGAAAAATGTATGCAGAGCAGGAAAAATTCAGTGTTTGAAAAAACGAAAATTGACTTCCTTTTATAGCCATTTTCAGCAAGAAACGTGTCTGTTTAGAGAAATCTATTCAGACCCATTTTATCCAGAAAGTTGTGTCTTTTGGAAAAAAATAACAACTTTTCGGAAAATGTGTCTATTAGGAAAATAACGGCTTTTCAGAAAGTAACGACTTTTTGGAAAGAGTAACAACTTTTTGGAATGTTACCGTTACCCGCGAAATTAATTCTGTTAATTAACTAATTAACTAACGTTCTGAATTAATTTATAAGAGATAATATTAACAGGATTTATTTGATTAACAAAAACTGATTAAATAAATTTTGTCCAAAACATTTATCAATCAATCACATCATTTGCCAAATCCAAATCCGAAGCCGAGGCCGAGCGAGCGACGACGGCGACGGCGCGAGGGGGCATCTTCTTCTTAGCTCTTTAAGAAGTAATGGAAGTGTTTCCTTATATAAGGACAACAATTTCCCTTTCTTTTGCCGATATGGGAGAAATGACTTTTCATTTGCACTTTGCAAATGACTTTTCATTTTCCCTCAAAAATAGTTCCATCACTTTTCATATTCTCTCTTTTCTTTTCCCATTCACACTTGCTAAACCCAACAATTCCCCGCATGAATGGGGAAGGCTATTGTTAAAACATATGCATGAAAAACTTGTGTTTCTTGTAAGTAAAGGTTAATCGCATCTGGATAAGTAGGTTTCCCTTTAAACTTTCCGTAGTGAACATATATCGGATATACTCGGTCAATCGGTAGATTTGATATCTTTGAACCGTCGAGCTTTGGTGTATACCTAGACAACATATGTCACACAATCAACCCTAGAACTGTTCTTAGTTCTCATTGTTTTGTTCGTTTCAGCCATGAACACATCTCGGATAGTAAGTGCTTAGAGAACTGGCCTTATCGAATTCTCCTTAAAGCGGCTTACACTTCACACTCACATAGGTGATTTCTAAATATGTTATCCCATAGATACACCATTTGATATACCCTGTATCAAACTTAGAAACCATTAAAAAGTCCTTATGCCTTTATCCTGGTTACTGAACATTGTCTCATCATGAGAATGGACCATAAAATAATTTTTGACAATGTTGAACCGTCATCAATGACTTTGTTTTATCTCCTTGAACCTAAATCTTGGGATCTCCAGTCTTCTAGGTAGAGTTACCGCCACGATGACTTGTTCTCGGCCATAGTCCCATTCCCGTCGATTATTTCTCAACTCCATCTCTAGTTAGGCCTTTTGTAAGTGGATCCGACACATTATCTTTTGACTTCACATAGTCAATTGTGATAATTCCACTAGAGAGTAGTTGTCTCACAGAGTTATGTCTTCGTCTTATGTGACGAGACTTGCCGTTATACATAACGCTCCCAACCCTTCCTATTGCAGCTTGACTATCACAGCGTATGCATATAGGGGCCAATGGTTAGGGCCAAAATGGAATATCTTCTAAGAAACTCCGGAGCCATTCAGCTTCTTCACCTGCCTTGTCTAAAGCAATGAATTCAGACTCCATTGTAGAGTGAACTATACATGTTTGTTTGGATGATTTCCAAGATATTGCTCCTCCACCAATAGTAAAAACGTATCCACTTGTGGATTTTGTTTTAGTTGACCTAGTAATCTAATTTGCATCACTATATCCTTCAAGAACAACTGGATATGTTTTGTAATGCAAAGCATAGTTTTGAGTGTCATCTAAGTATCCCAAAACTCTCTTCATTGCGAACTAATGGTTTTGATTAGGATTACTTGTGTATCAACTCAGTTTACTGATAGCGCAAGCTATGTCTAGTCGTGCACAATTCATGACATACATCAAGCTTCCCAACACTCTAGCATAGTCCAATTGAGACTGACTTTCACCTTTATTCTTTGCAAGATGAAGGTTCACATCAATTGGAGTCTTTGCCCTTTTGAAATTCAAAAATTTGAATTTTTCAAGTATCTTTTGAATATGATGAGTTTGAACAATGCTAGACCGTTAGGAGTTTTAAGAATTTTAATTCCTAATATCACATCAGCAACTCCTAAATCTTTCATATCAAACTTACTGGCGAGCATACGCTTAGTAGCTTTTATATTAGCAATGTCTTTGCTCATTATAAGCATGTCATCTACATATAGGCCTACAATGACTTCCTGATTTGGAGTATCTTTAATGTAAACACATTTATCACATCCATTGATCTTAAATCCATTTGACAACATGGTTTGATCAAACTTTGCATGCCATTGTTTTGGTGCTTGTTTTAGTCCATAAAGTGACTTAATAAGTTTGCACACTTTCTTTTCTTTACCAGGAACTACAAAATCCTCAGGCTGTTCTATGTAAATTTCTTCTTCCAGCTCTCCATTTAAGAAGGCTATTTTCATATCCATTTGATGAATTTCAAGACCGTATACTACAGCTAGTGCAATTAACATCCGAATTGATGTAATCCTAGTCACTGGCGAGTATATGTCAAAATATTCAAGACCTTCTTTTTGTCTAAAACCTTTGACAACAAGTCTTGCTTTATATTTGTCAATAGTTCCATCATCTTTCATCTTCCTTTTAAAGATGTATTTTGAACCCAAGGGTTTGTTCCCTGGAGGAAGATCAACCAACTCCCAAGTATGATTGCTTAAGATTGATTCAATTTCACTATTAACAGCCTCCTTCCAAGAGGTTGAGTTGCTAGACAACATTGCTTCCTTGAATGTTTGAGGCTCACTTTCAAGAAGAAATGTTACAAAATCAGATCCAAATGAAGTAGATATCCTTTGACGTTTACTGCGTCTTGGACATTCTTCATTGGGTTCATTCTCTTTTGGTTCTTCTCTAGGTTGTTTAGACCCCCCACTAGATGACTCAAGTCTAGTTTTTACGGATAGATATGTTCAAAAAATTCAGCACTATCTGATTCCATTACCGTATTATCATGAATATCCGGACTTATGAACCAAAAATCGACATGCCTTACTATTTGTGGCATATCTAATGAATACACAATCCACAGTCTTAGGCCCTATTTTTACCCTAATAGGTATAGGAACTTGGACTTTGGCTAGACACCCCCACACTTTGAAATATTTCAAGTTGGGTTTTCTACCTTTCCATTTTTCATATGGAATTACATTTTTCTTTGAGTGAGGCACTCTATAAAGTATTTGATTTGCTGTAAGGATAGCTTCCCCCCACAAGTTATGTGGTAAACCTGAACTTATAAGTAATGCATTCATCATTTCTTTTAAAGTTCGGGTTTTCCTTTCTGCAATCCCATTAGACTGAGGAGTGTAGGGGGCACTACTTTGAAGGATTATTCCATTTTCTAAACATATTTCTGCAAATGGAGATTCATATTATCCACCTCTATCACTTCTGATCATTTTAATCTTTTTATCTAACTGATTTTCAACATCAGTTTTATATTGCCTAAATGCATATATTGCTTCATCCTTACCATTTAGCAAATAGACATAACAATATCTAGTGCAATCGTCAATAAAAGTTATGAAATACTTTTTCCCACCACGTGATGGTGTTGACTTCATGTCACAAATATCAGTGTGAATCAATTCTAAAGGATTTGAATTCCTTTCAACAGATTTATAAGGATGCTTAGCATACTTAGATTCAACGCAAATTTGACATTTTAATTTATTGCACTCAAATTTTGGCAAAATATTTAAGTTAATCAGTTTTCGCAAGGTTTTGTTATTAACGTGTCCCAAACGTTCATGCCATAAATATTTAGACTCAAGCAAGTAAGAAGAAGCAAAATCTTTATTCATATCAACTGCAATTACATTGAGTTTGAAATGGCCATCACTAAGGTAGCCTTTTCCTACATACATGTCAATCTTACTTACTACTACTTTATCAGAAATAAATACACATTTGAATCCATTCTTGGTCAGAACTGGAATTGAAACTAAATTCTTTCTCAATTCTGGAACATATGAGACCCTATTCAAAGTCACCACCTTGCATGATGTCATCTTTAATAGGACTTTGCGAGTTCCTTCCACCTTTACAACAGCGGAGTTTGCCATAAACAACTTCTCATCTGTAGGTGCTGGAGTATATGATGAAAATAATTTTTTGGCACAAACATGGCGTGAGGCACCATAATCTATCCACCATTCTCTTGGATTTCCAACCAAGTTATATTCTGAAAGCATTGCATAGAGATCGTCCATTTCTCCTTTGGATTCAGCCAAGTTTGCTTGATCCTTCTTTTTCTTGTCCTTCTTAGGACCCCGGCATTCAGTAGCCCTATGACCATGTTTACCACAGTTGAAGCAGTTTCCATTGAATTTCTTCTTAGGAGGATTGCTTTTTGGACCAGATGATTTCTTTCTTTTCTTTACTTTTGTGGGATCTTCTTCAATAAAATTTACTCCAGATATTGCTGAGTTAGCACGTGACCTCTTTTCTGCAGCCTTATTATCCTCTTCTATTTTCAACCTTACTATGAGATCTTCAACAATCATCTCCTTGCATTTATGTTTCAAGTAGTTTTTGAAGTCCTTCCACAATGGAGGTAACTTTTCAATAATTGCAGCCACTTGAAAGGCATCATTTACAATCAATCCTACATTAAAGATTATGTGAGTATTAATGAAAAACTTAATATTTCTAACATAGACATTAAATAAATTTATACCTTCAGCAAGGAGATCATGGATTATGACCTGCAGTTCTTGAACTTGGGTGACGACGGTCTTACTGTCTATCATCTTATAGTCCAGAAATTTTGCCACAATGAATTTCTTCATTCCAGCATCCTCTATTTTGTACTTCTTTTCTAAAGCATCCCGGAGTTCTTTTGAAGTTTTGACATTGTTATACACATTGTACAGATCATCTTGCAGGCCACTCAGAATTTAATTTTTACACAAAAAATTTGAGTGTGTCCATGCTTCTGTTACCAAGAATCGTTCCTCGGGCGGAGTTTCATCTGACATAACAGGAACATTCTCATCAATGAACCTCTGCAGACTCAACGTAGTGAGATAGAAGAACATCTTCTGCTGCCATCTCTTAAAGTTGACTCCAGAAAACTTTGCAGGTTTCTCAGCCGACGCTAAGGCAACATTTGAACGATTGTGTGCAACCGATGTTGTTGCAACACTTACTGTTGCAGCACTCACTGTTCCAGCATTCACTTGACTTGAATTAGTCATTTTTTTCTGTCACAAATGACAGATAATTTAATTATTTGAAATACTAACAGTAAAGAACAAATCTTTACACAGACTGTTTCTGATTTAACGATAAATTTTTTATGTTCTTTCACTCGTTAATCGAATGAATTTTAAAAACTCAAGTAGAGTAGAAAACCATAAAGGTTTTAATCTCCAGAAACCTCAAATACAGAAACTTATTAAATTTCTTAAGATTGTTATCAACCTGTATTATAAGGTTAGCCAAAAAAGTCAGAAACAGAATAAGATGAAACAGAAAGTAAACAGAATACAAGAAATAATCCGAGTCCACAGAAATTACTGTGTCTCCTTAAGAAATTTAATCCCCTCACTGTACCCGAGGTTATGGATTAATTTCTCCCAAGATAAAATGGATTAATCCTGTTAAAGAAATAGCGGTACCTCAAATTTCTTTAACTTCAGCGAACTTCAGAACAGCAACAAGTCACACAGACTCAGTCGATCGACACTTTGATTTTGAGAGAAAAATGTATGCAGAGCAGGAAAAATTCAGTGTTTGAAAAAATGAAAATTGACTTCCTTTTATAGCCATTTTCAGTAAGAAACGTGTCTGTTCAAAGAAATTTGTTCAGACCCATTTTATCCAGAAAGTTGTGTCTTTTGGAAAAAAATAACAACTTTTCAAAAAATATGTCTGTTAGGAAAATAACGGCTTTTCGAAAAGTTACGACTTTTCGGAAAGAGTAACAACTTTTCGGAATGTTACCATTACCCGCGAAATTAATTCTATTAATTAACTAATTAACTAACGTTCTGAATTAATTTAAAAGAGATAATATTAACAGGATTTATTTGATTAACAAAAACTGATTAAATAAATTTTGTCCAAAATATTTATCAATCAATCATTTGCCAAATCCAAAGCCGAAGCCGAAGCCGAAGCCAAGGCCGACCGAGCGACAACAACGACGGAGCGAGAGGGCATCTTCTTCTTAGCTCTTTAAGAAGTAATGGAAGTGTTTCCTTATATAAGGACAACAATTTCCCTTTCTTTTGCCGATATGGGAGAAATGACTTTCCATTTGCACTTTGCAAATGACTTTTCATTTTCCCTCCAAAATAGTTCCCTCACTTTCATATTCTCTCTTTTCTTTTCCCATTCACACTTGCTAAGCTCAACACTTTTTACCATCATGCTTAGTTAGCCCTTGTCATCACCATGAAGTGAGTTGTTTCCTCGACCTGACACCTTTAAACTTAGTACCATTCAAATTCAAGGGACTAACCCAATTTTACACATATTTTCTTACTTTAATCTTCAATTTACTTCACCCAAGTATACTCAATAGGATTTTCTTTTCCTATAAGTTTTTCATTCTAGTATCAATCTACCCTTTAAAGTTTAAAATAAAATCACCAGTCCTTATTCAGAACCTTCAAGGTATATTTCACAACCTAATTGTATTAATATTGTACCAAAGATCCACCACTAAAATTTTCCATATAAATAATGCTCAAATTAAGCGCAGCATTAATACTCTAGTTGGTTTCTCAAATGTGAAAGCAATACATAATTGCATTATTTGAAAATTGACTTATTCGTATCCACATGACCTTACTATTACCACACCATGAAAGTTTGTTAGATACCTCACCAAAACACATCATACATATTGATAAGATCATACCCAAATAGCCTACACATTTCTGGCCCTTTTAAATACTACAAAACATTAGAAAAACATGTTATGTCTTTATCCCAAGCACTTTGCATTCTTTCTTACATTAGGTCAATAACAAAAGTAACACACTTCATAAATCTAATGAATTAAGCATTGATACTATTGTAGTAGTCGTATCATGACCTTATTCTTTAATGTATAATCAATTCATGGAATCGTAGAAAAGATTCTAACCTCAATTGGTGCAACATAATTTAATCATTCTTTAAGAAACCCACACATATTATGAAAATTTTACTAACTATATTTTTCAAAGTAATGACGTTCATTATCTAGTCTTCATTTACGAAACTTTTTAAATGTTGTCACTCATCTAGATAAAGTACAAAATTTAACATCATAGGCTGCAACACATATCTCCATTTCTCTATATTCAGGAAACTATCTCTCCTCCTATCGCTCAAAGTTTAGGGCATATAATTGGATGAAGAAACTAGAAAATGATGCATTAAGTCATAGGTAGTGCCTTTATCGTTCGGCACTCAACATGATATTACCACCACAGTTTGCGTCTCCCCGAAACTAGTATATCACAAACTCAACACTAAGCCTCTTCACTATATTCATTTTATGAAGTGCTCAAAACAATCAACAATGAAAGCATAAGCATCTTTGTAATCAATACCCATGAATAATGAGGGTTTCAACTTTATGAACAAAAAACAAATCATGTTGATCACTAGTCATTACGGGCCCTATAGTCAATCGAGAAAATATACCTATTTCCAAGGACATATTTATTTTCTTCTGGTGTTGCTATTTCAACTTCTAATACTCTAGAACTAACCATATGTGAAATAGAGTGAAGAAGTTCAGATACCAATTTGTATCACCTAGATACCAATTGGATTCAAGTAGTAGCACGAAAGGAAGAATGAATGAAGTTTTCCTAAAGTATTATAGCCTCTTGAAAAGAAGTAAAGGCTTCCCCATACCGTTCCGCAAGACTCTATTAGACTTGTCCTTGTGTGATGAGATCACCGAACCTAAGACTCTGATACCAAGTTAATCATGACCCAAAACGAGTCGTGAGTGACACCCACACTTAATCTCCTAGGTGGGAGAACCAACAAATTTAACCCCAACTTACAAAATACAATCATAATGCCGAAGCTTAAAATCTTATTAAATATTTTTCCCAAAACCTGAAAGTCATCACATCAGGGACATCTAATCTTCAAATACTAAGTCTAAGATTATTAAAGACACCCAAAAAAATGAATACAATAGTTTATGTCCAAAAACTAAGGACATCATGACATGACCAAGAGAATCCAACACACTCTTGAATAAATAGCTCACCCTGGAACCTAATATGCTAGAGATTGACTAGAGCTGAGGGGAAGTCAAAGTCGTTGATACACACGCTGCACTCCATAAAAGGAAAACAAAGAAAAACACAAGTAGGGCTTAGTACTGGGCAACTTTTACTGAGTAGGTATCATCGGCCAACCCAAAATAGCAACTAATATATATTGAATAATAATATAAAATCAACTATGACACTTAACATGTGATAAGCAACAAACAACATGAACCAGTGTCACCAACTATAAAGTAAGTACGTAATAAGTCAACAATAACAAGATCACACATGAGGGCTCATGCCTCCAAACCAAACCATTTTGGGAATTGACTTTATTCGAGCTTGAGTTGAATTCTCTTGATCATTACCTAATGTCCTTAGATTTCGGACAAAAATTACTGTATTTCATTTACTTTGGTGTCTTTGATACGCTTAGGCTTAGAAATTGGAAATTAGATGTCCTTGTTGTGATGACTTTCAGGTTTTGGGAAACGATAGTTAATAAGTTTTGGAGCTTCCGCATTATTTTGTTATTCGTAGTTGAATTATTGGTACATGTTAGGATTTGGATTCGTTGGTTCGCCCACCTACGTAATTAAGTGTGGGTGCCACTCACGACTCATTTTGGGTCGTGACATTAACCGTTGAATCTTGTCAAGTTGGTGAATAATTAATAAACGAGTATTATGCTTGATACTCGCAATTGACGATTGAAGTATCATCTTCTTTGATTCATCATCTTCATTTATTATTATTTCATCCCTTAAATATTTATCCATTTCGGGAACACCGATGGACCGTCGAATTCCTTTGGTGTAGTGTGCATCTGGAATGAAAATCTGTCGCACCTCATCCAGTAGACCTAAATGCAACATAAATTTAAGAAGAGTTTTATTTAGTGAAAGATAAATTTGATAACCAAAAATATTATTAAGAAAACTATATAAGATAAGTTTTTATCTATATGCATGATTTTATCTTGATTGATGTAAAAAATTACTTGCATTGACCATTTCATCAACCCTCATGTCAACTCTATGATTCAATACCTATTGCTCTACATTAATTCAAATAAAGCATGTATCATACTTATATTTGAACATGAAGACAGGGGCTTCCACTAGTTTTTTAATATACAAATTTGACCCTCCAATAATAATTGGAACACGTTGAGCATTCCAAATATTTTCTATGTAGACAATAACTTTCAAGCAAAATCTTCAGTTGTGAAGTCAGAATCTGACTCAATTTCACCTAAGAAAATGTGATCAAATTAACTTTCTCAGTATTAGAATAAATAATGTTTCAATAGTAGAGTATATTTTCCACTAGAATCTACAATTACTACTATTAAATTATCTAGGTAGTCATTTGATATAAATATTGTTGGAATTAAATATATATACCTAACATATAGTGTCGTACCCCTTGTTTCTCAGTGTGCGTGATCTTGTTTGTAACAATTTCAAGGCCCTTATATACTTGCATTTTGTCGGAGTTGATTATTTCTCCTCGAAAATGGGTGGCAAGGTCAACAGTGAGACGGGATTTCCCCGTTCCCATTGCTCCCATTATGAACACCACTTTGTTCTTGTTAAACTTGTTATTGTTGATGAAAGTGTTCATTTTAGCTACACATAAAATAAGATCAAAATAATAATTAACTTATAATAGCAAATAATCTCAGGAAACCACTCATGCATTCAGTCGAACATCAAAAAAAATTTTAAATATAAAGCTAATAAATAGAAATCTTGCTTGAGATGGAATATACTATGTAAAAAAATTATATTTTTCTTGATGGTGGTTATGAAAGAAATTGCATTCAGCTTTTATAGGAAAATAAGTTTGTGGACTTATTAATTGACATATCATATTCAGAATTACTGATATATTTAAAGATAAGAATGACTTTTGAAAAACTTATAGTGTAATGCCCCGGAAGGTCATTTTTGGGAATTTTCATAAAATTAGTGTTTTACCCCCTTAATAGTTGCCCCGAGTAATTTTTGATTGGCCGGTATAGTTGATTTGAAAATTTTGAATTACTTGATAGCTAAAATTATTTAATTAGTGGTAAGTTTTAAATAATTAACCTTTTAAGTTGTTAATGGGTGAAATCTATAATTTGATACCCTATACCATTTGGCCCATATATTGAGATATGTTAAAAGGGTTATCATGTTAAAAAGAAAATATCATCAATTATTACTAATTAGAAGCAGTTGGAACACGAAAGTTACAGAGTATTTTTCATGCCTAAGCCGCCCAAACAAAATTCTCAACATAGTCCAGGTAAGATACTTCATTTAAATTTATTCCTAAAGTTATAAAAGTATCAATAGGAGGACGAGTAGAAATCATGCGGTGGTCATCTACTTAAGTACTGCTTCTGGTGTTCTCTTGATTTGGCCGTACGAATTTGTATAACAATTTGGTCATGTATAATGACTATAATTATAACTAATTATTGGCCAATAATGATAGTCGGTGGTGTCTGGATGATTAACCATGAGAGAAATATTATTTCCATAACTAATAACTAAAACATTAATATCCTATAACTAGGTCTGTAGATATTATTTTGTAATTTGTTAATTGGGCAGAAACCAAAGGTGGGAAGATGATAATGATGTACGTGTTTGGAAGAATGTTTTAAACTTCGAATCAAAAGGAAAATATATTATTATTATAAGAAGATAATGTTCTGTTTATTCTTTTTCTTTTCAAATGAATTTGATAATCCTCTTCTTATATAATTAGCGTAGCTTTGATACAATATTATATGTAATTAAATTAAGTATATTATATTATAGGAAAACTATTAGGATGGCAGTTTTTGGAGAAATTATGATTTAACTCTATATTTGAAATTAGAAAATATGAGATTTGACTTATTGATTGGAATCAAGATTTAGGAAATTTATTATACCTTTGAGTGAGTTTTGGGTCTAAGTTAGACGTATGAGTGTTGTTAGTGTCGAAATCTTATTGTGATTATCTATTTGAATAGATTGCTTTGAGTTGGGAGTACAACGAAAAGAGAAGGCTCAAGTCCCGGATTGTTCGACTATTCGAGGCAAGTGAATTTTTAAACTCTTGTTAAGTGTATGGAATGCGTATATTTTCCTTGTGGTATATGTTTGGGAGTAATGAGTCTTGGTGATGGATTGACTTGTCCACATTGATTAATTATAATGACGAAAAAGGGGTAACAAAAGGCAACGTGATTAATTGTTTATGTGTGATGTGTTGAGAAATGTTTGAAAGCTTGTTGAAACATTGTTGATGTGATATCATGTTTGTGTTGTTGTGAATTATGCAATGTTATGAAAATGGTCATCTCCTCATTATTTGTGTGAACATGTCATTTGTATTATTATGAGACATAGTTGTGACAAGCGTTATGTGCATTGAGAAAGAATGAGAACTTAAAGAGGATGTACCATTTCGAGGGATGTATCACGCGCCGCGATGGATAATATATTTCGAGGGACGTATTGCGCGACGCGATGGTCAATATTATCGAGGATCGTGTCGTGCGCCGCGATAGATGCATTGACAGATATGTTCCCCATGGGTCCAGGACTGAGAGACAGCGGGTGTGTATCACTAGGTCAAACATGCATCATTATACTTTATATTGCATTCCGTTGCATTATACATACTTATCATTAGTGAACTTGATATTTTATTTTGTTGATCTTGTGATTGCCGTTCTGTGGAACTTGTGATTGTTGAATACTGAGCTTGTTATTGAGGATATGTAATTTTCTAAAGTGTTGTTGTGGAGTATATGTAATTTGTCTAAGTGTTGTTGTTGAGCTACGTGCTATGTAAATTGTGAGCTGTTAGGTTGGGCTGATATTTATACAGGTTATAGTTGTGGAGGTTCGGTTGGGGTGGTAGGAGTACCCGGATTTTATCCCCTTAACTTGTGTTTAGGGATTTACTTGCTGAGTACCGTGTGATTTGGTACTCACCTGTTGCTTCTACAAATTTTTATAGGTTATGAGCCTAGATTTTTATGGTACTTGTCATTCTCTTCTTTTTCGAGGCTTCTTGGAGATTTGTGAGGTAGTTGTTTGTTGTCTCAGCAGACTTTCTTTCTCCTTAATTATGATCTTGTTCTATTTTAGAAACAAGTTCATTTGAGACTTAAAATTTTCTTTTGAATCAATTGTAATACTTTAGAGGCTTGTACATGTGACAACCAGATTTTGGGGGTATTTTTAAGTTGATTGTAATTTTTTTCCGCATATTATTGTAATAATTGAGTTTTAGGCTGACTTGTCTTGGTGGAATAAGACGAGTGCCATCACGCCCATTTTTGGATCGTAAAAAATGTTATCAGAGACCCAGATTCATAGGTCTCACGTGTATACAAGTCGAGTCTATGTAGAGTCTTGAGGATCGGTATGGAGAAATGTGTACTTATCTTCGAGAGACTATAATCACTTTTAAGTAAAATCTTCACTTCTTGGATCTCAATCGTGCATACTTGGTTCAGTTTTGATTGTCATCCCTTCACTCCATTCACTCTCATTTATGTGTGACTCGTGCATAGTTTCTCATGTGAGTATTTGGTGTGTTGTATATGTTTTGAATGTTAGTTTTTTATAAACGTGGAAGTGATAGACTTATGGAAGGTTGTGTTGTCATAATTGAAATGTTTAATGGTTTGAATAGATTGAGTTAGGTGATAACTTTACAAAATATTTTGAGGACATCTGAATGATGAGGTTGAGCAATAATTTGAGGGATTTTACGAATGCGTTTATTTTTTTTGTTAGTTGCCCCAATAAAGAGAATTGTACTTATGTGGTAAAGGCAATATCTTGATAAGTGATATAATTGAAAGTGGAATGATTAAAATGATGAATAGATATTGGACATGTAACTTTAGAAACTACAATTAGTAAAGTTATCATAACATGAATGAGTTGCTTAAAAATGATGAAAATGACGTTGCACCAATTAAAGTTTTAATCTTTCATAGATTGTGTGTATATCAAAGAGGGTCATGATATGACTAATACAATTGTATTGATAGGTAGTTGGTTAGAATTATGGAGTGTTTTACTATTATTATCGACCTAACATACGAAAGAATACATATTTCTTGGGTTGGATATGGAACGAATTTGGCAATATTTAAGAGCTATTTGATAGGTAGAAATGTGTGGGCTATTTGAATACGATCTTCTCGGTAGGTATGATGTGTTCTAGTGGTGGATGTAACGAACTTTCACGATGTGGTAATTATGATATGTGAAAATGGATATGTTGATTGTTAAGTACAAATACTAACTACTTAAGGAGTTATCTGTTTTATTACATGCTCATATAATAAGATTTGGTGTTGAATTCATATTTGAGAAACCAACTAGCTTGTTAGTACGGATGGATGGTTTAAACATTATTTATAAAGAATCTTTTGGTGGTGAATCTTTGGTACAATATTGATGTGTTTAAGTTGAGAAGCGTATCCCCAGGATTCTAAATGAGGACCGGTGATTTCATTTTAAGGTCCCAGGAAATGGATAGATACCAGAATGAAAAGCTTATAGGTAAAGAAAGTCTCAACGAGCATACTTGTGTGAAGGCAATTGAAAATTTTAGTAAAAAGGTGCATATGATAGTGGGTTAGTCATTTGAATTTGATTGGTAGAATTAATTTTGAGATGTCATGCCGATGACAAAGTTTACTTTATGGTGAAGACAAGGGTTGACTGGGCAAAGTGATAATAAGAGTTCGTGATGGATTGTGATTAGGATGCAACTATATGATAAGTTTTGTGGGTTAAAAGACTTTTGTATGGTAATGGTGACTTTGGAAGGTCTAAATTATGGTTACTACTATTTTGTGAGTAGTATAGTTGTATGGTAATTTTTATGAGGAGTTGGGACGTCGCTCGAATAGAATTGGAAAGAGCTAAAGCCATAATGAAAAGAAGTAGTAATATGTAGTTTAGCTTTCAGAGCGAGGATAGAACTAGGATATTTACTTTTATTGCAAGAATTAAGGACGTATCTTCAGATGAATTTGGAGAATTGGGTTCAGAGACACGTGGTTCCATATAGTTTTCTCTGATTAAGGTAATAAAGTTACGTGTCATTCATATGGATTATAATTATTTTGATAAAATTTTAGAAAAGTGTGTACAGACGTTCAACTCTAGTGTGATGATAAGTTTCTTTTTTATGGTCTTAAGTTTGATAATGAATATGGTATGATTTTTAGCGAAAGATATGATAAGGTCGATGGAGAGGCGATCAATGATGATCTAAGGTACGTGAATTCATAAAGATCTTCAATGTATGGAATAATGTTGATAGATAATGAGATTGTGTTACACGGTTGGAATAAATTCAAGTATTACATTGTGAGTTTAGGTTTGTGGTAGTGTGGTTTGTCAAGGTATTGGTTGGTAAGCTAAGAATGATCGATCACATTGAGTATGAAGCACTTGGAAGGACTTAAAAATAATTTGGATAGTATATTTAGTTACTTTTGATTGTCATACTTAAGGGGGGTTTCACGTAAAGTTTTAATATAGAGGATAAGGTTAAAAAAAATCATGAATTGTTGGTAAAAGAATATGATTGGTAAGAAAGTCAACGAAAGAAAAAAGAGTTGGTGTAGGTTCAAGATATTTAGAATTTTATGTCATGGAAAAGATTTAAGAAAAGTGAAGGAATAAAACCTCTCGTATAAGCCAGTAGTTTGTAGTTGAAGGATGTATTGATAATGAAGTATTGTTAAAGTATATTTGGTTTGATGAATCAAGTATTTGTTATATTTTAATAAGGATTAGACTGGTTGTGGGTGACTAGAAATAAAAGAGAGGGAATCATAAAATGGAATATTTGATATGAGCACTATGGATAGAATATATGGTATTATCAATTTTTTTACGTACATCCTTATATGACACACTTACTTCGTTTCGAACACGATTTGGAGTATAATTTGATGTATATGTCCAGGTGTGTTTCTACATATATTGGTAAAGCCCTAGTGGTGGATCGGATGTACCGATCCTCTTATGTTCTCTTGATATGGTAGGATCCTTGGGCAGACTTAGTCATTTCAGTTATAATAGATTTGGTGTTGTTGAGATAGTAGAAGTATACCAATAGTTCTACACGCACAACTTTACTTATGAGAAATTATATAAGAGCTAGGAAGAGTTACAATTATCTAAGAGTGTTGTTAAAGGTTCTGCATTTTAAAATTTATCGCTTGTTGGGTGTTTACTTGATCTTGTTCTTATTTGGGTTAGATAAGTTTGATTTTCGCTTGATGATTACCCGATGTCTAAAGATCAAATTTTTATAACTTGAGCTCGTGAAAAGCTTGAGTTGTGAAAAAAAAAATCTTCATAAGATTTGTGATGGTTTGTGCATTATGAGTGTCATGGTTGATTTAGGATTACTTCTTGTTGTAGTCAGTATTGATTCACAAGGTTATCTTGGTTATGTGAGAAATAATTTGTCATGATGATTGTGTTAAGATCTAATGGATTTGAATTTGAGTCGGGTTCATGAGTTAGTTTATTGCCTGATAATCACTCTTGATTTATAGATCTATCAAATTGTGACTCGAAAGTTCAGTTCTTAATAATGGATCGTGATAGAATGGTCTTAAGGAGAAGCTCACTTGGAACGATGAACACTGACTAGTAGGTCATAACATAAGATTTTGTTAACATGGTTATTCTTCCTTCTACTTCTTTATGTTCGAGGACGAACATGATTTTTAGTGGTGGATAATGTAATGACCCGGAAGGTCATTTTTGGGAATTTTCATAAAATTAGCGTTTTACCCCCTTAATAGTTGCCCCAAGTAATTTTTGATTGGCCGGTATAGTTGATTTGAAAATTTTGAATTACTTGATAACTACAATTATTGAATTAGTTGTAAGTTTTAAATAATTAACCTTTTAAATTTTTAATGGGTCAAGTCTATAAATTGATACCCTATACCACTTGGCCCATATATTGAGATAGGTTAAAAGGGTTATCATGTTAAAAAGAAAATATCATCAATTATTACTAATTAGAAGCCAGTTGGAACACGAAAGTTACAGAGTATTTTTCATGCCTAAGCCGCCGATACAAAATTCTCAACATAGTCCAGGTAAGATACTTCAATTAAATGTATTCCTAAAGTTATAAAAATATCAATAGGAGGACGAGTAGAAATCATGTGGTGGTCATATACTTAAGTACTGCTTCTGGTGTTTTCTAGATTTGGCCGTATGAATTTGTATAACAATTTGGTCATGTATAATGACTATAATTATAATTAATTATTGGCCAATAATGATAGTCGGTGGTGTCTGGATGATTAACCATGGGAGAAATATTATTTCCATAACTAATAACTAAAACATAATATCCTATAACTAGGTCTGTAGATATTATTTTGTAATTTGTTAATTGGGCAGAAACCAAAGGTGGGAAGATGATAATGATGTACGTGTTTGGAAGAATGTTTTAAACTTCGAATCAAAAGGAAAATATATTATTATTATAAGATGTTAATGTTCTTTTTATTCTTTTTCTTTTCAAATGAATTTGATAATCCTATTCTTATAAAATTAGCATAGCTTTGATACAATATTTTATGTAATTAAATTAAGTGTATTATAGTATAGGAAAACTATTAGGATGGTAGTTTTTGGAGAAATTATGACTTAACCCTATATTTGAAATTAGAAAATATGAGATTTGACCTATTGATTGGAATCAAGATTTAGGAAATTTATTATACCTTTGAGTGAGTTTTGGGTCTAAGTTAGACGTATGAGTGTTGTTAGTGTCGAAATCTTATTGTGATTATCTATTTGAATAGATTGCTTTGAGTTGGGAGTACAACGAAGAGAGAAGGCTCAAGTCCCGGATTGTTCGACTATTCGAGGCAAGTGGATTTTTAAACTCTTGTTAAGTGTATGGAATGCGTGTATTTTTCTTATGGTATATGTTTGGGAGTAATGAGATTTGATGATGGGTTGACTTGTCCACATTGATTAATTCTAATGACGAAAAAGGGGTACAAAAGACAACGTGATTAATTGTTTATCTGTGATTGGTTGAGAAATATTTGAAAGCTTGTTGAAACATTGTTGTTGTGATATCATGTTTGTGTTGTTGTGAATTGTGCAATGTTATGAAAATCATCATCTCCTCATTATTTGTGTGAACATGTCATTTGCATTATTATGAGACATAGTTGTGACAAGTGTTATGTGCATTGAGAAAGAATGAGAACTTAAAAGGGATGTACAATTTTGAGGGACGTATCGCGCGCCGCGATGGTTACTATTATTGAGGGTCGTGTCGTGCACCACGACAGATGCATTGACAGATATGTCCCCATGGGTCCCGGACTGAGAGACAGCGGGTGTGTATCACTAGGTCAGACATGCATCATTATACTTGACATTGCATTCCGTTGCATTACACATACTTATCATTAGTGAACTTGATATTGTGTTTTGTTGATCTTGTGATTTCCTTTCTGCGGAACTTGTGATTGATGAATACTGAGCTTGTTATTGAGGATATGTGATTTTTTAAAGTGTTGTTGTGAAGAATATGTAATTTGTCTAAGTGTTGTTGTTGAGCTACGTGCTATGTAAATTGTGAGTTTTTAGTTTGGGCTGATTTTTATGCAGGTTATAGTTGTGGAGGTTCGGTTGGGGTGGTAGGAGTACCCGTATTTCATCCCCTTAGCTTGTGCTTAGGGATTTACTTGCTGAGTACCGTGTGGTTTGGTACTCACCCCTTGCTTCTACAATTTTTAGGTTATGAGCCTGGATTTTTATGGTACTTGTCATTCTCTTCTTTTTCGAGGCTTCTTAGAGATTTGTGAGGTAACTGTCTGTCGTCTCAGCAAACTTTCTTTCTCCTTAATTATGATCTTGTTCTATTCTAGAAACAAGTTCATTTGAGACTTAAGTTTTTCTTTTAAATCAATTGTAATACTTTAGAGGCTTGTACACGTGACAACCAGGTTTTGGGGGTATTTTTAAGTTGATTGTAATTTTTTTCTGCATATTATTGCAACAATTGAGTTTTAGGCTGACTTTTCTTGGTAGGATAAGACGAGTTCCATCACGCCCATTTTTAAGTCGTAACATATAGATATGTACACTTGAATATTGATAATAATTATTAAATATATAATAGGATAAAGTTACTAGTGTACATTGTAAAGGACATCACATACAACTGGCTTTTATAGTAAAAATGTGATTATGAACTTATTAATTGGTATATCAAATTTTTATTTATTTATTTATTTTTACTGTATATATATATATATATATATATATATATATAGGATATATAAAAATAGTTCTTGAAAAAATATACGGATACGTTACCTTGAATGTTGGTGTTTAAGCTTAAATAATTTTAGGATTAGGTTTTCTAGTTGGACGTGTTATGAGATCACATACATAATTGATTAAAAGATCGATTTTAAATGGGATTGTAAAATCAACTAAATATATTTCATAAGGAATATATTCAAGAGATAATGGGTCAATTCTTACAATATTTAACAACAGGTCATAAGTGTTAAGTCTAATTCAATTAAAGGGAAGGGAACAATTATCTATTACTCTTCAATTACGAGTATTTATCTTGTGCAACATGTAATAACAAAATAAGAGTTCATTGAATCAAGATTCCATTATCTTGATTGAATTAGGTAGAATATATTTTGTTAAATCATCATTACCGATAGATTGCAAGTTTACTATTTTCTCTTCTTTGTCTACGTAACAATTTTTAAAATTTTGATCCAAGAATTCTATTCTTTCAAAATTTTAAGGGTAAAATCTCCCGAATATTTATGGTCATTTATTTTCTCGATATTATGAATAATGTCATGTAATTGTGTAAGAACGTATTTATGTTAATATATATTAAATATAGAAGACTTGGACTTGGAATTTGGGCTTGGGCTTGGATCAGAACTAAAAATAAATATTTTCTCTATAAATAACAATGTTTTTAGAGACAAGAATAACATATATATAGAAAAAATTGTCATATTATATATATATCCTTAATGCCGTTGAAAATAGGTCCAACATTAAAGTGTTCAAGAGAAAAAACAACTGAAGATAGATACAATGATAGGTTATGTATACTCAACATCAATTTTGAGAAATCTTTTCACAATATCCAGGCATGGTTGCAAAACGGTATTCCTCCACACTTCGTCAACGTCTTATTTTATATCTTCTTTGAAAACGTCAGTAGCAATAATATGGTCTAACAACCACATTTTCTGATTTATTAACCGTTGAATCTTTTCAAGTTGGTGACAAATTAATAAACGAGTATTATGCTTGATACTCGCAATTGACGTTTGAAGCATCATATTCTTTGATTCATCATCTTCGTTTATATTTATTTCTTTCCTTAAATATTTGTCCATTTCGGAGACACCAATGGACCGTCGGATTTCTTTGGTGTAGTCTGCATCTGGAATGAAAATCTGTCGCACCTCATCCACTAGCCCTAAATGCAACATAAATTTAAGAAGAATTTTATTTAGTGAAACATAAATTTGATAATCAAAAATATTATTAAGAATATTATATAAGAAAAGTTTTTATCTATATGCAGGAGTGTATCTTGATTGATGTACAAAAATTACCTGCATTGACCATTTCATCAACACTCATGTCAACTCTACGATTCAATACTGATTGCTCTACATCAATCCAAATAAAGCATGTATTGTACTTATATTTGAACATGAACACAGGGTCTTCCACGAGTTTTTCAATATACGAATTTGACCCTCCAACAATAATTGGAACACGTTGAGCATTCCAAATTTTTTCTATGTAGACAATAGCTTTCAAGCAAAAATCTTCAGCTGTGAAGTCAGAATCTGTCTCAATTTCACCTAAGAAAATGTGATCAAATTAACTTTCTCAGAATTGGAATAAATAATGTTTCAATAGTAGAGTATATTGTCCACTAGAACCTACAATTACTACTATTAAATTATCTAGGTAGTCATTTGATATAAATATTGTTGGAATTAACTATATATACCTAACAAATAGTGTCGTAAACATTGTTTCTCAGTATGCGTGATCTTGTCTGTAACAATTCTGAAGCCCTTATATACTTGCATTTTATCGGAGTTGATTATTTCTCCTCGAAAATGGGTGGCAAGGTCAACAAAGAGACGGGATTTACCCGTTCCCGTTGCTCTCATTATGAACACCACTTTCTTCTTGTTGAACTTGTTATTGTTGATGAAAGTGTTCATTTTAGCTACACATAAAATAAGATCAAAATAATAATTTACTTACAATAGCAAATAATCTCAGGAACCACTCATGCATTCAGTCAAACATTAAAAAAACTTATTAATATAAAGTTATTAAATAGAAACCTTGCTTTAAAAGGAATATACTATGTAAAAAAATTATATTTTTCTTGATGGTGGTTATGAAAGAAATTGCATTCAGCTTTTATAGGAAAATATGTTTTTTGTTGTAAATAACAATTTGTGAATGTCCATTATACCCCTCTTATGCCTATAAAAGGCATTGTAATCTCTATAGAAAATATACCAAAATAAGGAAGATTCAAGTTTCCTATTTTATCTCTCTAATACATTTTTCTCTCCTTAGTTGCTATTAAGTTTAATTTCAATACTTAGTCTTTATTTTATAACACGTTATCAGCACGAGACTCTGCCATATCAAAGTTTGAAGACTAAATTTGAAGGCTAAGGTATTATTATTTTTCTTCTTTTTATTATGGCTAATCTTACTAAACTTGAGTTCGTTGCCCTTCAAAGTTCGGGCAAGAACTACCTTTCATGTGTATTGGATGCTGAAATCCATTTGGATGCTATGGGTCTTGGAGACACCATTAAAATTGAAAATAAAGCATCAAAACAAGACTGTGCTAAAGCAATGATATTCTTACGTCATCATATTGACGAAATTTTGAAAATTGAATATCTCACAGTCAAAGATCCACTCGTTTTGTGGAATAACCTAAAAGAAAGGTATGACCATTTGAAGATGGTCATTCATCCAAAGGCACGATATGATTGGATGAATTTAAGACTACAAGACTTTAAGTCTATTTATGAGTACAATTCTGCCATGTTCAGAATTACTTCTCAATTGAAACTATGTGGAGATACAGTTAATGATATTGATATGCTGGAAAAAACGTTCTCCACATTTAATGCCTCGAATGTGCTTTTACAGCAACAATATCGAGAAAAGGGTTTCAAGAAGTATTCTGAACTGATTTCTCATCTTCTCGTGGCTGAACAAAATAATGATTTGTTAATGAAAAATCACGAGAATCGTCCCACTGGATCTACACCACTTCCTGAAGTGAATGAGGTGTATGAGGTGTACGCCCACCACGCTAGGCGTGGAAGAGGCCGTGGACGTGGACGTGGACGTGGTCGTAATTACGACCAAGAGCGAAATCATTTTCCCTGTGTTAATCATTCACCAAAGAAAAATAGTCATCAAAGGGGAAAAGGAAAAGTTGAGAAACGTGAAACAATTAAAATAAATTGTTTCCGATGTGGTGGAAAGGGTCATTATGCACGTGATTGTCGTACTCCTAAACACTTGGTTGAGCTTTATCAAGCATCACTAAAAAGGAAGGATAAAAATCTCGAAACTAATTTTATCACTGATTATGTTGACATCACACACTTGGATGTGGCGGATTTCTTCACACACCCTGAAGGAAAAATAGATCACTTAATTGGTGACGGTTTTGTGAATATGGAAGAATAATAATGGTTGATATTTACTAATGGTATTAATATTTGTTGTTTTGTATTGATCATAATTGAGTCACTTCTTTTAGAAACACCAATGGAAAGTGAGTTGGAATGTTATGATTTGTAAAGGAATTGAAAAATATTAACATTATACTTTCCTTTAACTTTTGTGGTCATAAAAGAAAAATGTATAAGTAAGACCACTACCTAAATTGGTTAGTGGAAAATACCTTTCCTTTTTTTTGTCACTCAAATGTCATTTCAAGATAATAAATTATATTAATACTTATTTTAAAATACTAAACTAAATCAAATTTAGTGTTAAAAATTTGAGTGATAAAAATCTTATGCATTATTAATGATTCAAATATCATTTTAACATTTACATTATTTGTTAAATATTTAACAAAAGATAATTAATCATTTAATATAAGTTTATTTCATTACTTTTGAAGATATGGATAATTCTCCAAGCAAATTATTAAATTATGAAGACATTTGCTTGATTGATTCTGGTACAACACACACGATATTCAAAAATGAAAAATATTTTTCTCATTTGAGTATGGGCAATATGAATGTTACTACAATATCTGGTAGTACTAATTTGATTAAGGGCTCAAAAAGAGCCATTATAATTTTGCCCAAGGGAACTAAACTCATAATAAATAATGCCATATTTTCTCCTCAATCTCGGAGAAACTTATTGAGTTTCAAAGATATCCGTGAAAATGGTTATCATATCAAGACAATTGATGAAATGAATCTTGAATATCTTGGTATAACCAAAAATGTCTCCGGGCAGACATATGTTGTAGAAAAATTCACGGCCTTATCTTCTGGATTGTATTGGACAAAAATTAGTGCAATTGAGGCACATTCTATAGTAAACCGGGGGTTTACTGATTCCAATACTTTCGTACTTTGGCATGATCATCTGGGACATCCAGGATCTATAATGATGAGACGAATTATAGAAAATTCAAATGGGCATCCATTAAAGAAGTTGAAAATTCTTTTAAATGGTGAATTTTCTTGTGATGCGTGTTATCAAGGCAAGTTAATTGTGAGACCATCACCAACAAAGGTCAAAATTGAGTCCCCTGCGTTTTTGGAACGTATACATGGGGACATTTGTGGGCCAATTCACCCACCGAGTGGGCCATTTAGATATTTTATGATCTTGATAGATGCTTCCTCTAAATGGTCTCACGTATGCCTATTGTCATCTCGCAATTTGGCATTTACAAAATTGTTGGCACAAATAATACGATTACGGGCACAGTTCCCTGATAATCAGATTAAGTCTATTCGCCTTGATAACGCTGCAGAGTTTTCATCCCAAATATTCAATGATTATTGTCTATCGATTGGGATAAGAGTTGAACATCCTGTAGCTCATGTTCACACTCAAAATGGTCTGGCTGAGTCATTAATTAAACGACGGCAGTTGATTGCAAGACCATTACTTATGAAAACTAAGTTGCCCACTTCTGTGTAGGGTCATGCAATTTTGCATGCTGCAACACTTATTAGTCTCAGGCCGATAAATTATCATAATTTTTCTCCATTACAATTGGCTTTGGGTCAACAACCCAATATATCTCATCTGAGAATATTTGGATGCGCTGTTTATGTGCCGGTTGCACCACCACAGCGCACTAAGACGGGTCCCCAAAGAAGGTTAGGAATATATATTAGGTTTGAATCGCCCTATATTATTCGCTATCTTGAGCCATTAACTGGAGATATGTTCACAGCTCGATTCGCTGATTGTTGGTTTGATGAGACACTTTTCCCAAAATTAGGGGGAGAAAATAGTGAAATTAAAGGAGAAATTTTGTGGAAAAATCCATCATTGTCTCATCTTGATCCTCGTACTTCCATTTGTGAGCTAGAAGTACAAAAGATCATTCATTTGCAGAAAATCGCAAATCAAATGCGAGATGCATTTACAGATTTGAAAAGGATTACTAAATCACATGTTCCTGCAAAGAATGTCCCAATTCGAATTGATGTCCCCGTAGGACCATCAACTAGTGTCATAGCTAATGAGTCAAAAGCACGCCTGAAGCGTGGTAGACCATTAGGATCAAAGGATCAAAATCCTAGAAAAAGAAAATTAGAAGATCAAAATGACACTATGAAAAAATCTCACATAGAAAGTCAAGATGTGAGTAATTCTGATATCCTTGGAGGAATCAGTGAGCTTGAGACTCAAGGAAATAATGATCTATCCATAAAATCAAGTGATCATGAAACAAATCTAAATCGCTCAGAAATAGCGGTGGATTATGTTTTTGCATACAATGTGGCATCAAAAAATTATGCAAAATTGTGAGGATCTTGAACCTCAATCTGTTGAAGAATGTCGACAGAGAAATGACTGGCAAAAATGGCAAGAAGCAATTCAATCAGAATTGGATTCACTTGTCAAGCGCGAAGTTTTGGGGTCTATAGTACAAACACCTAATGGTGTTAAATCTGTTGGCTATAAATGGGTTTTTAATCGGAAAAGAAATGAGAAAAATGAAATACAAAGGTACAAAGCACGTCTTGTTGCACAAGGATTTTCTCAAAGGCCCGGCGTCGATTATGAAGAGACATACTCACCCGTTATGGATGCAGTAACATTGCGTTATCTCATTAGTTTGACGATCCATGAGAAACTTGAAATGTATTTTATGGATGTGGTTACAGCCTACCTTTATGGATCACTCGATAATGAGATATACATGAAAATTCCTGAAGGATTCAAAATGCCCAAAGCATACAATTCAAAGCCTCGGGAAATGTACTCAATTAGATTGCAAAGATCATTGTATGGTTTGAAGCAATCTGGACGCATGTGGTATAACCGTCTTAGTGAGTATTTATCTGAGGAAAGTTATATAAATGATGCGATTTGCCCATGTGTGTTTATAAAGAAAACAATATCAGGGTTTGTTATACTTGCTATTTATGTCGATGACATAAACCTTATTGGAACTCCAACGGAACTTCACAGGGCAATCGATTATTTAAAGAATGAATTTGAGATGAAAGATCTCGAAAAGACAAAATTGTGTCTTGGTTTGCAAATAGAGCATTTGACAAACGGTATTTTTGTCCATCAATCTGCATACACAGAAAAGGTGTTGAAAATATTTTATATGGATGAAGCACATCCATTAAGTACTCCAATGGTTGTCCGATCACTTGATGTAAATAAAGATCCATTTCGACCTCAAGAAAAGGATGAGAAAATTCTCAGTCCTGAAGTACCATATCTCAGTGCAATTGGTGCACTAATGTACCTTGCTAACACTACAAGGCCCGATATAACCTTTTTGGTAATTTGTTGGCAAGATATAGTTCTACTCCTACTAAGAGACATTGGAATGGAATCAAACACATATTGCGGTATTTAAAAGGGACTATTGATATGGGTTTATTCTACTCTGACGATTGTAGTCCAAATCTTGTTGGCTATGCTGATGTAGGATATTTATCTGACCCACACAAAGCTAGATCTCAAACAGGTTATGTATTCACATGTGGGGGTACTGCTATATCTTGGAGATCTACGAAACAGTCCATCGTGGCCACTTCATCAAATCATGCTGAGATAATAGCTATTCATGAGGCAAGCCGAGAATGTGTGTGGTTAAGGTCTATTATACACCTTATTCGAGAAAAATGTGGTTTGAAATGCGACAAAGTACGCACAACCTTATATGAAGATAATGCAGCATGCATAGCACAACTCAGGGGAGGATTTATAAAAAGCGATAGAACGAAACACATTTCACCAAAGTTTTTCTACACACATGAGCTTCAGAAGAATGGTGATATCAACGTACATCAGATTCGTTCGAGTGATAATGTGGCTGATTTATTCACCAAGTCTTTGCCAATCGCAACTTTCGAGAAGATGGTATACAAGATTGGAATGAGAAAACTTGGACAACTAAATCATGGTTTTCATCAGGGGGAGTAAAATATGCGCTGTACTCTTTTTCCCTTAATCAAGGTTTTATCCCACTGGGTTTTCCCGATAAGGTTTTTAATGAGGCAGCAAGTAATGCGTATTAGGATCAACTATTTACATTTGTTACTTTACTAAGAATTTATTTTAAATGGACATTCAAGGGGGAGTGTTGTAAATAACAATTTGTGAATGTCCATTATACCCCTCTTATGCCTATAAAAGGCATTGTAATCTCTATGGAAAATACACCAAAATAAGGAAGATTCAAGTTTCCTATTTTATCTCTCTAATACATTCTTCTCTCCTTAGTTGCTATTAAGTTTAATTTCAATACTTAGTCTTTATTTTATAACATTTGTGGACTTATTAATTGACATACCATATTTAGAATTACTGATATATTTAAGAATAAGAATGACATTTGAAAAATTTATAGATATGTACACTTGAATTTTGGTAATTATTATTAAATATATTTTAGGATAAAGTTACTAGTGTACATTGTAAAGATCGATTTTAAATAGGATTGTAAAAAGAACTGAATATATTTCATAAGGAATATATTCAAGTGATAATGCGTCAATTCTTACACTATTTATGCAACGACACGCTAGGTCGTTTTGAGAACTAGGACTATTTTGACTCCTTTTGAAAACTTAAAGGGATATTTTATAAACTATTCGGTAACTACGAATATTTAGTGATGAATAATTATTATATAATTAATGTAGTTGAACAGTTAATGGGTCAAACGCATAACTTATTTCATTATTTAATCATTTGGCCCACATAATTAAAATAAGTAAAAAGGGGGTTAATATTTTTTTTATCATAATCTGGGCAAGTGAAAGAAACAAGGGTACAAACTTACAGGCGGAGACGTGGGATATCGATCATAATTGCAGGTGAGTTGATGAATTTTTTTTTTTAAAAAAAATATGTCATGCCTAATTGCTAAGTCTCAACACTAAAATATTATTATATTATGGTTGTTAAGGAATTGGAAAATTTCTATGTTTGGCAGTGAATATAGCGTAGTGTTGTTATTATTATGTTGTTATATTAATAGGGTGACAAGAAGTAATGGGTCACGTCGGTGATGATAAGTAATTAATATTCTATTGTTATCATTTATATTAGGATTTTAGGAAGAAAAAAAGAAGTGATTTCGAATTGGAAAATGGAATGGCTGGAACGTATTGTGTTCTGGGGTTATTAGCATGGTGGGGGGACAAGAATGGGGTGCTAATCATAGCACGTTCCAGTGTTCTAGTGTTCTTTCAAGGGGTGGAAAATTTGTTCTTATTTTATTCATTTATCAAATTAAGATACTAGTTTTTGATATATTGAGATAGGTAATTAATTATTAGGCGTATATTATATGAATTAACGTTGATTCTAGGATATTTGGAGAGGTTAAAGTTAAATTCTTGGCTTGAAATTTAGCAAGTATGATAAAATTGGCATACAAATTATATCAAGATTTGGAGCTTGATTAGAAATATGAGTGAGTTTTAGGGTATGTGATAGACATATAATAATTTGAATGCCTACAAACATGATTACTTACGAATGTTGCATCATTGGTAGATTGGGAACGTTCTGAAACTTTGCGAAAAGGAAATTAAAAATCTTGAAGATTCGTGGCACGAGTATGGTATCTAAGGTATGTTAAGGCTTTTCAGACTTGTTGAAGGATGTTTTCCTATTTAAAGATTAAAAAAAAGAATGAAATAGACAAAGGGGTAAGGGCGAAAGATGAGGGATCTCGTATCTATGGTGCGACGGGCATTGGTACGAGTACCGGTGTTATAAAGGGAAAGTTATTACTATAAAAGGTGGATTGAAATTTGAGAATGCCAAAGCACATGGGCATTAGATGATATATTATTGACTTGAATTCCTTGTGTGATTGTGTTTTCTTTATTACACTCGCATAGTTGTGATAATTGAGGTGGTTATGTATTATGTTGATATTTGACTGATTGAGTTGCATCATCATCCCCTTATTTGAAATAATATTGTGCACATGCATTGACATGAAATTGAGTATAAGTTGGGCACGTGGAGATCGTCCGTGCTTGGGATGGTGAGATGTAAAGATTATAATTTGGGCACGTGGGATAGTCCGTGCAGAAATTGTTTGATGTTATGATAGTGCGTTGAGATCGTCCGCACAAACACGTGGATATCATCCGTGTCGGTATATGAACCTCGAGATTCCCCCATGGGTCATGAACTTTCGATGTATTTCCGAGGAGCATCATGTATATACGGTTGAGAGAGTACTGGGTATTCTGAGACATATCATTTCATGGTATCATATTGCAATGTATTTCATCACATCTTCATTCTTTATGATTATGTGTTTTATTTGGTGGTTGGAAAGTACTTGATGTTTGATTACCTCTATTTGAAGAAACTTGACTAGTAAGTGTAATATAGACTTGTATAATTAAAGAATTGATTTTCTTATATAAACTCCCGTCACTACTTCTTCGTTGTCGGTCAATGAGATATACTGGGTACACGTGGTTTCGTACTCATACTACACTTGTTGCACTCTTTGTGGTGCAGATTCGATTCCGAGTACGAGCAAATCTCGTGGAGCAAACTGAGTCCGAGCTTGGAGTGTCTTGGAGTTGTGGTGAGCCGCTTGGTTGTTCCGTGTCCCACGTCTCCCTATATCTTTTATTTATTCTGTTATTTAGTATTCAGACAGGATATCCCTTATGTTGGATTGGTCATTTTAGTTTCAGACTTGCATCGTACTTTAGAAGTTCTTGTACTTATGACACTAGTTCTTGGGTGGTATTTTTTAGCTTTCCGCAGTTCGTACTTATAAAGAGCTTTATGTTGGAGATTTTCACTTCGTGTTTATTTTTTTTCTCACTATTTAGTTAAAATTGGTAAAATATGTTGGGTTGGTTTACCTATTGGTTGGGAACATAGGTGTCATCACAACTTGTGAATTTGGGTCGTGACAATTTGGTATCAGATCCCTAGGTTCATCGGTCTCACGAGTACAAGAGCAATGTCTAGTAGAGTCTTGCGGATCGGTATGAAGACGTCCATACCTATCTTCGAGAGTCTATAGGACATTTAGGAAAAAATTCTGTTCTTTTATTCATTATTGTGCACACTTGACCTTGTTGAAATTCTAATCTTGATGTCTTATTCTCTCTCAGATGGCGAGGACTCGTACATCCGTAAATGGTGATTAGGAGCCTATTCATGCGCCTGCTTCTAGGAACACTAGCCGAGGTAGAGGCAGGGGACGAGCTCGAGGTCGAGGTAGGGGTAGGGGCCGTATTGCAGCACCTTTGGAAGGTCAAGTACCAATAGCTACCCAGGGTCGTGATAGGACCGTACCTCTTGATGCAAAATATTATTCATGGGGATGTACAAGATTGTGTCGAGGGGGATGGGCCAGCTCAGGCTCCACCTAGTACTGTTGCCACCCAGTGCTTCAAGATACCTTGGCTCGTATGTTAGGAGTCCTAGAGGGGATGGCTCAGGCAGGAGGTTTGTTTATCACTTCTAATGGCTCAAAGACCCGTGTTGGAGGTCAGACTCCAGATCTGATAGTTTCTCTAGATTCTCAGACTCCCAGGACTCAGCCAACTGCTGGTAGCTCCTCGTTTGGGTAGTATGGAGTTTCCAGATATTGCATCACATTTGGAAAACAAGCCTTCTATGACAATTGATGAGCAATAGATGTTTGAGAGGTTCAGACTAATGAATCCTCCAACTTATACTGGTGACTTAACTGAGGATGAATATGAATTTATAGTTAGTTGTCATGAGAGGTTGCATAATCTTGGATAAGTGGAGTCTCATGGAGTTGACTACACAACGTTTCAGATGACTGGCTCTGCCAAGCAGTGGTGGAGGGATTATATTAGTAGTAGGCCAACTGGATCCCCTCCACTATCCTCGACTCAGTTTACTCAAGTTTTTCTAGCCAATTATGTTCCACGCAGTGAGAGGGAGTGCAAGAGGCCGAGTTTTAGGGTTTGTAGCAAGGTGGTATGTACGTCGTAGAGTATGAGGGTAAATTTCATGCCTTGGCTAGGAATGCTTAGATGATACTTCCCACAGAGGCTGAGAGAGTGAAAAGGTTTGTCTAGGGGATGATTATTCCGATTCGTCTAGGAGTTTCTCAGGTTGCTTCTTCTGGTGTTCCGTTCCAGAAAGTGGTTGATGCTGCTAAGGAGTTGGAGATGATTCGACGTGAGGGATCTGAGCAGCGTGAGGGCAAGAGGACTCATTATTCAGGTGATTATGGTGGTGCTCCGCCTAGGAGTCGAGGTTACTTGGGCAGAGGTTATCACTCTCATTCCAGCAGACCCATTCATGTTGCAATACCAGAGTTTGAGGCTGGTTACGCTGGACATAGCTCTTCGAGCTCAGTGTATACTTCATAGGGTTCATCTTTCTAGACTTGTAGTTCGTGGAGGGCATTCTGGTCATTCAGGTTCCTCTCATTAACCTGTGTCTCGTAGGGGCTGTTTTGAGTGTGGTGATATGGGACACTTTGTGAGAGACTGCCCTAGGACCAGACGTGGTGGCTTACATCAGGGTTCTCAGTCTTCGACTTCTAAGGCTGCACAACCTCCAGCTAGGGGTGATGCACAGAGTGGTAGAGGTGGTTCTCATTCAGGTAGAGGTAGTTTTCCTTCTGGTCGAGGTGGTGGTCGTGGAGGTTCACAATCTGAGGGAGGTCGTTCTCACTGTTATGATTTTCCGGGTAGGCCAGAGGCTGAGGCTTCAGATGCTGTTATTACAGGTATTATTCCGGTTTGTCATCAACCATCTATTGTATTATTTGATCCATACTTATTCTTATGTGTTCACATATTTTGCTCCTAGTCTGGATATATTATGTGAGTCTCGTGATTTACCGATACATGTTTCTACTTTTGTCGGGGATTCTGTAGTGGTAGACCGGGTGTACCAATTATGTATTGTTACCTTGATGGGGTATGAGACTCATGCATATTTAAAGGTCTTAGATATGGTAGATTTTGATGTGATTGTTGGTATGGATTGGTTATCTTCTTACCACAAAATTTTAAATTGTCATGCAAAGGCAATTACTTTAGCTATGTCTGGAATTCCTATAGTAGAATGGAGAGGTACTCTTAGTCACCTTCCTAAGGGTGTGATATCATTTCTTAAGGCTCGCCAGTTGGTAGAGCGAGGATGTTTGGCTTACTTGGCACACATTCGAAATACCAGCGTTAAGACTCGTATGCTTGAGTCTATTGCAGTGGTGAGTGAATTTTCAGAGGTATTTCCAACAAATTTGTCAGGTTTTCCACAAGATCGTGATATTAATTTTTGTATTGATGTGGAGCCAGGCACTCAGCCTATTTCCATTCCTCTTTATCGTATGGCACCGGCTGAATTGAAGGAGTTGAAGGAGCAGTTGCAGGATTTGTTGAGTAAGGGTTTTATTAGACCGAGTGTATATCCTTGGGGTTCTCCAGTGTTATTTGTGAAGAAGAAGGATGGGTCTATGCGTATGTGTATTGACTATCGGCAGTTGAACATGGTAACCATCAGAAATAAGTACATGATACCTTGTATTGATGACTTATTTGATCAGTTGCAGGGTGCTTCAGTTTTCTCCAAGATTGACTTGACATTTGGCTATCATCAGCTGAAGGTTAGGGCGGAGGATATCCCTAAGATAGCTTTTCGAACACGTTATGGCCATTTGAGTTTTTGGTGATGTCTTTCGAATTGACTAATGCCCCTGCAATTTTTATGGACTTGATGAATGGAATGTTCAGACCGTATTTGGATTCCTTTGTTATTGTCTTCATAGATGGTAAACTGATATACTCACGCACGAGGAACATGAGCATCATTTGAGGATTGTTCTTGGGATTCTAAAGGAGAAGAAACTTTATGCAATGTTTTCAAAGTGTGAGTTCTGGCTTAGTTCGGTAGCATTCTTGGGACATGTAGTGTCGAAGAAGGGTATTATGGTGGATCCTAAAAAGATTGAGGCAGTTAGAGATTGGGTCGGACCTGTTTCAGTTACTGAGATTCGGAGTTTCTTAGGCCTTGCAGGTTATTATCGATGGTTTGTAGAGGGTTTCTCATCCATTGCATCTCCATTAACTAGATTGACACCGAAGGAGGTTACTTTTCAGTGTTCTGACGAGTGTGAGGTTAGTTTCCAAAAGCTCAAGACTTTATTGACTACTGCTCCAATTTTGACCCTACCCGTGGAGGGAGAGGGTTTTGTTGTATATTGTCATGCTTCTCGGATTGGTCTTGGTTGTGTATTGATGCAGAAGGGAAAGGTGATAGCTTATGCTTCGAGACAGTTGAAGTTTAATGAGAAGAACTCCTATTCATGATTGAGAGTTGGCGGGTGTTGTGTTTGAATTGAAGATTTGGAGGTATTATCTTTATGGAGTTCATTGTGAGATGTTCACGGATCATCGTAGTCTCCAGTATATATTCAATAAGAGAGATTTGAACTTGAGGCAGCGGAGATGGTTGGAGTTGCTCAAGGACTACGACATGATTATTCTTTATCATCCAGGCAAGTCAAATGTTGTAGAAGATGCCTTGAGTCGGAATGCGGTAAGTATGGGTAGTCTAGGCATGTTATAGGTTGGAGAGCGTCCTTTAGCTAGAGATGTCCAATCCCTGGCCAATAGCTTTGTGAGACTTGACATTTCATAAACTGGTAAGGTGTTGGCTTATATGGAGGCTAGGTCATCCTTGTTGGGCAGATTCGGGCTCAAAAGTTTAATGATGGTGATTTATGTAAGATTATAGACAAGGTGTTAAAAGGAGAATCCAAGGCTGCAATTCTTGATAGTGAGGGAGTTTTGAGGATTAAAGGTCGTATATGTGTTCCTCGTACAAGTGATTTGACTAGATTGATCATGGAGGAGGCTCATAGTTCGAGGTACTCTATTAATACGGGGGTTACTAAGATGTATCGTGACTTGAAGCAGCATTATTGGTGGTGTCGTATGAAGAGGAACATAGTAGATTTTGTATCCCGGTGTTTGAATTGTCAGCAACTGAAGTATGAACACCAAAATCATGGAGGTGTGACATAGAGGATGCGTATACCTGAGTAGAAGTGGGAACGTATTGCTATGGACTTTGTGGTAGGATTACCACGTACCTTGGGTAAGTTTGATGATATATGGGTCATTGTGGATCGACTGACTAAGTCTGCACACTTTGTACCCGTTTAGACCACCTATAACTCAGAGAAGTTAGCCAAGATCTATATTTGAGAGATAGTTCGTTTGCATGGGGTTCCTATATCTATTATTTCAGATCGTGACACCCAATTTACATCTCATTTCTGGCGGTCTATGCAGAAGGAGTTGGGCACTCAAGTGAATCTAAGTACAGTCTTTCACCCTTAGACTGATGGTCAGTCTGAATGGACTATCCAGGTTCTTGAGGACATGTTGAGGGAATGTGTGATTGACTTTGGTGGTCAGTGGGATCAGTTCTTGCCATTAGCGGAGTTTGCTTATAATAATAGTTACCATTCAAGCATTGAGATGGCACCATTTGAGGCCTTGTATGGTAGGAGATGTCGATCTCCAATTGGTTGGTTTGATGCATTTGAGGTTAGACCGTGGGTAGAGATTTGTTGAGGGAGTCCTTGGACAAGGTCAAATTGATCCAAGATAGACTTCTCATGGCTCAGAGTAGGCAAAAGAGTTATGTGGATCGAAGGGTTTGTGATTTGGAGTTTATGGTTGGAGAGAGGGTTCTATTGAAGGTTTCACCCATGAAAGGTGTGATGATATTCGGAAAGAAGGGAAAGTTTAGCCCAAGGTATATTGGTCCTTTCGAGATTGTGGAGCGTATTAGTGAGGTGGCTTATAAATTGGCTTTGCCACCTGGTTTGTCAGGCGCCCATCCGGTATTTCATATTTCAATGCTAAAGAAGTATCATCAGGGTGGTGCTCATATGATTCAGTGGGATTCACCGTTACTTGATCATAATTTGACTTTTGAGGAGGAGCCGGTTACCATTTTGGATAGGCAAATTCGAAAGTTGAGGTCAAAAGAGATTGCTTCAGTGAAAGTTCAACGGAAGCATCATCCAGTGGAGGAGGCTACATGGGAGACCGAGTCAGACATGAGGAGTAAATATCCTAAGTTTTTTTAGCGTTCAGGTAAGTTCTTTTCTTGTTCCGTTCGAGGACGAACGTTTGTTTAAGTGGTAGGTGATGCAACGACCCGCTAGTCGTTTTGAGAACTAGGACTATTTTGACTCCTTTTAAAAACTTAAAGGGATATTTTTAAACTATTCGGTAACTACAAATATTTAGTTGATGAATAATTATTAAATAATTAATGTAGTTGAATAGTTAATGGGTCAAGCCCATAACTTATATATTATTTAATCACTTGGCCCACATAATTAAAATAAGTAAAAAGGGGGTTAATATTTTTTTATCATAATCTGGGCAAGTGAAAGAAACAATGGCACAAACTTACAGGCGGAGACGTGGGATATCGATCACCATTGCAGGTGAGTTGATGAAATTATTTTTTTAAATAAAAAAATGTTTCATGCCTAATTGCTAAGTCTCGAAACTAAAATATTATTATATATTAAGGTTGTTAAGGAATTGGGAAATTTCTATGTTTGGCAGGGAATATAGCGTAGTGTTTTTATTATTATGTTGTTATATTAATAGGGTGACAAGAAGTAATGGGTCACGTCGGTGATGATAAATAATTAATATTCTATTGTTAGCATTTATATTAGGATTTTAGGAAGAAAAAAAGAAGTGATTTGGAATTGGAAAATGGAATGGCTGGAACGTATTGTGTTCTGGGGTTATTAGCATGGTGGGGGGACAAAAATGGGGTGCTAATCATTAGACAAATCATATACCAATGATTGGCATATGTTAAGGTATTTGGGAAATTTGGCAAATTGTAGAAAAGGTTCAAGAAAAAAAAAGGGCCACGTTCCAGTGTTCTAGTGTTCTGTCAAGGGGTGGAATTTTTTTTACTATTTTATTCATTACCAAATTAAGATATTAGTTTTTGATGTATTGAGATAGGTAATTAATTATTAGGTGTATAGTATATAATTTAACATTGAATTCTACGATATTTGGAGAGGTTAAAGTTAAATTCTTGGCTTGAAATTTAGCAAGTATGATAATTTTGACATACAAATTATATCAAGATTTGGAGCTTGATTAGAAATATGAGTGAGTTTTAGGGTCTATGATAGACATATAATAATTTGAAAATCTATAAACTTGCTTACTTATGAATGTTGCATCATTGGTAGATTGGGAAAGTTCAGAAACTTTGCGAAAAGGAAAAATCTTAAAAGATTCGTGGCATGAGTTCGGCATCTAAGGTATGTTAAAGGCTTTTCAGACTTGTTGAAGGATGTTTTCCTAATTAAAGATTAAAAAAAAGAATGAAATAGACAAAAATGTGAGGTCGGAAGATGAGGGTCTCGTATCAATGGTGGGACGGGCATTGGTACGAGTACCGGTGTTATAAAGGGAAAGTTATTACTATAAAAGGTGGATTGAAATTTGAGAATGCCAAAGCATATGGGCATTAACTGATATATTATTGACTTGAATTCCTTGTGTGATTGTGTTTTCTTTATTACACCCACATAGTTGTGATAATTGAGGTGGTTATGTTTTATGTTGATATTTGATTGATTGAGGTGCATCATCATCCCCTTATTTGAAATAATATTGTGCACCTGCATTGACATGAGATTGAGTATAAGTTGGGCACATGAAGATCGTCCATGCTGGGATGGTGAGATGTAAAGAATATAATTTGGGCACGTGGAGATCGTCCGTGTCGGTATATGGACCTCGCGAGTCCCTCATAGGTCATGAACTCTCGATGTATTTCCGAGGACTATCATGTATATACGGTTGAGAGAGTACTGGTATTCTGAGACATATCATTTCATGGTACCATATTGCATTGCATTGCATCACATCTTCATTCTTGATGATTCTGTGTTTTATTTGGTGGTTGAAAAGTACTTGATATTTGATTACCTCTATTTGAAGAAACTTGACTGGTAAGTCTAATATAGACTTGTATAATTAAAGAATTGATTTTTCATATATAAACTCCTGGCACTACTTCTTCAATATCGGTCAATTATATTTACTGGGTACACGTGATTTTGTACTCACACTACACTTGTTGAACAACTCTTTTTGGTGCAGATTCGATTCCGAGTACGAGCAAATCTCGTGGAGCAAATTGAGTCCGAGCTTGGAGTGTCTTGGAGTTGTGGTGAGCTGCTAGGTTGTTCCGTGGCCCACATCTCCCTCTATCTTTTATTTATTCTGTTATTTAGTTTTCAGACAGGATATCCCTTATGTTGTATTGGTCATTTTAGTTTCTGACTTGCATCATACTTTAGAAGCTCTTGTACTTACGGCACCAATTCTTGGGTGGTATTTTTTAGCTTTCCGAAGTTCGAACTTATAAAGAGCTTTATGTTGGAGATTTTCACTTAGTGTTTATTTTTTTCTCACTATTTAGCTAAAATTGGTAAAATATGTTGGGTTGGTTTACCTATTGATTGGGAACATAGGTCCCATCACGACTTGTGAATTTGGATCGTGCAATTTAACAACACGTCATAAGTGTTAAGTCTAATTCCATTAAAGAAAGGGAACAATTATCGATTACTCTTTCAATTATGAGTATTTTTCTTGTGCAACATGTAATAATAAAATAAGATTTCATTGAATCAAGCTTCCATCATCTTGATTGAATTAGGTAGAATATATTTTCTTAAATCATCATTATCGATAGATTGCAAGTTTACTATTTTCTCTTCTTTGTCTACGTAACAATTTTTAAAATTTTGATTCAAGAATTCTATTCTTTCGAAATTTTAAGGGTAAAATCTCCCGAATATTTATGGTCATTTATTTTCTCGACATTATGAATGATGTCATGTAATTGTGTAAGAACGTATTTATGTTAATATATATTAAATATAAAAGACTTGGACTTGAACTTGGGGCTTGGGCTTGGATCGGAACTAAAAATAAATATTTTCTCTATAAATAACAATGTTTTTGGAACATATATATAGAAAAAATTATCATATCATATATATATCCTTCATGTCGTAGAAAATAGATCCAACATTTTAAAGTGTTCAAGAGAAAAAATATCTGAAGATAGATACAATGATAGGTTATGTACACTCAATATCAATTTTGCGAAATCTTTTCACAATATCCAGGCATGGTTGAAAAACGGTAATCCTCCACACTTCATAAACGTCTTCTTTTATATCTCCTTTGAAAATGTCAGTAGCAATAATATGGTGCAGCAACCACATTTTCTGATTTATTAACCGTTGAATCTTGTCAAGTTGGTGACAAATTAATAAACGAGTATTATGCTTGATACTCGCAATTGACGTTTGAAGCATCATCTTCTTTGATTCATCATCTTCGTTTATATTTATTTATTCCCTTTAAAATTTATCCATTTCGGGGACACCAATGGACCGTCGAATTCCTTTGGTGTAGTCTGCATCTGGAATGAAAATATGTCGCACCTCATCCACTAGCCCTAAATGTAACATAAATTTAAGAAGAATTTTATTTAGTGAAATATAAATTTGATAATCAAAAATATTATTAAGAATATTATATAAGAAAAGTTTTTATCTATATGCATGAGTGTATCTTGATTGATGTGCAAAAATACTTGCATTGACCTTTTCATCAACCCTCATGTCAACTCGACGATTCAATACTGATTGCTCTACATCAATCCAAATAAAGCTTGTATCATACTTATATTTGAACATGAACACAGGGTCTTTCACGAGTTTTTCAATATACGAATTTGACCCTCCAACAATAATTATAACACGTTGAGCATTCCAAATTTTTTCTATGTAGACAATAACTTTCAAGCAAAAATCTTTAGCTGTGAAGTCTGAATCTGGCTCAATTTCACCTAAGAAAATGTGATTAAATTAACTTTTCAGTATTGAAATAAATAGTGTTTCAATAGTACAGTATATTTTCCACTAGAATCTACAATTACTACTATTAAATTATCTAGGTAGTCATTTGATATAAATATTATTGGAATTAAATATATATACCTAACAAATAGTGGCGTACACCTTGTTTCTTAGTGTGCGTGATTTTGTTTGTAACAATTTCAAGGCCCTTATATAATTGTATTTTGTCGGAGTTAATTATTTCTCCTCGAAAATGAGTGGAAAGGTCAACAGAGAGACAGGATTTCCCCGTTCCCGTTGCTCCCATTATGAACACCACTTTGTTCTTGTTAAACTTGTTATTGTTGATTAAAATGTTCATTTTAGCTACACATAAAATAAAATCAAAATAATGATTAACTTACAATAGCAAATAATCTCAGGAAACCACTCATGTATTCAGTCAAACATTAAAAAAACTTGTAATTATAAAGTTAATAATAGAAACCTTGATTGAGATGGAATATACTATGTAAAAAAATTTATATTTTTCTTGATGGTGGTTATGAAAGAAATTACCTTTAGCTTTTATAGGAAAATATGTTTGTGGACTTATTAATTGACATACCATATTCAGAATTACTGATATATTTAAGGATAAGAATGACTTTTGAAAAACTTATAGATATGTACACTTGAATTTTGGTAATTATTATTAAATATATTTTAGTATAAAGTTACTAGTGTACACTGAAAAAATATACGGATATGTCATCTTAAATGTTGGTGTTTACTCTTAAATAATTTTAGGATTAGATTTTTTAGTTGGACATTGTTATGAGATCACATACAGAATTGATTAAAAGATCGATTTTTAATAGGATTTTAAAAAGAACTGAATATATTTCACAAGGAATATATTCAAGTGATAATGCGTCAATTCTTACACTATTTAACAACACATCATAAGTGTTATGTCTAATTCCCTTAAAGGGAAGGGAACAATTATCAATTACTCTTTCAATTACGAGTATTTATCTTGTGCAACATGTAACAATAAAATAAGATTTCTTTGAATCAAGCTTCCATAATCTTGATTGAATTAGGTAGAATATATTTTCTTTGTCACGACCCAAAACGAGTTGTGAGTGGCACCAACACACTCCTGGATGAATTTCTCACCTTGGAACCTGATATGATGGAGATTGACTATAGCTGAGGGCAAGTCACAGTTGCTGGTATACTCGTTGCACTCCATAAAAAGAAAATAAAGAAAAACACAAGTAGGGCTCAGTACGGGTATACAATAAATAATAGTATGAACTCAACTATATCACTTAACAGGTGATAAGCAACAAACAACATGAACTAATGTGAAGAACACTAAAGTAAGTATGTAATAAGTCAACAATATCAAGATTATCCATGAGGACTCATGCCTCCAACTAAACCATTTGGGGAATTGAGTTCTTTGAGATTGAGTTCATTCCGTTAATTCAATATGTTTTTCTTTTAATACTATCGTGTCTGAACGTGATACTCCGATCCAAATATACCGTGTTGGAACGTGACACACCGATCCAATTATACTATGTCGCAACGTGACACTACGATCCAATTATACCGTGTCGGAACGTGACACTCCGATCCAATAATATCATTAATTTATAATTTATTTTCACCACTTTCAATTCATTGATAATATTTCATCAAACCTTCTTTATTCAAGGCATCACTTCGATAAGGAGGGTTCAAGATTATAAATTCAAAATTCTCAGAATTTTAGTCCAATAACCAAAACACACAACCAAGCCACCAACCACACAATCAAGTACATACAAAACTACACAATATCATTCAATGCATATCAATCACTCTTAAGAGTTTACTATCAAATAGCATAAACCATAAACTACCTCCACCGAAGAACAGAAGTCAAGCAACTACTTCTCCAATGTTTTTCCTTTCCTCAATGCTTCCAAACCTTTCCAATCTATCCAGAATATATCCATAATTTGTAAGTTAACAAGCCTATAACCACTCATATTATTCTATGTCTAGCTTAGACCCAATAACTCACCTAATTCTATAATCAATTTTCTAAAGTTCAAACTTAAGGGTAAGTCTTAATTCCTCTAATTAGCATATCTTTAGTGAAATTTAAATAATTTAATACACCTAATATTTAATTATCTATCTCAATATGTTAAGAATTAATTTATAACATGATAACAAAATAATAATTATTCAAGTTTGAAGCCACTGGTTACGAAACCAGTGGCAGCAACCACACAAAATCGATGCAATTGATGGCTACCATTTTAATCCTAACACTACCTTATGATTTTCAAATCATAACTTCTATTTATTGAACAATCACTGGTCATTAATGACCTAACAATTGTCCATTCCCAATTTCACAAGAACAATGCACGTTGTAGCAACAATATGCTACTTCAACTTCTTACCAACTCAAGTAATATTAAATTAACAATATGATTTCCACATATTAATTATATATATATATATATATATATATATATATATATATATATATATATGTATGTATAATCCTCACTATTTTCCAAATCATGATCATTAAAAGTTTTTCCCCCAACCCTAGATTGAAAAGTAACAAACCACGAAAGGGAAAACAATTAAAAGTGTTTGCAAAATTTGATCCCTTATTCCCAACCCCACTATACAATATAATTAATAACATACCATCTTCTGTCCAGGTACAAATTACAAGAGTTAAGGTTATAGTTGTACCATGACTTTGATACCCTCAAGTTCCTACGGAGTTGTTGCGGCAGAATCTGTTTTTCCTTTCTTCTACTGATTATTTACTGCCTTAATTATTATATATACCTAATTATAAAAGTCATAAAAGTGACCCACTATTATTTTTAAAGTAATCTTCTTTAACCACCAACTAAATAAATTATTAAAATTATCCCTTTATTTAAATAATTAAATTACAAATAGTCCAAAATATACATTTAGAATCTATCGAAAGAGTCTTTTATGAAATAAAAAGCTTTAGCACTGAAACGACAAAATTGTTCATTACATTAGATACCAATTTACCCATCGTTCGTCCTCGAACGATCAAAAGAAGGTGAGGGTAAGAAAGGGTACCTCATGTCTTAACAATTCCTTCAAATATTAGTACTCAATGTTTCATATCAAAAGTCTCAAACCAACCAACTGAGATCTACCTCCCATAAAATGTCTCAAATGGGGCCATCTCAATACTCTAACGATATCTATTATTGTGTGCAAGCTCAACTAACAACAAAACTATTCACAAGTAGACTTTTCAACTGACCAATTCTTGTACCAGACCTTCACACAACCACCAGGATAAATATTTTCTAATATAACCAAAATTATGAACCATTATTGGTTACAATCAGGAGTGAACCTGAACCAACCATCACACACTCGTAATTCATCAACCTTCACAGAACCGATCAAAGAAAACATCCTATAATATTTCCTCGAGCATAAGCTATAAAAATATGATCTTTAGACATCAAATAATCATCAAGGAGAAACGAACTCATTTAATCCAAAGATGGAAATCATCAAGTACCCACCATCGAGTGATACACCAGCATACCAAGCTTCTAACAACACTATCGAATGTTAGATTAGTCGATATCATAGACAAACCTTAAGAATGACAAAAACTGGACCCAATGATCCTCATATTCGATCACACATAGACAAAACATGACACCGATGATGAGATAAATCCTAATTCTATCGAACAACTGCAAGTTTTCATGGTAGCTCTCCTATAAATTCTCATAAGAAAAGTTGTAAGTAGAACCACTCAAATACTTCAACTACACCAAGACAACACTAAATACGTCATATCGAAAATAACTAAGGTGGAATAACTCTAAATACTCTTTCTATAGTGTCCATTTCAAATATTTTCATTCAACTGACTCTATCTATTTGATTTTCTACCTACCCACAATCACCAATTTAGTCCCTATTATAATTGGACAGACACTTGATTTATCAAACCCTACTTTCACTAAAGTCAATAATTTTAATACTAACAAATCATCATAACTGCATCGATCATCTACCTTACTCCCAAATCATCAGTAGTATCAAAATATTCTTATCAAATACATGTTCAAACTATGACAATCTCTCTTTCTATTTAAGTATTTCATGACGAATACGAGTCCCAAACAAAGCTAATTACACTAATTTCAAGTGCGATAGTACTTTTCCATCGAGATAAAACTGTTAAAGTACACTCAAAGTCAACTTTCCACCACTACCACATAGCATGCTTTAGCTACCATTCAACACAATCACATACCTCATGCCAATACTTAGGGAAATTCTTGGTCACTCAAATTATTTTGTACACTGTAAGCTCATAACCTCTATTCACCATAAAATGTCTATGTAGTGCATTATAACAGTCTTAGGTCATCTATCATAACTTGAAAAATTTAATGCCACGTAAAACTCTAATTTTTTTCCATAGCTCACTATTTTTCATTCAAATTAAAACTCAATATTTATAAAAGTCGATGAAAACTCCTAGTAAGTATGAACCGAACAAGTTCACATTGCACAATCATATATTAACTCGTAGGCAAAATCAAAATAGCATTCAACTACACTCCAAGAATTTATACAAGACGGCTTATTCCTTCACTTTTCTAAAATTGTTTCCATGGTGCTAAATTCTACTCTCAGCCTTTCGTTTACTAGACTCTTGTTAATTTATCTAGATCGCTTACTGATTCCATCCTTTTACTAATAACCCATGACATTTTACCTTATATTGTAAACCAACACTATTAAGTGAAACCTTTCCTCGTGTTCTTTAAAAATCAAAAGTAACAAACTTTACGACTCTAATCATGTTTAAGTTCTTTAAAATTCTCAATACTCGATGCAATCAATCCTTTATATCTTACAAATTCATACCTTTAAAAAACATACCACCACAAAAGTAGATTCAAAATAAAATGTTTGAATTGTAAATCGAACAATGTAACTCAATGTCCTTATCTGTCATCATGACTGATACCTTGAAATTTTTTACGAATTTACATATCTTAACTTATCGTTGATCGCCTCTTCATCGTCTTATCATATCCTTTGCTAAATATTCGACGCAGTTATTAATAAACTCAAAATCACAAGAAAACTTATCATCACACTCGAGTTGAGCGTATGTACTCTCCTTTCTTAATTCTTATTCGATAGCTTTTAAGCAATTTGATAAACATATGACACTAAAACCATGACAATATTAAAATATATGAACCAACATGTCTCAAAACCCAATTCTACACCTCCAAAAGATTACCTCTTTATCCCTTGCAACTTGAGAAAATATTCTTGTTCTCATCTCTTTTTGAAGACTGCATTATATCCCACAATTTTTTTTTAATTATTTTATTTTACCATTATGACTCTAACTCTTTTAAATTCAATTCAAGTGGTGTCCCCACAACTCCTAAAACTTTCCATACAACCACATTATTCATCAAATAATGAAGAACCACAACATTAGATGCTCGCAATTCGTTTGTACAGTATAAAACTCGTTTAACCAATTATCCTTATTATATAATTTCATCTCAATCACAATTCATCACCAACCCCTTATCATCATTACGAACTCTAATCACCTCCATTGTCTTAAATTAAGATTCCTTTTATTAAATATTATATTAAAACACCTCATAATGCACACTATAAATACAATGCATCTAACATTTTAATGCAAGCACCACCTAAACGCAACTGTTGTTCGAAATCAAACAAAAATGATCTTGCAAACATCCGAATTGAATCTCCACCGTTCAAAACAACCACCAATATGTCAGAAACACATAGTTCAAATTTTATCCCGATCCAATGGTTAGGTAATTGAGATACACGATCTGAAGATTGCTGGTCGGAGAAAAGGTATGCAGCAAAATAAATCTTTTTCTTCTCTCTTCTCTCTTCTCTCTTATTGAAAGTTCTCTCAAAACCTCTTTGATGTCCTAATGTCTTTCATAGAAAATACTAATGAGTAGTTCAATTTTTTCTCGAGATCATCCTCTATTTATATAGTTGTGCTTTTCCTTACAAAGTCTAAATCAACCACAAATAGGATTACAATTCCAAACATTTTCCTAATAGAATTGGAAACCAAATAAAGAGAATAATTTTAATCCTTTTTCAAGTAGGATTAGGCCTAGTATCCATCTCATCAGCAAATACTAAATTCGATATCAGAACCGGTGAAACACTTTCAAGACTTTGTTGCCACTAAAACTGATTCTAAATGAGAATTTTCAAGACTAGTACAACAAACATAAATCATATAGGTCATATATCACTTTCTCTTTTTACCTTCATGCTTAGCTAGACCTTTTCATCATCAAGAAGTGAACATTTTCCTCAACCTGACACCTTAAACTCAGGTATACCAATATAATTTAAGGGACTAACTCAGCATTATAAGCATTTTCTTACTAAAATCTTCAATTTAGTTCACCCAAGTATACTCAATAGGACTTTCTTTTCCTATAAGTTTTTCATCCTAGTTATCAATCTACCTTTTGAAGCTTAAGATAAAATCGTCAGTCCTCATTCAGAACCCTCAAGATACATTTCACAACCTAAATATATTAGTATTGTACCAAAGATCCACTGCTAAAATATTTCTTAAAAATAATGCAATTCAAGTGCCTGTAGTAATAAACTAGTTGGTTTCTCAACTATGAAAGCAACACCGAATCTCATTATCTAAACATGTCATACCACTAATTACTTCTTAAGTAGTTAGTATTCACACTTGACAATTGATGTATTCGTTTTTACGTAACACTAGTACCGTACTATGAAAGTTCGTTAGATACCTCAGTAGAACACATCATACCTATCGATAAGATCGTACCCAAATAACCCACGTATTTCTACCCATTGAATAATTGCAAACATTATCGAATTTGTTCTCTCTCTAGCCCAAACAATTTGCTTTACTTCTTAGACCAATTCAATAACAAAAATAACACACTTCCTAACTCTGACCAAGTAAGCATCGATGACCCTCTCTGATATACCCTCACTCTATGAAGTCATAGTAGTGTCTTTACTAATCGACACTCAACATGAGACTACCACTACATTTTGCAATCGAGAAAATATACCTATTTCTAAGGACACATTTTTTTTTTCTGTTGTTGCTATTTCAACTTTTAATACTCTAGTACTAACCATATTTGAAATAAAGTGAAGAAGTTTAGATACCAATTTATATCACCTAGATACCAATTGAATTCAAGTAGTAGCACGAAAGAAAGAAAGAAATGAGTTTTCCTAAAGTCCTATAGATTCTCGAAGAAAAGTAAAGGCGTCCCCGTACCGTTCCGCAAGACTCTACTAGACTTGTCCTTGTGTGATGAGATCATCTAACCTAATGCTCTGATACCAAGTTTGTCACGACCCAAAACGAGTTATGAGTGGTACCCACACTTAATCTCCTAGGTGGGAGGACCAACAAATTTAACCCCCAACTTACAAATTACAATCATATTGCGGAAGCTTAAAATCTTATTAAATATTGTTTCCCAAAACCTGAAAGTCATCACATCAAGGATATCTAATCTTCCAATTACTAAGTCTAAGATTATTAAAGACACCAAAATAAATGAATACAATAGTTTAGGTCCGAAAACTAAGGACATCATGCCATGACCAAGAGAATCCAACACACTGTTGAATGAACAACTCACCTTAGAACCTGATATGCTAGAGATTGACTAGAGCTGAGGGCAATTCAAAGTCGCTGGTACACTCGCTGCACTCCATAAACTGAAAACAAAGAAAAACACAACTAGGGCTCAGTACAGGGCAACATGTATTGAGTAGGTATTATCGGCGAACCCAAAATAGAAACTAATATACAATGAATAATAGTATGAACTCAACTATAGCACTTAACAAATGATAAGAAACAAACAACATGAACTAATGTCAAGAATACTAAACTAAGTATGTAATAAGTTAACAATATCAAGATCACTCATGAGGGCTCATGCCTCCAACTAAACCATTTGGGGAATTGAGTTCTTTGAGATTGGGTACATTCCGTTAATTCAATATGTTTTTCCTTTAATACTATCGTGTCGGTAACACTTCGATCCAATTATACCGTGTCGAAATGTGACACTCCGATCCAATTATACCGTGTCGGAACGTGACACTCCGATCCAAATATACCGTGTCGCAATGTGACACTCCGATCCAATTATACCGTGTTGAAACGTGACACTCAGATCCAATAATATCATTAATTTATCATTTATTTTCACCACTTTCAATTCATTGTTAATATTTCATCAATCCTTCTTTATTCAAGGTATCACTTTGATAAGAAGGGTTCAAGATTATAAATTCAACATTCTCAGAATTTTAGGCCAATCACCAAAACACACGATAGTATTGTTGTCATTTGATATAAATATTGTTGGAATTAAATATATATACCTAACAAATAGTGTCGTACACCTTATTTCTCAGTGTGCGTTACCTTTTTTGTAACAATTTCAAGGCCCTTATATACTTTCATTTTGTCGGAGTTGATTATTTCTCCTCGAAAATGGGTGGCAAGATCAACAGAGAGATGGGATTTCCCCGTTCCCGTTGCTCCCATTATGACACCACTTTCTTCTTGTTGAACTTTTTATTGTTGATGAAAGTGTTCATTTTAGCTACACATAAAATAAAATCAAAATAATAACTAACTTACAATAGCAAATAATGTCAGGAAACCACTCATGCATTTAGTCAAACATTAACAAAAACTTGTAAATATAAAGTTAAGAAATAGAAACCATGCTTGCGATGGAATATACTATGTAAGAAAATTATATTTTTCTAGATGGTGGTTATGAAAGAAATAGCAATCAGCTTTTATAGGAAAATATATTTGTGAACTAATTAATTGACATACCATATTCAGAATTACGGATATATTTTAGGATAAGAATGACTTTTGAAAAACTTATAGATATGTACACTAGAAATTTGGTAATTAATATTAAATATATTTTAGGATAAAGTTACTAGATGTACGTTGTAAAGGAGATCACATATAACTGCCTTTTATAGTAAAAATGTGATTATGAACTTATTAATTGGTATATCAAATTATTATTTATTTATTTATTTAAATATATATATATATATATATATATATATATATATATATATATATATATATATATATATATATATATATATATATATATATATATATATATATATATATATATATATATATATAATATATATATATATATAAAAATATTTCTTGAAAAACTATAAGGATACGTCACCTTGAATGTTGGTGTTTAAACTAAAAGAAATTTAGGATTAGGTTTTCTAGTTGGACAGTGTTATGAGATCACATACAGAATTGATTAAAAGATCTATTTTTAAATAGGATTGTATAAAAGAACTGAATATATTTCATAAGGAATATATTCAAGTGATAATGCGTCAATTCTTGCATTGTTTAACAACACGTCATAAGTGTTAAGTCTAATTCCATTAAAAGTAAGGGAACAATTATTGATTACTCTTTCAATTACGAGTACTTATATTGTGCAACATGTAATGATAAAAAAAGATTTCATTGAATCAAGCTTCCATCATCTTGAATGAATTAGGTAGAATATAGTTTCTTAAATCATCATTACCGATAGATTTTAAGTTTACTATTTTATCTTCTTTGTCTACGTAACAATTTTTAAAATTTTGATTCAAGAATTATATTCTTTCAAAATTTTAAGGCTAAAATCTTCCCAAACATTTATGGTCATTTATTTTCTCGACATTATGAATGATGTCATGTAATTCTGTAAGAACGTATTTATGTTAATATATATTAAATATAGAAGACTTGGACTTGGACTTGGGGCTTGGTCTTGAATTGGAACTTAAAATATATATTTTCTCTATAAATAACAATGTTTTTAGAGGCAAGATTAATATATATATGGAAAAAATTGTCATATCATATACATATCCTTAATGTCGTACAAAATAGGTCCAACATTAAAGTGCCTAAGAGAAAAAATAACTGAAGATAGATACAATAATAGTTTATGTACGGTGAACATCATTTTTGAGAAATCTTTTCACAATATCCAGGCATGATTGCAAAACGGTATTCCTCCACACGTCGTCAACGTCTTATTTTCTATCTCCTTTGAAAACGTCAGTAGTAATAATATGGTGCACCAACCACATTTTTTCATTTATTAACCGTTGAATCTTGTCAAGTTGGTGACAAATTAGTAAACAAGTATTATGATTGATACCCATAATTGTCGTTTGAAGCATCATCTTCTTTAATTCATCATCTTGATTTATATTTATTTCTTCCCTTAATTATTTGTCAATTTCGGGGACAACAATGGACCGTCCGATTCCTTTGGGGTAGTCTGCATCTGGAATGAAAATCTGTCGCACCTCATCCACTAGCCCTAAATGCAACATAAATTTAAGAAGAGTTTTATTTAGTGAAACATAAATTTGATAACCAAAAATATTATTAAGAAAATTATATAAGAAACGTTTTTATCTATATGCATGATTGTATCTTTATTGATGTACAAAAATTACATGGATTGACCATTTCATCAACCCTCATGTCAACTCTACGATTCAATACTGATTGCTCTACATCAATCCAAATAAAGCATGTATCATACTTATATTTGAACATGAACACAGGGTCTTCCATGAGTTTTTCAATATACGAATTTGACCATCCAACAATAATTCGAACACGTTGAGAATTCTAAATTTTTTCTATATAGACTATAGCTTTCAAGCAAAAATCTTCATCTGTAAAGTCAAAATCTAGCTCTATTTCACCTAAGAAAATGTGATCAAATTAACTTTCTCAGTATTGGAAAAATAATGTTTCAATAGTAGAGTATATCTTCCACTAGAATCTACAATTACTACTATTAAATTATCTAGGTAGTCATTTGATATAACTATTGTTGGAATTAAATATATATACCTAACAAATAGTGTCGTACACCTTGTTTCTCAGTGTGTGTGATATTGTTTGTAACAATTTCAAGGCCCTTATATACTTGCACTTTGTCGGAGTTGATTATTTCTCCTCGAAAATGGATGGCAAGATCAACAGAGAGACGGGATTTCCCCGTTCCCTTTGCTCCCATTATGAACACCACTTTCTTCTTGTTGAACTTGTTATTGTTGATGAAAGTGTTCATTTTAGCTACACATAAAATAAAATCAAAATATTAACTTACAATAGCAAATAATCTCAGGAAACCACTCATGCATAAAGTCAAACATTAAAAAAATCTTGTAAATATAAAGTTAATAAATAGAAACCTTGCTTGAGATGAAATATACTATGTAAAAAAATTATATTTTTCTTGATGGTGGTTATGAAAGAAATTGCATTCAGCTTTTATTGGAAAATATGTTTGTGGACTTATTAATTGACATACCATATTCAGAATTACGGATATATTTTAGGATAAGAATGACTTTTGAAAAAAATTATAGATATGTACACTTAAATTTTGGTAATTACTATTAAATATATTTTAGGATAAAGTTACTAGTGTACATTGTAAAGGAGATCAATACAACTGGCTTTTATAGTAATATATATATATATATAGGATATATAAAAGTAGTTATTTAAAAAATATACAAATACGTCACCTTGAATGTTGGTGTTTAAGATTTAATAATTTTAGGATTAGGTTTTTTAGTTGGACAATAGTATGAGATCATATACAGAATTGATTAAAAGAGCGATTTTAAATAAGATTGTAAAAAGAACTAAATATATTTCATAAGAAATATATTCAAGTGATAATGTAATGATCCGGAAGGTCATATTTGGAAATTTATAAAAAATTAGCGTTTTAACCCTCTTTATAGTTTTCTAGAGTAATGTTTAACTAGTTCGTGAAGTTGTTTGAAAATTTTGAAATTTTTCGATAACTATGGTTATTTAATTGACGAATATTTATTAAATAATTTATTTTTTTAGTTGGTGGTTAATGAGTTAATGTCATAATTAATTTAATATTCTTTATTATTTGACTCATAACAAAATAAGTTACTAGGATTTATTACTTTTAGTACATAATAATTTAGAAAAAGAAAAGAAATGAAGTGGAGAAGGATAACTCACCTGGAGGCGTGAATCCGACCTGCTGAAACAGCTCAGGTAAGAAAATCTCAAAATTTCATATTGATTGTAATCATAGTGTTAAAGAGTATGGAATGCAAATCTTTAAAATATAATTAAATTGAATTAGGTGGGAAAATTTGGGAATGTTCAAAAATTTGGCAATACATTCTTGACAATTTTAGGGGACAAGAGTTAGGCCATTATTGGCTAATAATGGATAAGGTCTGATGTTATTGGTTAATTAAGGATGGCAATGACAAGGGATGAACTATATATACATATAATTGGATTGCTGCAAAGTAGTACTTCCAGAATGTATATAACCTCATAGTGTAGTCGTGATATAGTCTAGTTCTGCGCATAATTGTTCTTTTGTAGTTGAGATATCGTTGTATAATATTATATTATAATTTAAGACTTATTATATTAAGATAGGTAATTAAATATTTTGTGTAGTGTATTACGTGATACCAGTAAGATTATATTATTTGGATGTGTTGAGACTAAACCATTGACTTGAAAATTGAAAAATAGGAGAGTTGACATGTTAGGAAAAATAAGAAAATTGATTCTAAATTTGAGCAAGTTTTTGGGTCTAAGTTAAACACATACTATGGGTGTTGTTATTTTAGAAACCTTATTGTCATTATTAATGTGAATAGATTGCATTGATTGGAAGTTCAACGGAAAGCGATATGACTCAAGTCTCGGAGTGAATTGTGAATTAATTGAGGCAAGTGGATTTCTAAACCCTTGCTAAGTGTATGAAATGTGTGTATTTCCTTTTGGTATATGTTTGGGAGTAATTGGACTTGGTGATGAGTTGAATTGTCCACATTAATTAATACTAATGATGAAAACAAAGGGTAATCAAAGGCAATGTGAATAATTGCTTGTGTGTGATGTGTTGATAATGGAAAATGGTTTGAAAGGCTTGTTGAGTCATTATTGATGTTGTTGTGAATTGTGCAGGTGTTATGAAAATGGTCATATCCTCTTTATTTGTGTGAACAGGTTATTTGCATTATTTTAAGACATGGTTGTGACAAGTGTTATGTGCATTGATAAAGAATGAGAATTTAAAGAGGATGTACCATTTCGAGGGATGTATCGCGCCGCAATGGATACTATATTTCGAGGGACGTATCGCACGCTGCGATGGTTACTATTATCGAGGGTCGTGTCATGCGCCGCGACAGATGCATGGACAGATATGTCCCCCATGGGTCTCGAACTGAGAGACAGCGGGTTCTATCACTAGGTCAGTCATGCATCATTATACTTGACATTGCACTCCATTGCATTGCACATACTTATCATTAGTGAACTTGATATTGTGTTTTGCTGATCTTGTGATCGCCTTTCTGTGGAACTTGTGATTGTTGAATACTGAGCTTGTTATTGAGAATATGTAATTTGTTAAAGTGTTGTTGTGGAGGATATGTAATTTGTCTATGTTTTGTTGTTGAGTTACAGGCTATGTAAACTGTGAGCTGTTAGGTTGGGCTGATTTTCTTTATGCAGGTTGTAGTTGTGGAGGTTCTGTTGGGGTGGTAGGAGTTCCCGTATTTCATTCTCTTAGCTTATGTTTAGGGATTTACTTGCTGAGTACCGTGTGGTTTGGTACTCACCCCTTGCTTCTACAAATTTTTGTAGATTATGAGCCTGGATTTTTATGGTACTTATCATTATCTTCTTTTCCGAGGCTTCTTGGAGATTTGTGAGGTAGATGTTTGTCGTCTCAGCATACTTTCTTTCTCATTAATTATGATCTTGTTCTATTATAGAAATAAGTTCATTTGAGACTTGAGTTTTTCTTTTGAATCAATTGTAATACTTTAGAGGCTTGTACATGTGACAACCAGATTTTGGGGGTATTTTTGAGTTGATTATAAAATTTCCGCACTTTATTGTAACAATTGGATTTTAGGCTAACTTGTCTTAGTGGGATAAGACGAGTGCCATCACGTCTATTTTTGGGTCATGACAAAATGGTATCACAGCCCCTGGTTGATAGGTCTCACGTATGTATAAGTCGAGTCTAAATAGAGTCTCGACTATCGGTACGGAGACGTCTGTACTTATCTTCTAGAGGCTATAGTGACTTTTAGGAAAATAATTTCACTTCTTGGATCTATATCGTGCGTACTTGGTTTGATTTTGATTCTTACCTCCTCATTCCATTCCTTCTCTCGTTTATGTTATGACGCGTGCGTAGTTCCTCATGTGATTAGTTGTTGTGTCGTGTATTAGTTAGACGTTGGAATTGGGTATTAAGGTGGAAGTGGTATATTTATGAAAAGAATGTGTGATCATATTTGAAGGGATTGAGTAAGGTTAGTTACCCCACTAAAAAGAATAGTACGTGTATGGTATATATAATATTTATAGTGGTTTAACAATTGTAAATTGAATAATTAAAAATATGGCCAGATGATGAACAATGTTACTTTGAAAACTATAGTTAGTAAAGTTATCATGGCATGAATGGGTTGCTTGGAAAATAATGGAAATAATGATGGACCAATTGAGGTTAGAACTACTACGATTTTATAGATTGTGTATATTAAAGAAGGTCATGATATGACTACTATAATAGTATCAATGCTTACTTGGTTAGAGTTATGGATTGTGTTACTTTTGATATTGACGTGACCTGCGAAAAAATACATATAGCTTGCGCTAGACACAAATGATTTGGTAACATTTTTCAGCTATTTGATAGGCAGGAATGTGTAGGCTATTTGGGTACAATCTTCTCGATAGATATGATATATTTTAGTGGTGGATTTAACAGACTTCACAATATGATACTGGTGGTATATGGAAATGGATACATTGTGTCAAGTGCGATTACTAACTACTTAAAGAATTATCAGTTGTATCACATATTTGTGTAATGGGGTTTGATATTGTATACCCATTTGATAAACCAACTAACTTGTTGCTATAAACGAATGAGTTAAGCATTATTTATAAGAAAATTTTTAGTGGTGGACCTTTGGTATGGTATTAATACATTTAGGTTGTGAAGTGTATTCCGAAATTCTAAATGAGTTCAAACTATTTTACCTTAAGCTCCAAATGAGTAGACTGATAATAGAATGACAAACTTATTGGTAAAGAAAGTCTTAGTATACTTGGGTGAATGAAATTGAAAAAATTTAGTAAGAGTGTGCGTATAAATTGAGTGAGTCTCCTGGATGATTGGCATACCTAGGTTTAGGATGTGATGTTGATGGCGAGGTTGAATTCGTGATGATAGCAAGGGCTAATGAAGCATGATGGTAATAAGATTTTATGATGCATTATTGTTAGAATGCAACTACATGATAAAGTTTGTTGGTTAAAAAAAAAATTGTATGGTAATAAGGACTTCAGAGTTTGTAAGGTTATGATTTTCAAGTATTTTGGTTGAGCTTTTATGATTGTTGTTTTATACATAATTTCTAGTGAAAGAGTTTACACTAAATTGTCCCAATAGTTAACTAATATTTCCTATTAATAATCACATACATGTGGCGTCAATGGGACAATCTTCTTAATAGTTGAAGGAAAAGAGTGAACATTTAATTGTATGTTATTAGAATTGGATCTTAACTGCACAAAATGTGAGTGGAAAGTTATTATATATTGATACCAATTGATGAACACAATTATTGGCTTATGAAGTATTTTTATTATTATTACTGCAATATTGATTGTGAAAGAAAGTAATAAAATTGAATAGGAAAAGTAGAAACAATGTCACTGGCGTATGTATTGAAAGAGTAAGAAATGGTTGATTGCATCGGGTATTGAGCATTTAGAAGGACTTGTGCATGATTTAAGTCATAAAGTTAATTACTTTTGATTGTAAAGAATCTAAGGAAGGGTTTCACATAAGGTTTTTGTTTAGAGTATAAGGTTAAATTTCATGGATTATTGGTCAATTATTAAGATTGTTAAGTGAGTCAGCAAAAGAAATAAGATTTTAGTGTATTAAAGAGTTCAAGATATTTAAAATTTTGTATCACGAGAAGAATTAAGAAAAATGGAAGAATAAGACCTCTTGTATAAACCTTGGATTGTAGTTGAAGGTTGTATTGTTTATTGCCTTTGAATTTATATATGACTATGGATGTGAATTGATTCGGTATAGATTTACTAGGATTTCATCATCAACTTTTATAAAGATTGAGTTTTGGTTTGAGCGACAAGCAATGATGTGTGGAAGATTTGTGTGGTTATGTCGAGCTAGATTGTTCAAAATATGATAGGTAACTTATGGATGTTAAGCGGTGTGGATCTACAGTTCTACATAGTAATGAGGATTTCGAGAGGATTGAAACTACTTTATAGTGGGACGATATAGACAGTTATGATGTGTTACATAGATATTTGATGGTAAGTATAGGTGATGAACTTATAATATACCGAATTATTCGAGTTATCAAGAATATTTCTTTGAGTTTTGGCATTAGGTGCATGATGGTTGAAAAATGATATGTGAAAGTTTGTGTTAAGTTGACATTGAGTGGCATTAAGTTATTGTACTTCGATGAAAAAGTATTTAGATTTGAAACTAGTGCTATCAATCTTAGGTGTGACTCATATATGTCATGTAACGCTTTAATGGAAAGAAAGGGAGCCATAGTTCAACAATATTGAAAGTGATAATGTATTGCTAAGAAGACTTTGATACTAGTGACAGTTTGAGAGTAAGGTAAATGACTGGTGGAGCGATGATGTTCTGTCAGTATTAAGAATATTGGTATTAGTGGAATACTGTGAGAAGTATGTTTGGTTTGATGAATTGAATATTTGTACCATTATAATGGGGACTACACTGGTTAATCGTGGGTGGCTAAAAATTAAGGAGATGGAGATAAATGAATTAAAATGTTTGATAAAAGCACTATAAAGAGAGTATACTATGTTATTAGATTTTTATTTCGTACATTCTTGTGTGTCCTATCTACTTTGTTTCAGCCATAATTTGGAGTATCATCCGTTGTATATGCTCACATTTGTTTCTGTATCAGTAGGTGCATTCTTAGTGGTGGATCGAAAGTACCGATCCTCTTATATCCTTTTGATTGGGTGGGATCCTTAGACGGACTTGCTCATTTCTGTTATGATAGATTTTATGTTGTTTGAAATAGTTGAAGTATACCAGTAGTTCTACATGCACAACCTTGTTTATGAGAACTTATACAAGAACTATGAAGAGTTACAATTGTCTAATAGTATAGGTAGAGGTTCTATATTTTTAAGTGTATCGCTTGTTGGGTGTTTACTTAATCATTTAATTCTTTGAGTTAGATAAATTTAATTCTCCTTAAAGGGTGTCCAATGTCTATATATCAGTCGGTTATAAGTTAAGCTTGTGAAAAGATTGTGTTATGAAAAGGAAATCTTGATAAGATCCGTGATGATTTGTGCATTATGAGTGTTTGGTGATTGATTTAGACTCACTTTTAATTGTATTCAGTATTGATTCAGAAGGTTATCTTTGTTATGTGAGAAAAAAAAATCGTCATGATGGTTATGTAAAAGTCCAATGAGTTTCGGTTTAGATTCGATTCATGGGTTATTCTGTGGCTTGATATCACTCTTGATTTGAAGATCTTCCCAAGTTCGATTTGAATGTTCAATTCTTAGTAGTTGATCTTGATTATATGGTCTTAAGGAGGGGCCCAATTAGAAAGATGAACATTGACTAATAGGTCATACCTTAAGATTTTGATCTTGTTGGTTATTCTCCCTTCTTCTTCTTCTTCTTCTTCTTCTTCTTCTTTATGTTCGAGGACGAACATGATTTTTAGTGGTGGATAATATAATTACCCGGAAGGTCATATTTAGAAATTTACAAAAAACAAATTAGCGTTTTACCCCTCTTTATAGTTTTCTAGAGTAATTTTAAATTAGTTCGTGAAGTTGTTTGAAAATTTTGAAATTTTTCGATAACTACGGTTATTTAATTGACGAATATATATTAAATAATTTATTTATTTAGTTGGTGGTTAATGAATTAATGTTTGACTCATAATAAAAAAAGTTACTAGGGTTTATTACTTTTAGTACATAATAATTTAGAAAAAGAAAAGAAACGAAGAGGAGAACGATAACTCACCTGGAGGCGTGAATCCGACTTGCTGAAAAAGTTCAGGTAAGAAAATCTCATACTTTCATATTGATTGTAATTATAAAGTGTTAAGAGTATAGAATGCAAATCTTTAAAATATAATTAAATTGAATTAGGTGGAAAAATTTGGCAATGTTAAAATTGGAATTTGGCAATACGTTCTTGACAATTTTAGGGGACAAGAGTTAGGCCATTATTGGCTAATAATGGATAAGGTCTGATGTTATTGGTTAATTAAGGATGGCAATGACAAGGGATTAACTACATATACATATAATTGGATTGCTGCAAAGTAGTACTTGCAGAATGTATATAACCTCATAGTGTAGTCGTGATATAGTCTAGTTCTGCGCATAATTGTTCTTTTGCAGTTGAGATATCGTTGTATAATATTATATTATAATTCAAGACTTATTATATTGAGATAAGTAATTAAATCTTCAGTGTAGTTATTATGTGATGCCATTAATATTATATTATTTGGATGTGTTGAGACTAAACCCTTGACTTGAAAATTGAAAAATAGGAGAGTTGACATGTTAGGAAAAATAAGAAAATTGATTCTAAATTTGAGCAAATTTTTGGGTCTAAGTTAAACACATACTATGGGTGTTGTTATTTTAGAAACCTTATTGTGATTATTAATGTGAATAGATTGCATTGATTTGGAAGTTCAACGGAAAGCGATATGACTCAAGTTTAGAAGTGAATTGCGAATTAATTGAGGCAAGTGGATTTCTAAACCCTTGCTAAGTGTATGAAATGCGTGTATTTCCTTTTGGTATATGATTGGGAGTAATTGGACTTGGTGATGGGTTGAATTGTCCACATTGATTAATACTAATGATGAAAACAAAGGGTAATAAAAGGCAATGTGAATAATTGTTTGTGTGTGATGTTTCGATAATAGAGAGTGATGTGAAAGGCTTGTTGAGTCATTATTGATGTTGTTGTGAATTGTGCAGTGTTATGAAAATGGTCATATCCTCTTTATTTGTGTGATCAGACATGCATCATTATACTTGACATTGCACTCCATTGTATTGCACATACTTATCATTAGTGAACTTGATATTATGTTTTGTTGATCTTGTGATTGTCTTTCTGCGGAACTTGTGATTGTTGAATACTGAGCTTGTTATTGAGGATATGTAATTTATAAAAGTGTTGTTGTGGAGGATATGTAATTTGTCTACGTTTTGTTGTAGAGTTACAGGCTATGTAAGGTTGGGCTGATTTTTTTATGCAGGTTGTAGTTGTTGAGGTTCTGTTGGGGTGGTAGGAGTACCCATATTTTATTCCCTTAGCTTGTGTTTGGGGATTTACTTGCTGAGTACCGTGTGGTTTGATACTCACCCCTTTCTGCAACAATTTTTTGTAGGTTATGAGCCTGAATTTTTATGGTACTTGTCATTCTCTTCTTTTCCCAGGCTTCTTGGAGATTTGTGAGGTAGCTGTTTGTCGTCTCAGCAGACTTTCTTTCTCCTTAATTATGATCTTGTTCTATTCTAGAAACAAGTTCATTTGAGACTTGAGTTTTTCTATTGAATCAATTGTAATACCTTAGAGGCTTGTACACGTGACAACCAGATTTTGGAGGTACTTTGAGTTGATTATAAAATTTCCGCACTTTATTGTGACAATTAGGTTTTTGGTTGACTTTTCTTGGTGGGATAAGATGAGTGTCATCACGTCTATTTTTAGATCATGACAGATAATGCGTCAATTCTTATACTATTTAACAACACTTCATAAGTGTTAAGTCTAATTCCATTAAAGGTAAGGGAACAATTATCGATTACTCTTTCAATTATGAGTATTTATCTTGTGCAACATGTAATAATAAAATTAGATTTCATTGAATCAAGCTTCCATCATCTTGATTGAATTAGGTAGAATATATTTTCTTAAATCATCATTATCGATAGATTGCAATTTTACTATTTTCTCTTCTTTGTCTGTAATGATCCAGAAGGTCATTTTTGAAATTTTTTACAAAATTACCGCATTACCCATCTCGATAGTTGCCCCGAGTCACTTTTGACCAGTTTATGAAGTTGGCTGGAAATTTTGGAATAACTATTGTTACTTAATTGACATGTACTTATAAAAAAAATTCTTTTAATTTAATTGGTGATTAATAAGGAAGATTTATAATTTATTTTTATCTATATATTAAAATAAATTACTAGGGTTTGTCATTTTCAAAGCATAATTCATTTAGAAAATAAAAAAACAACGAAAAGGGTAGTTTGAGCGGCGGACGAAACGGTGAGAAACTACACGATCAGGTAGTGATTAGCTTCTATATCTTTGATATTCTAAAATTGGATTGGAATGGAATAAATCATGTAGTAGAGTTTTGTTAAATTGGTTGAAAAAGAAAACATAAATAAAGTAAAGAATTCAAAAGGAATGGAAATTGATAAGGTTGCTGAACGTGTTGGTTTCCTGGAAGAAATTTGTCACTCAGTCATTGGCTAATTACATTGCCAATGATTGACGTAGGGTAATAAATTGCAATAAGAGTAAAAGTATTAATAACATTCTGTTCCTTCCATTTTCTTTCTTAATGCCTTAAGACTCAACATAATAAGTATATGTTAGCGAAAACGTAAAATTAAAGAACAAGGAAGAACAACAATATTTAACGTGGTTCGGATTAAAATGATTCTACGTCCACCAAAGAACAACTGCACCAATATTTATTTCACTATACAAAGAATACAAGTGAAATACTACAAGAGAGAGAACACAAGTGCCTTAGAAGGTGAGAAGGCAAGTGAGAGGATGATTTGAAAATGAATTAAGAGCTACCTATTTATAGGAATAAATTCATCCTATTGATGTCATCCATGACATCACTATGTGTCAAAATTGTCAAGGTTAAGAATATGAAACCATTTTATGGTTTGCCTAACTTTCACCTACCAAGATACAATCTTTGACTTTTATTTTGTACTAATTATCTTCCTACCAAATATTCATGTTAATTCATCTTCCATTTAGTTTGATTCCACAAGAACCAAAACCAACTCTTTCAATCTCCACCTTGGTTTGTGTTCCAAGCATGCGTATAAACAACTCCGGCCAAAACTTCTAAGCTTACTGGGCAATCCCATTGTAAGAAACAAGAAGAATCAAACCTTTGTTGAACATACCAGCTCCACCTAGCAGTTGTTCTCTTAGAGTTGCATCAATTGATGCATACTCCCGCCAAGTCCTTGCAGTGTGCAAACTTGGCAAGCGGGACTATTTTGGTCAACATGTCTGCAGCGTTATCGTCTGTGATAACCTTCTTAACCTTGATAGCTCCCTTTTCAACGACATCTCGAATAAAATGAAATCTGACATCAATGTGTTTGGTGCGCTCATGAAATCTTTGATTTTTAATCAAATGAATAGCACTTTGACTATCACATTTTAGAATTGATTCTAGCTGAACCGGACTCAATTCTGCCACCAAACCTTTCAACCAGATAGCTTCTTTCACTGCCTCCGTTGCTGCCATATATTCTGCCTCTGTTGTAGACTAAGAGACAATAGACTGTAAAGTCGATTTCCAACTAACGGCACTGCCAACGAGAGTAAAGATGTATCCAGTTGTGGACCTCCTTCGATCAAGATCCCCTGCATAGTCAGAATCTACATAACCGAGAATTGAAATACCTTCACTTTTCCGGAAGGTTAGGCCAACATCAGGAGCTCCTTTGAGATATCTCAATATCCACTTGACAGCTTCCCAGTGCCTTTTTCCTGGATTTGCCATGTACTTGCTTACCACACTTACAGATTGGGCAGTATCCAGACGTGTGCATACCATAGCATACATAATACTACCAACTGCACTCGCATAAGGAACCTTTGACATATGCTTTACCTCATCCGTAGATTGAGGCATTTGTAACTCTGAAAGCTTGAAATGAGAAGCTAAAGGTGTACTTACAGGCTTGTTCATATGCATATTGAATTTTTCAAGAACTTTTCCGATGTACCTCTTCTGAGAAAGATGTACAACACCATTTTCTCTTGAAATTTCCATTCCAAGGATTTTCTTTGCAACTCCTAGATCCTTCATGTCAAATTCCTTGCTTAACAGTTTCTTCAAAATATTTATCTCTGTGATGTTGTTAGCAGAAATAAGCATATCATCAACATACAACAATAGATAAATCATAGAGTTACCAGACATCTTCTTGTGATACACACAACTATCAAATGCACTCCTCGAAAATCCATATGTAGTCATGAATGCATCAAACCTCTTGTACCACTGTCTAGGGGATTGCTTCAAACCATACAAAGACTTCTTCAGTTGGCATACATGGTCTTCTTTTCCTTCAGTTAGGAAACCTTCTGGCTGATCCATATAAATTGTCTCTTCTAGATCACCATGTAAGAAAGCAGTTTTGACATCAAGCTATTGAAGCTCTAAATCAAATTGTGCAACCAATGCTAGTAGCACGCGAATTGAGCTATGTTTCACGACTGGAGAAAAGATCTCATTGTAGTCAATTCCCTACTTCAGACTGAAACCCTTTGCAACCAATCTCGCCTTGAACCTAGCATCTTCCACTTCTAGAATACCTTCTTTCTTTCTGTAGACCCATTTGCATCCAACTGTCCTCATCCCCTTTGGCCTTTTAACTAAGACCCATGTCTCATTTTTGTTAGGAGACTCCATCTCTTCCATCATGGCTAACTGCCATTGTGCAGCATCTTTGCAAGAAGTTGCTTCAACATACGAAGAGGGCTCGAGATCCTTAATCTCTTCTTCTGCAGCTACGAACGCATGTGCAATCAGATTTTCTTGCTCTATAAGACGTTCTGGTTTCCGTATCTGCCTTTTGTCCCTTCCCTTCGCAATTGTGTATGGTTCCTTGGAAGCAAGATCTGCATCTTTTGACTCATCAATTTGAGTCTCTTGATCCCGTTCCTTGGTAAGCTCCACCGGTAGCTCCACCTGCTCGTTGTTCTCATTTCTTGATAACTCCACAGAAACTTTACGAGGATCAAGTATAGAGGATTCATCAAAGGTAACATCTCTACTAACTACAAATTTGAGTAAAGACAAACACCATAGTTTGTACCCCTTTACTCCATCTACATATCCTACGAATATGGCCTTTTTAGCCCTTGATTCAAGCTTTCCTTCATTAACATGATAATAAGTTGGACACCCAAATATTCGCAAGTATGAATAGTTAGAGGTTTCACCTGACCAGACCTCATTCGGAGTCTTAAAGTCAATCGCTGATGCTGGAGACCGATTGACAATATGAGAAGCAGTATGAACTGCTGCAGCCCAAAATACTTTGGACATCTTAGCTTGTAAAAGCATACAACGAGCCTTCTCAAGAAGAGTTTTGTTCATTCTCTCGGCAACTCCATTCTGCTGTGGTGTGTGCCTAACTGTCTTATGCCTTGCGATCCCATGAACCTTGCAGAGATCATTGAACTCTTCACTGCAAAACTCCAAGCTATTGTCCGTGCGAAGATACTTGATTTTCCTCTCCATTTGATTTTCAACCAAAATCTTTCACTCTTTAAATGCTTCAAAAGCATCACCTTTTGTCTTCAGGAAATGGACCCAAACCTTTCGTGAAAAATCATCAATGAATGTGAAAAGATACCTCTTTCCTCCCTTCGATTGAAGCTTAGAGGGAGCCCATAAATCTGAATGGATGTAGTCTAGCACCCCTCCCATCTTGTGCTTGCCAATGCTGAAGCTGACCTTTTTCTACTTCCCTAAGACGCAGTGATTACAAAATTCAAGTGTGCTGATCTTCTCACCATTCAAAAGGTTGCGGTTGCTCAACATCTCCAATCCTCGTGCGCTTATATGGCCTAGTCTCATGTGCCATAATTTTGCCTTGTCATCATTAGATAACTGCACTGTAGATGCATTTACAGAGCCAATAATGGTGCTTCCCACAAGTGTGTAGAGGCCATCCTCCAGCTTGGCCTTCAACATGACTAAAGACCCTTTAGTCACTTTCATAGTTCCTCCTTCACTCATGTACTTATAGCCTTGTTTATCTAAAGTACCTAGGGAGATCAAATTCTTCTTTAGATCAGGAACATGACGGACTTCTGTAATAGTCCTCACAATTCCATCATGGCAGCGAACATGAACTGAACCAATGCAAACTATTTTACAAGTTGCATTATTGCCCATTAATACAGTTCCTCTGCTTGTTTCATAGCTGCTGAACCAATCTTTTCGGAATGTCATATCCAGAGTACAACCAGATTCTAAGACCCATTTGTTGTCATAGACTCCACTATTGCATGATGTTGTTAGTACATAATCATCATTATTATCATGTACTTGCTCAACAATGGATGCGCTCGCCTTTTCTTTGGACTTCGACATAGAGCAATCTCGTTCAAAGTTCCTCTTCTTATGACAGCCCCAACATTCCGCATTCTTTTTGTTCATACGAGACTTTGATATGTACTTTGATTTGCTCCTTCCCTGTTGGCTAGTACGACCTCTTACAAAGAGTCCACTAGCTTCGTCACTTTTGTCTCCTTCAAAATGCATCCGCACATCACAAGAGTTTAGTGCTTGCCGCACTTGCTCAAGTTTAATAGGTTGTTTGCTATACATCATTGAATTCTCAATATTACGATATTTTGAAGTCAATGAAAATAGCAAAGAACATGCAAGCGTCTCCTCGTACTTTTTAATTCCAGTAGTTTGTAAGTCCATCACAAGTTTATTGAACGCATCTAGATGGTCTTGCAATAAAGTACCTGAATCCATCTTAAATGTATGAAGACGCCGTTGTAACAACATCCTTGTTGTCACTGACTGGTCCTGGTAAAGCCCTTCCAGCTTTTCCCATAACTCTTTGGCCGTCTCTTCGGTACTTGTACTCACTTCACAAAGTACGTTAGGTGCAAGGGACAGTTGGATTGCACTCAATGCATCTCCTTCAATCCTTTCCTTGTCGGAATCCGATATCTTATCGGGGTACTTTCCGTCAATAGCATGGATTGAACCGTCCCTCCGTAGTAACGCTATCATCTGGATTTTCCAGATATTGAAGTTGTTGCGCCCACTAAATCTATCAATTTCAAACTTCATGGAATTCATTTTTTTTACTTGTTCTTCCTTTTCTACTACAATGTATTTGGAACTACAGAAAACCAAAGTAATCCTTTTCTGATGTGGAAGTTCAGACTGTGCTGCAACCACAGAGCATACTCAGACAGAACCTTGGCTCTGATACCAATTGTTTGCGAAAACGTGAAATTAAAGAACAAGGAAGAACAATAATATTTAACGTGGTTCAGATCAAAATGATCCTACGTCCACCAAAGAACAACTGCACCAATATTTATTTCACTATACAAAGAATACAAGTGAAATACTACAAGAGAGAACACAAGTGCCTTAGAAGGTGAGAAGGCAAGTGAGAGGATGATTTGAAAATGAATTAAGAGCTACCTATTTATAGGAATAAATTCATCCTCTTGATGTCATCCATGATATCACTATGTGTCAAAATTGTCGAAGTTAAGAATATGAAACCATTTTATGGTTTGCTTAAATTTCACCTACCAAGATACAATCTTTGACTTTTATTTTGTACTAATTATCTTCCTACCATATATTCATGTTAATTCATCTTTCATTTAGTTTGATTCCAAAACCAACTCTTTCAGTATATAATAAACTTAGCTTGATACATTAGCATTTGTAGTTAAATATATGCGGTCTCATATTACATGAAAAAGCGAGAAGTTTAACGTTTGGGTCATGTTGTCGCTGCAAATGATTTTCGTAATCAGTATCTTTGATTAATACAATATTAGTTGTTTATTATATTGTAAATTTAGTATTTTATATATTGAGGTATATAATTATCTATTAGGTGTAAGGTATTATATGAATACCATTAGATTTAGGATATTGGAAAAATTGGGACTTAACCCTGTACTTGAAACTTTGAAATATGATAATTGAAATGTTAATTGACACCAAGATTTAGGAACTTGATTATAAATATAAGTGACTTTTCGGGTCTAGGCTAGACATATAACAATGTGAGTGTTGTTAGTTTTGAAAGCTTATTGTGATTATGTATCTGAATAGATTGCTTTGAGTTGGAAGTTCAACAAATGGGAAAGACTCAAGTCCCGTAGTAAATTCTTATTGGATTCAGGCAAGTGGATTTCTAAACTCTTGCTAAGCGTATGGAATGTGTGTATTTCCTTGTGTTATATGTTTGGGAGTAATGAGACTTGGTGATGGGTTGACTTGTCCACATTGATTAATTATAATGCTAAAAAGGGGTAATAAAAGACAATGTGATTATTTGTTTGTATGTGATGTGTTGAGAATGGTACGAGTACCGGTGTTATAGTGGGAAGGTTTATTACTATAGAATGCGAATTGTTATCGGAGAATGCCAAAGCATATGGGCATTAACTGATATATTATTGATTTGATTTATTATGTATGATTGTGTTCTTTACTGAACCCATATAATTATGATAATTGAGGCGATTATATGTCATAACGACATTTGATTTATTGAGTTGTTGCATCATCTCCTTTATTTGATATCATATTGTGGACATGCATTGACATGATATTGGGTATGAGTAAAGGTCTAACACGTCGAGATCGTCCGTGTTGAGATCGAGTTATGATTATTTGGGCACGCGGAGATCGTCTGTGCGATGAAAAGTTATGATTATGATTTTGGCACGTGGAGATCGTCCGTGAGGAATATGTTTGATTTATGATAGTGCGTTGAGATCGTCCGCACAGACACATGGAGATCGTCCGTGTCAGCATATGGACCTCGCAAGTCCCCCATGGGTCATGAACTCTCGATGTATTTCCGAGGAGTATCATGTATATACGGTTGAGAGAGAAACTGATATTCTGAGGAATATCACTTCATGGTGTCATACTACATTGCATCCCATGACATCCTTCATTCTTGATGATTATGTGTTTTATTGGTGGTTGGAAAGTATTTGATATTTGATTACCTCTATTTGACGAACTTGATCTTGTGTGTTGCTTATATTGTGGGTGCCTTTTTGTGAAAGTTGTGATTGTTGATGATTAATTTTGTATTTGAGGATGTGCAATTTGTTAAAATGATTTTTATGAGTTGGGTGCTATGAAAACTGTGAACTGTTAGGTTGGGCTGAATTATATGCAGGGTGTAGTGAGGTTTGGTTGGTGTGTAAGGAGTACCCGTATTTTATCCCCTTAGCTTGTGTTTAGAAGTTTACTTGCTGGGTACGGTGTGGTTTGGTACTCACCCCTTGCTACTACAATTTTTTTTTAGGTTACTAGCCCGGACTTTGTGATATTTTCTCTTCTCTTTGTCTGAGGCTTGTTGTAAAGAATTGTGAGGTGGATGCTTGTTATCTCAACAGACCTTCTTAATCCTATTTATGATCTTATTCTAATCCAGAAACAATGTCATTTGAGATTTTTTTTTTGTTGAATCAATTCAAATACTTTAGAGATTTGTACAAGTGACAACCAGATTTTGAGGGTACTTTTGAGCACCTTATGAAATTTCCGCATTTTATTGTAATGGTCGAGTTTAGGCTGACTTGTCTTGGTGGGATAAGACGAGTGCCATCACGTCTATTTTTGGATCGTGACAACATGGTATCAGAGCCCCAGGTTCATAGGTCTCACGTGTATACAAGTCGAGTCTAAGTAAAGTCTCTAGGATTGGTTCGGACACGTCTGTACTTATCTTCGAGAGGCTATAATGACTTTTAGGGGAAAAAAACTTCACCTCTTGAATCTCTATCGTGCACCATTGTCCGTTCTGATTCTTATTGCCTCATTTCATTCTCTCTCACTTATAGTGCTGAGTCGTGTGTGGTTCCTTAAGTTAGAAGTTGGTGTTTCCTATCTGGCTTGGAGGTTAGACCTAATACTAATATGAAAAAGATGTGTGGTCAGATTTGAAATGTTCAATTTGAAAGGATTGAGTTAGGTGATGTCTTGGAGATAATTTTCTTAGAATTTCTAAATGATGAGGTTGAACAATGGTTTGATGGACTTCACGAATGTGTGATCCTTTTCAGGTTAGTTTTCCCAACTGAGAAATAGTACTTATGTGGTATATGTAATATCTCTAGTGGTTCAATAATTGAAAGTGAATAATTAAAAAGATGACTAGATAATGAATATAGTAACTATGTAAAATATAGTAAGTAAAGTTGACATAACATGTATGAGTTTCTTAGCAAATGATGAGTATGATGTTCGGCAAATTGAGGTCAGAAATTTTATCACGATTTTATATACATTGTGTGAATATCCGAGAAGGTCATGACATGACTACTTAGTATTGATGCTTACTTGATTAGAGTTATGGAGTGTGTTTGTCACGCCCCGAGCTACCCCCGAGACGCGGACACGAAACCTAGGACCACAAGTGATCCCAAGCTAACCCTGTTGGCATGATCATGAGCATACTAAAGAATATAAACTGTTGCGGAATCTAAATCATAATTTAATCTGAAAAAGATCGATTTTAAATACGATTGTAAAAAGAACTAAATATATTTCATAAGGAATATATTCAAGTGGTAATGCGTCAATTCTTACACTATTTAACATGTCATAAGTGTTAAGTCTAATTCCATTAAAGGGAAGGGAACAATTATCGATTACTCATTCAATTACGAGTATTTATCTTGTGCAACATGCAGTAATAAAATACGAGTTCATTGAATCAAGTGTTTATCATCTTGATTGAATTAGGTAGAATATATTTCTTAAATCATCATTACCCATAGATTGCAAGTTTACTATTTTCTCTTCTTTGTCGATGTAACAATTTTTAAAATTTTGATTCAAGAATTCTATTCGTTCAAAATTTTAAGGGTAAAATCTTTACGAACATTTATGCTCATTTATATTCTCGACATTATGAATGATGTCATGTAATTGTGCAAGAACGTATTTATGTTTAATATATATTAAGTGTAGAAGAATTAGACTTGGACTTGGGGCTTGGGCTTGGATCGGAACTTAAAATAAATATTTTCTCTATAAATAACAATATTTTTAGAGACAAGAAATATTGGCATATCATATATATATCCTTAATGTCGTACAAAATAGGTCCAACATTAAAGTGCCCAAGAGAAAAAATAACTGAAGATAGATACAATGATAGTTTATGTATACTCAACATCATTTTTGAGAAATCTTTTCACAATATTCAGGCATGGTTGAAAAACGGTATTCCTCCACACTTCGTCAGCATCTTCTTTTATATCTCCTTTGAAAACGTCAGTAGCAATAATATGGTGCACCAACCACATTTTCTTATTTATTAACCGTTGGATCTTGTCAAGTTGGTGACAAATTAATAAACGAGTTTTATGCTTGATACTCGCAATTGACGTTTGAAGCATCATCTTCTTTGATTTATCATCTTCGTTTATATTTATTTCTTCCCTTAAATATTTGTCCATTTCAGAGACACCAATGGACCGTCGAATTCCTTTGGTGTAGTTTGCATCTGGAATGAAAATCTGTCGCACCTCATCCACTAGCCCTAAATGCAACATAAATTTAAGAAGAGTTTTATTTAGTGAAACATATATTTGATAACCAAAAATATTATTAAGAAAATTATCTAAGAAAAGTTTTTATATATATGCATGATTGTATCTTGATTGATGTAAAAACATTACCTGCATTGACCATTTCATCGACCCTCATGTCAACTCTACGATTCAATACTTATTGCTCTACATCAATCAAAATAAAGCATGTATCATACATATATTTGAACATGAACACAGGGTCTTGCACATGTTTTTCAATATACGAATTTGATTCTCCAACAATAATAGGAACACATCATTCCAAAATTTTTCTATGTAGACAATAGCTTTCAAGCAAAAATCCTTAGCTTTGAAGTCAGAAACTGGTTCAATTTCACATAAAAAAATGTGATCAATTAACTTTCTCAGTATTGGAACACATAATGTTTCAATAGTAGAGTATATTTTCCACTAGAATGTACAATTACTACAATTAAATTATCTAGGTAGTCATTTGATATAAATATTATTGGAATTAAATATATATACCTAACAAATAGTGTCGTACACCTTGTTTCTCAATGTGCATGATCTTGTTTGTAACAATTTCAAGGCCCTTATATACTTGCATTTTATCGGATTTGATTATTTTTCCTCGAAAATGGGTGACTGACACGCTTAAATTATACCTCCCTAAAGAAGTATAAGCAGTCATATAAAGTAAAGAACCCAACTATTAGGTTGGGGTCGATCCCACGAGGAAAATGATTTAGACTTAATTTCAATGTACGATTACTTCTATTTAGTCAAGTTCTTTCCAAAAACTGGTAATTAAAGGGGGGGGGGGGTTGTGAAACAAAAGTATTTTAATATCTCTAAGTAAAACAATTGACAGGAGTAAATCTTTAGTGTTTATCAAGTTGTGAGAGAAACTAGGGTGTAAGTTTTCCCCATAGGTTCATAACGCCGTATTCTTATCTATAACAATTCTTCGCTAGTGTTTTGCATGCAAAGTGATAAGTTAGGTATCTCTAAGTCCTTGGTTCGGCACTTACAGAATTTCACCCCGTACCTTGATATGGATATGTGTGTCTAAGCTACTAACCCTTACCTTTACTTCATATTAAACATCATATTCGATGTATGACTTAGTTATTATTTTGCACCAATCGAAACTAGCCTATTAGATAGTATCCCACTAAATCTATGTTGATAATTCTTTTCCTATTAACTACCTCCTTGGCCTGGCAAGTAGCAATAAGGCGAGTTCTAACGCATGCACTCGTTAAAAATACTTCTAAGCGAAAGAATTATCAATGCATGAAATAACCTATTTGAGAATGGTTATTAAGCTAGGTTTACTTTGTTAATCACCCATGGTTTCCACAACCCTAGTTGTGGATTTCGTTACCCATGCATAGAAGAACACAATTCATGGTGGATAAATAATAAATCATGAACTTACTTTGATAAATTCGAAGAAAATCCAGAAATTCAACTTGAAACAACAAGAAATCACTTAAAACCAAATCCAGAAATTTGAATTACACCCAATCTCCAAAGACAAACTAAGAATAGAATCCAACCCCAAAAATGAGATTTTACACACTATTTATAGAAAATATTATCCTAAATTAAAAGGAATTAAAATAAGAAAAGTTGTCCATATACGCGGTTGTAATCGACGACCCCCACAGACGATCCGTCGATGATACGATGGACCGTCGACTGTCTCTGTCAGTCCAGACTTAGCATCTTTTTTTCTCCTTCAGTTGTCATCTTCTCTGAATCAATCTACGGACCAACAGCACGGTTCATCGATGCATCTACGGTCCGTCGATGCCTTCCTTCGTTCCATACTTAGACTTTCTTCAACTTCGGGTACTGGAATTATCTCTGATCCAATCGAATATTCAACAGAACGGACCATCGATCCTTCCATAGCCCCACACTCTGTCAGATTTCCCCAAGTTATTCCAGATGCCTGAACTTTCAATCGACGGTCACCATCTACGGTCCGCCGATGTAACGACGGGCCGTTGATGACCTTCGTGGGTCATCTCTGCAATAAATCTCATCTTCCTTCTGTGTTTTGGTTTTGGACTCCTTTCCTGCAAAACCAAGATAAAAACATGTTAAAATTACTACAAAAAGGCTCTAGACACACACCAATCTTAAGGAAAAATCATTGAAAGTACCATGAAACCACAATACATCAACACCCTCAACTTAGATTCGTTGTTTGTCCTCAAGCGACGCACTATGACTCAACACAACACTTTGTACAAAGTATCCTCTTTTAGACTTCCGCAATCACATGGCTATCAATCCCAACTTCTTATTTGCTTTAGTGCATGCTTTTACTCTTAGGCTTGATAAGCTCACTCATATGGAACACCCCATGACATAAACTCACCATGCACTGACACCTCTACTCTTTTGCCTCTCACCACGGTACCAACTTTCCGATATTGTAACTAGTGCCCTTACTTTGAAAGAAATCCTCCTTTTTCGCACACTGATTTTAACTTTGGGTACAAGGATCATCATTCAAAACTCATGCTCAAAAAAAATTCACACCTAGTTAGTACTTGTCGCCATAGGCTTGCCCTTATTTTCACTGCTTAAGTTCACCAAATTAGACTCTTAGGATCATGATAGGACTTTCTTTGCTTGTAACGTAGGCTCAGGGTCATGTATGGTACATATGGGTACATTTTAGTGACTTTTTGCCCTCCTTGATATTTCGGCTAAGCGTCCTACCTATTTCATTATCTATCACGCCCTACTTTTCGTTTCTTGTCATCTTTGCCTTGCTTTCTCCTTTGTTCTTTGTGGAAGTGACTCTTATTTCTTTTTGTTCTTTTCAACTTTTTTTCTTCATTTAATTGATAATTTTGAATAAGTCACTTCTCTTGATCACTTTTGCTTTTCTTATCCACATTACTCTTTTCATATCCACTTTTCGGGTCATCACTCATAATATCCACCCTCAACTTATGGATCTACCATGAGTCGAGGTACACATTACCAACGGTCAGGGCCAAGACGAGGTCAGTTTCTGCATTAGCCACTCTCAACTTATGCTTTTGGCCTAAGTTGAGGTGCACATGTCCAAGGAGGGACCAGGTCCAACACATTATACCCAGGGAAGGTGAGTTGGTGAAGAAAAGAAAGGTCTATTATAGGCTCAACATATTTGGATCAAATCGGGATAACATTTTCATTTGGTTCACTTTACTTTAGGCTAGATTTTTGCTAATTTGAACAAGGGCCTATGATACTTTCCTAGTTGTCTAACACAGATTCCCTTTGCAGGACTAACCGTAAAAGTTCTAGATAGGTACCAACAGTGGAACAACCAAACTTCCACACACTCTCTTCACAGCTCGCTACCCTATCAGATTGTCGGAAACCTAGTTTGAGTGCTAGATTGAGGGTCATGCAGTGGGTGCATTTCTATGTCATGATTAGAGACAACACATTCAACTACTTTATACCTTTTCATGCAAGCATCTTCGTAGAACGGGATATCATTTATGCTTAGCCATCATGCTTCATATTTCACTTTCATACTTTGAACAAGTTATGACATGCCGGTTCAACAGGAAAGTAATCAGTTTCTTGGGGAAAAAGAACACAAGCAAGAAAACCCCTAAGAGAGGATCGTGAGTTGGGCTACTAAGACTTCACCCTAACACTCACTTTCCACTTACCCCATCCCCAACAAAAAAAAACATGCAATTGTCCCCAATGCATAAGAAATATAAAGAAAGAATGGTAGGTGAAGCAAACCTGAGGCGCATAGCATTGATAACCAACAAGCAGGCGGGTCCAGTTTCTCGGAACCCGCAACCTCTGTAGTAGGAAAACCCTCAGTGGTGCGCACAACAATCTCCACACCCTCAGTGGTGAATCTCTCAATAGACTCAGGTCTGGAACAAGATGCCCCAGCAGCCAACTCTCGAGACCTCATCTGACGGGTCTCCTCATCAATCAACGAGGCTCTCCTCACCTCTACAAGGTCCATCCACTCCTTCTTCCTCGCACGGGCATCCTCTCCCTCAGTGGTACGGCTGGAACGGTGCCTCTTTGCATGCTCACGTGGCTGAGGCGGCGGTGCAGTGGGGGTAGTAAATAGTGCAGCAGGAAATGTGTCCTCCGCTAGCTCAACGGGTGCAGTCTCGAGCTCATGTCTCCTCATCTCCGGGATACTGTCAACATCATCCCCCAAACTCGCCACAGCCTCCTGAAGAGTAGTCAAGTCAATAGTGGGGGCTGGGCGTGCAAGAACCTGCAGCTCAAATGCATCAAGGCGCTGGTGAACCGCCTGAATCTTTCGCTCTGTCTGCTGGGCCACCCTCTTCTTAATCCGGTCCTCAGCCTCAGCAATGGATTTCTGCATCCAAGTCAGGATATGATGCAGCAAGGTGGGAATCTGGGCCTCTAACTTTTGGACCCTAGCTATCGGGACTAGTGCTACAGACGGCGGAGTAGACCGGGAGAAACTGGATGCTCTACTAGTGTCATGGGCGAACTCGGCCGGGGTGGTCTCAGTAGGTTTTGAAGTGCAGGAACAGCCCCTTGTGCTAACTCTACCGTATCTGATAAATTCTCACTCAACGGCTGCAACTCAACTCTAGGCCCTCTCCGTGGTGCCTCCACATTGGCCTCATCCCAGATGAGACATATATCCACAGTCCCGGTTGGAGTATGGAGGGAATCGCGGTGCCAAATGGGCACTCCATCATCCCTGCATAAGTGGAAGATCATACACGCGAATGGATAAGTAGTAGAGGTCTTAAAAGCCCTCTCATGTATTACTGCGATCAATAACTTCGCGAAGTCAATCTCCAACGCGGCCACCAAGACTTCTACCAACACTGCTCGATCACATGTCAGAATGTTGTCTGCTGCAGTCGGAGATAGGTGGTGACGAACTAACAACCAAAAGAACTTGGTTGTTAAGGTGAGGTTGGCCTTTTTCATAAGACCTCTGGGGTCTAACACCAGTCTGCTCCCTCACCGTCAATGGACAGCTGCTGCGCAAGGCACCTCTTGGTGGCCTCTCTCTGTTCTCTGGAAAGCTGAAACTGGCCACTCTTGACCAAATCCCACCTTTAATCAAACTCCGGAGTAAGGGGATCCCTTGTAGCACCAATGGGCACACTGTACAGGAAGCGATAGATGGAAGTAGGAGAAATGTCCACCCAACAGCCTCGAACTAGAACTTGAGTGAGTGGGTCCTGTTTGGCAAGTCTCGCCTTCCTGTTTAAAGAACCTCTGAGATTTGCTACATATGATGCGTAGAACTCTCGAACAATCTCCTACATATACGACCCCAAACTCCTAGCCATCCACTCGAGCCAGTGGCAGGTAAAAAAGCTTGCACATCAGGGACTGTGTGAAGGCTCCCTGTAAGAACTCTCCGCTCGACTGTCACCAACCGAGTCATCACCCCCTTTTCATTCAGCAGCTTAGCGTCCCTATAGACCTGATACTGACACTCTATGCACCACCGGTTTGGCTCATCAGGAATCAGTGCAGGGACATCATCATGGCGTGCGAGAGCAGACTCCAAACTATGAGCCTCATCAGATGAGGCTTTGTGGGCAGGCACCTCTGGGTGAGTGGCTCCAAGTGATGCGGATCAGGAGGCAGTGGCCTCATTCGACCCCGTAGAGTGGTCCGACTCTGAACCTGATGCCTCTTCGAAGCCAGGCGTTCCTTCAGAACCCGAGGTAGACCCAGACGGTGTGCCGGTCAGTGTGCGCTCCTCATCAGATTGGGAGGCAGTGACAACGCAAGAAGCCACCTTCTTGGAGGGGGCCCGAGTGGATCTAGCAGCTGGTGTAGGGATCCAGGTGCATGGGGGCACGTATTAAGGATCCCGCTCATCGTCGGAAGTACCAATCATCCGACGGGATGGTGCCACGGACTTGGACCTGCCCCTGGATTAACGATGTTCGGTTTGGGGGTCATATGTACCTATCACATAGTTGTTAGTCTCATAGCAATCATACTACACACCAAAAACAAATAAACCACAAAAAAGGAAACACAAAGCACATTCCAGTTTAGAATGCAGTACTGGTTGATGGGCACTATCGACGGCCCGTCGATGAATCGATGGTCCATCGATAGTATTTGTCGTTGGAAACTTAGGAATCATTTAATCTTCATTCATCAGACCTCTCAGTTGGAAACGACGGACGTGCACAATGGCCTGTCGATCAATCGACGAACCGTAGTCCATTTCCGTCGTCTGACATTTAGAATAAATTTTAAGATCTCACAAATCAGGTTTTCAATTAGAAATGACAGACGTGCAGAACGGCCCGTCGATCAATCGACGGACTGTAATCCACTTCCGTCATCTTAGAGTTCAGCAATTTTAAGGTTGATCAATCGATGAACCCCATCGATGGCCCGCTGATCAACCGACAGTCCGTCGATGGGGTCTTGTGCTGTTGATCGAAGACAGATTTCAGACCTTGTTTATAGTAGCACATTTTGACCTTTTGGACCCTCATAAGTTTACCCAACACAAATCAACAACTACAATACCAATTCTTCATCCTTAGGATTTTGATTTTGCAAGGTTCAAACTCGGATTCTACGATGCTACCAAACCCTAAGTCGGAAAGTCAACAATCATATTTTAAACATATTACACCACTACCTATTCACTTTCTATCATTCTAAGGGACATATTGCCCATTTTTTAACAAGCACAAACAAACAATTTTGTCCCTAAGTCAAGACCCACAGTCCAATGTTTATTTCCAACAGCAAATGAATGAAATTCATTAAGCAAAGGGAATCGAAATACCTAAAAATCATAGTGGAGTGACTGGGTGAGTGATATTTTCAACAACCTACGTGCCCGCCTTTGAACACCGACCAGAGAACTCAAGAGAAAGAAGTAGAATTTGGGAAGGAGAGGGTTTTGGGAGTTCGGGGATTGTGGGAGTTCTGAAGATTTTAATGAAAATGGAAGGGGGAATTATGGTGTATGATGGGAAAGGAAGGAAATAAGGGGAGGGAAACGGTTGGGAATGAATTTGGAAATGTTTTGGAGGTTATTTGAACAGTTTTCTTATAATATAACCGGTCGGGTCGGGTTGGGTCACTGGTTCTTTGGACTGACGACACCCCATCGACGGTCTATAAGTCAGTAAACGGATCGTCAATTGGACCGTCGATTACATCAAGACTTACAAAAAATTACATGACATACCTGGGATCTACGGACACCATCGACGGTCCGTCGATGGAACGACGGCCCGTCGATGGAACGACGGCCCGTCGATGGGGTCCGTAGATTTGTGCACTAGACCATTTTCTACAGAATTCTTGGTTGTGGTCCCTACACATTGAACACCTATTAAGCTATTCTTTTTGTATTTTTCTTGACACTTTTGAGACACGGACCCTAAACTAATATCTCGCCAACACTAAAAAATAATGCCAGAAGATGAGTAAAACAAAGTGAAACAAGAAAAAACAATTATTCCTACAAAGAAAAGAAAAACCTATTGTTGGCTAGAGGATACACCTTGGGTTGCCTCCCATGAAGCGCTTGATTTAACATCGCGGCACGAGGCATGATCCTTGATTACTCAGACTTCATCAAGGTGATATACCTCAACCACTTCATGGACACTCTCCGCATGCCCTAGGTAGCTCTTAATTCTTTGCTCGTTGACATTGAACTTTGCACCCTCCTTGTTCTCCAACTCAACCGCTCCATGTGGAAACACTTTACTAACATGGAATGGGCACATCCACTTGGACTTGAGTTTGACCGCAAACAATCGTAGCCTAGAGTTGAATAGAAGCACCAAGTCCCCAATCGCAAATTCTAGGTTTTGAATCTTTTGGTTGTGGTACTTCTTTATCTTCTCTTTGTAGATGGCTGAACTTCCATACATTTTTAGGAGAAACTCATCAAGCTCATTCAACCCGTTAAGTCTCTGTTCCACTGCTTAATTCCAATCCATCTTCAGTTTCTTCATCGCCCACATGGCTTTGTGCTCTAACTCAACTAGAAAGTGACAGGCCTTCCCATAGATAAGTTGGTATGGAGACATACCTATGGGGGTCTTGTATGCAGTCCGGTAGGCCCAAAGAGAATCATCAAGCCTCCTTGACCAATCCATTCTATTAGCATTTACCGTTTTCGACAAGATTTGCTTGGTCTCTCGATTGGACACCTCAACTTGCCCACTAGTCTATGGATGGTACGGAGTGGCCACATTGTGGAGAACCCCATATTTCTCCAATAGCCATTTGAACAACTTATTGCAAAAGTGAGACCTACCATCACTAGTAATGGCCCAAGGTGTGCCGAATCTGGAGAAGATGTTCATTTTTAAGAACGCGGTGACACTCTTTCCTTCATTGTTAGAAAGCGCTATGGTTTCCACCCATTTTGACATGTAGTCCACCGCCACAAGTATATATTTCATCCGATGAGAACTAACAAACGGCCCCATAAAATCAATGCCCCATATATCAAATAACTCAATCACTAGAATGGGATTTAAAGAGAGCTCTTGCCTCTTCGAAATTCCACCATCTCTTTGACACCTATCACATGACTTGGCAAACTCATGAGCATCTTGATGAATGGTTGGCCAAAAGTACCCACACTGCAAAATCTTGTGGGTAGTCCAGATACCACTATGATTCCCACCCACAGGCGAGGAGTGGCATGCCTCCAAAACACTTAACATCTCAACTTCCGGCACACGTCGAAAAATAACCCCATCAGCACAACTCCACTATAAGTAAGGTTCATCCCAAAAGAACTTTTTCACATCATGCATGAACTTCTTCCTCTGATTAAAGGACAAGTCTGATGGGACTATATCACTGGCCAGATAATTCGCAAAATTGGCGAACTATGGAATCAAGTCATGAGAAGCGGCCGATACATGCTCTTCCGGGAAGGTATCATCAATTTCATCGTTTTCACCCAACTCTCGCATAGCTTCATCCTCAAATCTGGACAAGTGGTCGGCAACTTGATTTTCAGTCCCTTTTCTATCTTTTACCTCAAAATCAAACTCTTGCAATAGTAGCACCTATCTAATCAACATTTGTTTTTCATCCTTCTTTGCCATCAAGTACCTCAAAGCGGAGTGGTCAGTATGCACTATGACTCTCGTGCCAAGCAAATAAGAGCAAAATTTTTCGAAAGTAAATACCACCGCAAGGAGATCTTGTTCAGTCACAATGTAGTTCTTTTGTGCTTCATTTAGGGCCTTACTTTCATAATAGAATAGGTGAAGGATTTATCCCTTCTTCGTCCCAATACCACACCAAGAGCAACCCCACTAGCATCACACATCACCTCAAATGGCTTACCCCAATCTGGAGAAATAATTATGGGCGCACACACCAACTTCTTCTTCAACTCCCCAAACGCCTTCCGAAAAGATTCATCAAAATAGAATTTACATTCCTTCTCAAGTAATTTGCAGTGAGGATGCGCAATTTTTGAGAAATCTTTAATAAACCTCCGGTAGAAACCCGCATGTCGCAGAAAACTTCTCACACCTTTTACAGAGATGGGTGGAGGAAGTCTCTCTATAACTTCAACTTTTGCTCGATCAACCTCTATCCCGTTCTCCGAGATGCGATATCCCAGTACTATACCTTCTTTCACCATAAAGTGAGATTTTTCCCAATTTAGCACAAGATTACAATCTTCACATCTTTTGAGAACCTCGGCCAAGTGACTCAAACACCAATCAAAGGAGTCGCCAACGACTAAAAATTCATCCATAAACACTTTAATAGTGTCCTCCACCATATCGGAGAATATCGACATCATACATCTCTGGAAAGCGGCCGGTGCATTATATAACCCAAACGACATCCTCTTGAATGCGAACGTCCTATAAGGGCAAGTAAAAGTGGTCTTCTCTTGATACTCCGAGCGATAGAGATTTGATTGTAACCCAAATAGACATCAAGAAAATAATACCATCCTTTTCCTGCGAGTCTATCTAACATTTGGTCCATAAAGGGCATAGGGAAATGGTCCTTCTCAATCCATGCATTCAGTTTTCGATAATCTATACAAACTCTCTATCCGGTCACCGGCCTCATTGGAACAATCTCGTTCCTCTCATTGGGCACTACTGTCATCCCCCCTTTTTGGGCACACACTGAACAGGGCATACCCAACTACTATCTCCAATAGGATATATAACTTCGGCATCCAACCACTTAATGATCTCCTTCTTCACTACCTCTTGTATAGGTGGATTCAACCGTCTCTGGTGCTCAATACTTGCCTTGTGATCGGGCATGAGTTGGATTTTGTGTGAACAAATACTGGGAGGAATCCCAATAATGTCCGCAATAGTCCAACCAATGGATCGTTTGAACCTCTTCAAAACTTCCACCAAACACTCTACTTGTTGCACATTCAAATTAAATGCAATGATTACCAGCATAGTGTCATCTCTACCCAAGAATACATACCTCAGATGAGGTGGTAGAGCCTTAAGCTCTAATTTTGGAGCCTCCTTAATAGATGATCTCGCAGGTGGAGACTCGTGATACTTCATATCTAGCTCCAATTTCTTTGGTTTGGACCGATATTCGCTTTGTTCAAGTGCCGCAATCAAAGACCCATAGTCTTCAATACCATCACTCTCAAAATTCACGATCACTGCCGCTAGTGCCTCAACACCTAGGCGCTCTTTGATTTGTACCTCAGACGTACTCTCTACCCTGTATGATATAGCAGATACCGTTTGGAGCTCACCACTCTTCTTCATGGACCTACAAATGTTGAATGTAGCTTCTTCGTTGTTCAACCTAAACTTCATATGTCATTTCTCCATATCAACCAAGGAGCGACCAGTAGCAAGGAATGGCCTCCCAAGATTAATAGGGACCTCAAAGTCCACCTCACAGTCAATAATCACAAAATTGGACGAAAATATAAATGACTCCACCTTCTCGAGAACATCATGGAGTATCCCAATGGGCCTCTTCACTGTTCGATCGGCCATCAGTAACCTCATTGCAATGGGATTTGGGTATACCAAACCCAATTTCTTGTAAATGGAAAGAGGCATGAGATTTATGCTTGCACCTAGATCACATAGTGTTTTGGCAAAGTGTAATAATCTGATGGTACATGGAATAGTGAAAGCACCCGGATCTTCCTTCTTCTGCACAAGAGACCTTGTAGCAATAGCACTACAATGCTGTATTCGGTCATCATCCTCAAAACTTACCGATTTGTTCTTTGTAACCATATCCTTCATGAACTTAGCATAACCGGGCATTTCCTCTAAAGCTTCTATCAAAGGGACATTGATGGAAAGATGATTCAACATAGTGATAAAACGGAGGTATTTACCATCCTCAGTCTTCTTCACCAATCTCTGAGGGAATGATGGTGGTGGTCTAGGAATGGGGACCACTTTCTGGGGTACCTCTGCTTCTTTCGTCGCTTTGTCCACTAATTCACCACTAGCTTCCACCACCGCTTCATATTTTCTCATTTCATACTCTACCACAGACGGCATAGGTGGATCTATACTTTGCTTACCTCCTCGAGTAGTGACTGCCATATAATATCCAGCATTTTTAAGATTTTGAATGATATTCCTAGGAAGAGTGCCCGGTTATCGTGGGTTCACAATAGTGGACAATTGGGCTTTGTAACTCAAGATGCTTAATCGAGATCGCATGTGCATCAACCTTTTGCCCAATATTAGCCAAACCACCTCTCAATTCCTTGGTGTGCTCATCACTAGCATCAAACATTCTCATCTTCTTCTGCAATATATCATCAGCACGCGCCATACTATCTCCACTATCCCAAGGAGCAACTTACCGATTTTGAGGTGGAACATAGGGCCCACTTTGATCGTTTTTGTTACCATAGTTACCCCGGTTGAAGTTGTTGTCACGGTTGTAGTTTCCATCTCGAACATACTGGCCCTCTCTGTTGTATTTCTCATAGTTCCGACCTTGATTTCCTTGACCTTGACGCTAATTCTCCTGATTGGAGCCTTGGGCGTTTGGTCGGAAACCCCCCATTTCATCATTCAATGCATAAGTATCCTCTTCATAATAGTATTCATCCGCTGGCGGTGGTGGTTTAGTCAAGTAATTCACCGCATTTACCTTCTCTGCACCTCTAGTGACATGTTTCAATACCAACCCAAGCTCAGTTCTCATTTGAGCCATCTCTTCACGAATCTCATCTGCGGCCGGATTGTGTGTAGCTTGCACTGCAATGGTGTTTCTCCCAGTGTTTGACTTTCTAGTACTCCAAGCCTTATTGTGCGAGAGATTTTCTCCAACTTCTCTTCGATCTTTGCATATATGCACCCACCATAAGAACCACCCGCAATAGTGTCGAGCACTGCTTTATTATTATCATCTTGTCCCCGATATAAGTACTCTTTCAACGACTCATCATCAATGCGGTGGTTTGGGACACCTCTCACGTAAGCAGTAAATTTGTCCCAAGAGCTACTTACCGACTCCCCAGGTAGTGCCACAAAATTATTCACTCTATCTTTGTGGTTGAGCTTTTTAGACACTGGGTAGTACCGTGCTAGGAACACATCCCTCAACTAATCCCAGGTATAGATAGAATTATAGGGCAAATCAGTAAACCATATTGCGGCCTCTCCCGTCAGTGATAGAGGGAACACTCTCAACCCAATTACGTTCATGTCTAAGTTTGGACTCCCCACACAACTCTTGTACACCGACCTCAGTTTGGCTATGTGATCATGGGGATCCTCAGATGGTAGCCCTGAAAACAAACCCCTTGTCGTGAGCATCTGCATCAAGTTACTAGTTACCACGAACGTGTGCCCCTGGAGTAGAGGAGATAGGACAAGAGGCCCATCAGAATAAGTGATATTGACGTTGACCCGATAGAACTCTTGAGGGCGTGGACGGGAGGTTACATCCTCAAAGCATAATCAACTGGATTTTCCACAACCACTTGATTGTGAGCATCAACTGGTGGTGGAGGCTGACGAATGATCCTCACCTTGAATGTTGGTGTTTAAGCTTAAATAATTTTAGGATTAGGTTTTCTAGTTAGACACTGTTATGAGATCACATACAGAATTGATTAAAAGATCGATTTTAAATAGGATTGTAAAAAGAACTAAATATATTTCATAAGGAATATATTCAAGTGATAATGCGTCAATTCTTACACTATTTAACAACACGTCATAAGTGTTAAGTGTAATCCCATTAAAGGTAGGGGAACAATTATCGATTACTCTTTCAATTACGAGTATTTATCTTGTGCAACATGTAATAATAAAATAAGATGTAATGACCCGAAAAATCATCTTTTTGAAATTCCTATAAATTAGCATTTTACCCCTCTTTATAATTGTTCGGAGTACTTTTTGGTTAGTCGGTGAAATTGATTGGAAAATTTTAAATTAGTCGATAGCTACGTTAATTTAATTGATGGGTATATATAAAATAATTTATTTATTTAGTTGATGGTTAATGGGCAATGCCATAATTCATTTAATACTTATACTATTTTACTCATATATTAAAATAAGTTACTAGGGTTTATTACTTTTGGCATATAATTAATCTAGAAAAGAAAAGAAAGAAAGGATGGACGAAAAACTCACTAGCTGCACGGCGTGGGAGAAACAACTATCAGGTAAGAATTGTATCTCCAAATCTAGTGATTTCATAATTTAAGGCTTAGGGGAGAAAACAAACTCGTTGCATTGATGTTAACAATGGAATATGATAGTGGGTTTGCAGGCAATTGTTGTTGCTGTGTATATTTTATTAGATAGAATTCAATTTTTAATAATTAAATATTGATTAATAATGTTTGGCAAAACCTTAGTCTATTGATTACGTAATAAAACTAGGGGACAAAGACTAGTGGGGTCATTTATGGCTTAATAATTGTTGTTATTGTATTCTGTGGGTATTGGTTTAGCTTTGGGAAATCTTGTTATGAATATGATGATGACGTTCTCAATTTTTAATATATTAGGGGTAGGTGATCAAATATTAATTGTGTTGTAGTATATAATACCATTAGACTTATGGTATTGGCGAATGAAAATTTAACCATAGATTTAAAATTTGAAAATATGAGGGTTGACATGATAAGTGACATCAAAATTTAGGAACTTGATTTTAGGTTTATGTAGGTTTTTGGGTCTAGGATAGACCTATAATAATGTAGGTGTTGTTAATATCGAAATCTCATTGTGGTCATCGATTTGAATAGATTGTATTGGTTTGGAAGTCAATCGAAAGATGAAGACTCATGTTCTGGGGTCATTGTTCTACTAATTGAGGCAAGTGAGTTTCTAAACTCTTGCTAAGTGTATGGAATGCGTGTATTTCCTTGTGGTATATGTTTGGGAGTAATGGTACTTGGTGATGGGTTGACTTGTCCACATTGATTAATTCTAATAATGAAAAAGGGATAACAAAATGCAATGTGATTAGTTATTTATGTGGTGATGTGTTAAGGAAGGTTTGAAAGCTTGTTGAATCATTGTTGATGTGATATCATGTTTTTTTTTTGTGAATTGGGCGATGTTATGAAAATGGTCATCTCCTCATTATTTGTGTGAACATTTCATTTGCATTGTTATGAGACATAGTTGTGACAAGTGTTATGTGCATTGAGAAATAATGAGATTTTAAAGAGGATTTACCATTTCAAGGGACGTATCGCGCGCCGCGATGGATACTATAATTCGAGGGACGTATTGCGCGCCGCGATGGTTATTATTATCGAGGGCCGTGTCATGCACCGCTACAGATGCATGGACAGATATGTCCCCCATGGGTCCCGGACTGAGAGGCAGCGGGTGTTTATCACTAGGTCAGACATGCATCATTATACTTGACATTGCATTCCATTGCATTGCACATACTTATCATTAGTGAACTTGATATTGTGTTTTGCTGATCTTGTGAATGCCTTTCTGTGGAATTGGTGATTGATGAGTACTGAGCTTCTTTTTAAGGACATGTAATTTGTCAAAGTATTGTTGTTGAGGATAAGTAATTTGTCTAAGTGTTGTTGTTGAACTATGTGCGATGTTAATTGTGAGTTGTTAGGTTGGGATGATTTTTATGCAGGTTGTAGTTGTGGAGGTTCAGTTGGGGTGGTAGGAGTACCCGTATTTCATCCACTAAGCTTGTGTTTAGAGGTTTACTTGTTGAGTACCGTGTGGTTTGGTACTCACCCCTTGCTTCTACAATTGTTTTGTAGGTTACTATCCCGGAACTTTGTGAAATATTCTCTTCTTTTCCGAGGCTTCTTAGAGATTTGTGAGGTAGTTGTTTGTCGTCTCAGCGGAATTTCTTTCTCCTTAGTTATGATATTGTTCTATTCTAGAAACAAGTTCATTTGAGACTAGTATTTCTTTGAATCAATTGTAATACTTTAGAGGCTTGTACACGTGAAAACCAGATTTTGGGGGTATTTTTGAATTTATTTTAAGATTTCCGCATTTTAGTGTAATGGTTTTGAGTTTTAGGCTGACTTGTCTTGGTGGGATAAGACGAGTGCTATCACGTCCATTTTTGGGTCATGACATAAGAGTTCATTGAATCAAGCTTCCATCATCTTGATTGTATTATGTAAAATATATTTTCTTAAATTATCATTACCGATAGATTGCAAGTTAACTATTTTGTCTTCTTTGTCTATGTAACAATTTTTAAAATTTTGATTCAAGAATTCTATTCTTTCAAATTTTAAGGGTAAAATCTTTCCGAACATTTATGGTCATTTATTTTCTTGACATTATGAATGATGTCATTATGTTAATATATATTAAATATAGAAGATTTGGACTTGGACTTGAGGCTTGGGTTGAGCTTGGATCGGAACTTAAAATAAAAAAATTCTCTATAAATTAAAATATTTTTAGAGACAAGAATAATATATATATATATATATATATATATATATATATATATATTTAAAATTCAGATTATATATATACCCTTAATGCGATTATATATATACCCTTAATGCAGTACAAAATAGGTCCAACATTAAAGTGTCCAAGAGAAAAAATAACTGAAGATAGATACAATGATAGTTTATGTACACTCAACATTATTTTTGAGAAATATTTTCACAATATCCAGGCATGGTTGCAAAACGGTATTCCTCCACACTTCGTCAACGTCTTCTTTTCTATCTCATTTGGAAACATCAATAGCAATAATATGGTGCACCAAACACATTTTCTCATCTGTTAATCATTGAATCTTGTCAAGTTGGTGACAAATTAATAAACGAGTATTATGTTTGATACTCGCAATTGACGGTTGAAGCATCATCTTCTTTGATTCATAATCTTCGTTTATATTTATTTGTTCTCTTAAATATTTGTCCATTTCGGGGACACTAATGGAACGTCGAATTCCTTTGGTGTAGTCTGCATCTGGATTAAAAATATGTCGCACCTCATCCACTAGCCCTATATGCAACATAAATTTAAGAAGAGTTTGATTTAGTGAAACATAAATTTGATAACCAAAAATATTATCAAGAAAATTATAGAAGAAAAGTTTTTATCTATATGCATGATTGTATCTTGATTGATGTACAAAAATTACCTGCATCGACCATTTCATCGACCCTCATGTCAACTCTACAATTCAATACTGATTGCTCTACATCAATCCAAATAAAGGATGTATCATACTTATATTTGAACATGAATACATGGTCTTTCACGAGTTTTTCAATATACGAATTTGATCCTCCAACAATAATTGGAACGTATTGAGCATTCCAAATTTTTTCTAGGTAGACAATAGCTTTCAAGCAAAAATCTTCATCTGTGAAGTCAGAATCTGGCTCAATTTCACCTAAGAAAATGTGATCAATTTAACTTTCTCAGTATTGGAATAAATAATATTTCAATAGTAGATCATATTTTCCACAAGAATCTACAATTACTACTATTAAATTATCTAGGTAGTCATTTGATATAAATATTATTGGAATTAAATATATATACCTAACAAATAGTGTTGTACACATTGTTTCTCAGTGTGAGTGATCTTGTTTGTAACAATTTCAAGGCCCTTATATGCTTGCATTTTGTCAGAGTTGATTATTTCTCCTTCAAAATGTGTGGCAAGGTCAACAAAGAGACGGGATTTCCCTATTTCTGTTACTCCCATTATGAACAACATTTTCTTGTTCTTGAACTTGTTATTGTTGATGAAAGTTTTCATTTTAGCTACACATAAAATAAAATCAAAATAATAATTAACTTATAATAGCAAATAATCTCAGGAAAACACTCATGCATTCAGTCAAACATTAAAAAAAACTTCTAAATATAAAGTTAATAAATAGAAACCTTTCTTGAGATGGAATATACTATGTAAAAAAATTATTATTTTCTTGATGGTGGTTATGAAAGAAATTGCATTCAACTTTTATAGGAAAATATGTTTGTGGACTTGTTAATTGACATACCATATTCAAAATTACGAATTTCTGATATATTTAAGGATAAGAATGACTTTTGAAAAACTTATAGATATGTACACTTGAATTTTGGTAATTATTATTAAATATTTTATGATATAGTTATTAGTGTACATTGTAAAGGAGATCACATACAACTGGCTTTTATAGTAAAAATGTGATTATGAACTTATTAATTGGTATATCAAATTTATATTTATTTATTTATTTTTAATATATATATATATATATATATATATATATATAAATAGTTCTTAAAAAATTATACGGATACAGCACCTTGAATGTTGGTGTTTAAGCTTAAATAATTTTAGGATTAGGTTTTCTAGTTGTAATAATAAAATAAGAGTTCATTGAATCAAGCTTCCATCATCTTGATTGAATTAGGTAGAATATATTTTCTAAAATTATCATTACCGATAGATTGCAAGTTTACTATTTTCTCTTCTTTGTCTATGTAACAATTTTTAAAATTTTGATTCAAAAATTCTATTCATTCAAAATTTTAAGGGTTAAATCCTTCGGAGCATTTATGATCATTTATTTTTTCGACATTATGAATGATTTCATGTAATTGTGTAAGAACGTATTTATGTTAATATATACTAAATATAGAAGACTTGGATTTGGACTTGGAGCTTGGGCTTAGATCGGAACTTAAAATAAATATTTTCTCTATAAATAACAAAGTTTTTAGAGACAAGAATAATATATATATATAGAAAAAATTGTCATATCATATATATATCCTTAATGCCGTACAAAATAGGTCCAACATTAAAGTGCCCAAGAGAAAAAATAACTTAAGATAGATACCATGATAGTTTATGTACACTCAACATCATTTTTGAGAAATCTTTTCACAATATCCATGCAAGTTTGCAAAACGGTATTCCTCCACACTTTGTCAACATCTTCTTTTCTATCTCCTTTGAAAACGTAATAGCAATAATATGGTGCCCGAGTCACATTTTCTCATTTATTAACCGTTGAATCTTGTCAAGTTGGTGACAAATTAATAAACGAGTATTATGCTTGATACTCGCAATTGACGTTTGAAGCATCATCTTCTTTGATTCATCATCTTCGTTTATATTTATTTCTTCCCTTAAATATTTGTCCATTTTGGGAACACCAATGGACCGTCGGATTCCTTTGGTGTAGTCTGCATCTGGAATGATATAATGACCCAAAATATCTTTTTGGAAATTTGGATTATTCATTTAACTTGAGTTAATTAATTGATGGATAATTGTAGATAAGTGACTCAATTGATAGTTAATGGGCTAAAGTGATCATTTATTCAAGATCTTATGTCATTAGGCCCATGTATTAAAAATAAGTTAGTGGATTATTTGTTGTGAAAAGAAAATCTTGATAAAATATGTGATGGTTTGTGCATTATGAGTGTGGTGGTTGGTTAGAGTTCACTTCTGCTTGTAGCCGATATCCATTCAGAATATTATCTTAGTTATTTTGAGAAAAGACTCGTCATGATGATTGAGTTAGAGTCTAAAGGGTTTCACTTTATGTTGAGTTCATGGGTTAGTCTGTGACTTGATAATCACTTCTGATTTGTAAATCTGACAAATTTTAATTCTAAAGTTCAGTTTTTTGATATTTGATCCTGATGGAATGGACCTAAAGATGAGGTTATCCCTCAGAGAGATGAACATGACTTTGAAAAATCATACCTCAAGCTTTTTTCGAGTTGGTTATTCTTCCTTCTTCATCTTTATGTTCGGGGACGAACATGATTTTTAGTGGTGGATAATGTAATTACCCAAAATATCTTTTTGGAAATTTGGAATATTCATTTAACTTGAGTTAATTAATTGATAGATAATTGTAGATAAGTGACTCAATTGATAGTTAATGGGCTAAAGTGATCATTAATGTAAGACCTTATGCCATTAGGCCCATGTATTAAAAATAAGTTAGTGGATTTTTTTTAGTTTTAATAAACAATTCATTTGGAAAAAAAATAGAAAGGGAAAGGAGGAACGGGTGATGGTGGCAACATCAAATTACGACAAAGCTTCAGGTGAGTTTCATTTTTGTGTTGGTTGTTGCATATATGAATAATAATATTGTTGGGTCAAAATAAAGAAGTGACCAATTGCTGCAAATTGAATGGATTTGCATGTGCTTTTGAGACTTAAGATGAGAAAAAAAATTAGTGGAAAAGAAAATCACTACTAATTATTAAACAATGATTTCAAGTGATTATAGAATGATTATAAAATGAGTACATTAACATTAGCAGTGATAGTGGAATGTAAATAATTATGGGTTAAATTATTGTTACGTTATTAGAGGTTATTATTTTCTATTGATTTAGGAGTTGCAAATTTCTTCATAGTCATCATACATGCCCCATGTACTAACGTATTGGTACATGTACAGTGATGTACATAAAAGTTAGGTATACTATATTATATGAATATCATTAAATCTATGTAATTTGGGGAAATTAAGACTTAATCATAAACTTGAATTTGAGAAAGATGAGAGTTGAAATATTAATGGGCATCAAGATTAGGAACTTGAATATATATTTTAGTGAGTTTGTGAGTCCAGACTAGACCCATAGTAATGTGAGTGTTGTTCGTCTTGAAACCTTATTATGATTATTATGTGAATAGATTGCATTGATTGGAAGCTTAACAAGAGAGAAAAACTCAAGTCCCGGGGTGATTGTTCAACTATTTGAGGCAAGTGGATTTCTAAACCCTTGTTAAGTGTATGAAATTTGTGTATTTCCTTGTGGTATATGTTTGTGAGTAATGTGACTTGGGAAAGGATTGACTTGTCCACCTTGATTAATTCTAATGATGAAAAGAAATATATAAAAGGCAATGTGATTAATTGTTTGTGTGATGGGTTGAGAATGGTATGAGTGCCGGTGTTATAAAAGCAAAGTTTATTACTGTAGAATATGGATTGTAATTCGAGAATGCCAAAGCATATGGGCATTAGATGATATATTATTGACTTGATTTATTATGTGTGATTTTGTTCTTTACTGAACCGGTATAATTGTGATAATTGAGGTGATTATATGTCATAGCGACATTTTATTTTTGCTATGTTACATCATCCCCTTTATTTGATATCATATTGTGCACATGCATTGACATGAGATTGGGTATGAGTAAAGGTCTAACATGTGGAGATCGTCTATACTTATGAACTGTCAGGTATCTGATTCACGCAAACTATGGGAGAATAACAATGGAATAGTATCTGAAGATATCACGTCGATGCAGAGAAAGATATTACAAGTGAATGATTTACAACTAAATGCAAAGCAAATTGAATCCTACACACTATTTGTGATTGAAAGCATCCTTCAAAAGATAGGTAGAAGTTTGAATGATACAGAAGGTATGCCAACTCCAAATTCGTCACTAACATGAAATGTAGAAAATCGCCTAATATATGAAGAGTTAGATTATGACAAAGACGAGCTGAAAATACTGCACGACAAATCAGTCACCTGTTAAATAGTTGCGACGTAGCGGCATATGAAGCAGTAATATCTTCAGTTAATAACGAAGAGGGAAAATTATTTTTTATACACGACCATGGTGGTACAGGAAAGACATTTCTGTGGAATAAAATTATTTCAAAGATCAGATCAGAATCAAAAATAATTCTATCCGTCGCTACTTCAGGTATAGCAGCTTTATTATTACCAAATGGTAGGACTGCTCATTCCCAGTTTCATATTCCTCTAGATGTCACTCCAAAGTCAACCTGTGAAATAAAACAAGGCAACCAATTAGCAGAACTTCTCAAAAGGACAACTTTGATTATATGGGATGAAGCACCAATGGCAAACAAATTGTGTTTTGAAGCATTAGACAGGACTTTGAAGGATATTTTCCGCGATAGATATGAAAATACCGCAGACAAACCTTTTAGGGGAGTAACTGTCGCATGTGGGGGTGATTTCCGTCAAATATTACATGTTATTCCAAAGAGAACGAGAGCTGATATTGTGGAGGCATCATTAAACTACTCTCACTTGTGGCCCTACTTCTCAATTTATGAATTGAAGGAAAATATGCGACTAAGCGGTGGAAAAAAAATGTTATGAAGCAAACAAAATAGAAACTTTTGATAAATGGCTTTTAAAAATTGAAGATGGCTCCGTTGATGCAGAGAATAACAAAGACCTCATCTATGTGCCTCCTGATGTGTACATTGAACCATCACACAATGAGATAGAAGCCATTGTGGATGTAGTGTATCCGTCCCTATTACAGAAGTATAATGACCCGTCATACTTGCAAGAAAGAGAAATACTCACACCAAAAAAATGAAATGGTGCATGAGCTTAATGATAGAATTATGAAAATGATACCAGGGAAAGGAAGGACTTATTATAGCTCGGACAATGTGTGCAAAGCAAGTGTCAATACAAATGAAGAGGATATATTGTACTTAACCGAATTCCTAAACAACTTACAATTTCCAGGAATACCAAACCATGAAATACAGATGAAAGTAGGAAGCCCAGTTATGCTTATTAGAAATCTAAATCAAAATGAGGGACTATGCAATGGTACAAGAATAATTATAACACATCTTTGTATTTGGTCGATTGGTGCAAACATTATCTATGGTAAGAACATGGGCTCGCAAGTCACAATACCAAGAATTATTATGTCTCCAAACGATTCAAAGTGGTCGTTCAAGCTAAATAGACGCCAACAACCTTTAGCACCCTGTTACGCTATGACAATCAATAAAAGCCAGGGACAAACACTTTAGAGAGTTGGATTGTTTCTTCCAAAATAAGTATTCATGCATGGACAATTATATGTCGCGGTTTCCCGTGTAACAACAAGAGCAGGACTGAAAATACTAAATGCAGACGAGGACACGGAAGACCAAAAATACATACAAAATATTGTTTACAGGGAAATATTCCAGAATGTACGCACAAGAATACCGGACAGAGAGGAGGTATTTATTAACAGTACACCGTTAAATATGCAAATTTGAAATTAAACTCATGACAAATATAACATAAATGATTATTACTAATGACTGATGGCTACCAGATTACTCAACAGGGTATGGACAAGGGTTGAATACAAACACATACGTGTGATACAAACTGCAGCAATCGTGTGCAGGCGCAACCAATATACAAGATCAAAATGGGCAGCTTCATAGTGGATTTGGTAATACACATTACAATACGTAGGAACCCACTGATGATAGAATAGGTTTAGGATGTCTCTGGCATCAAGCAAATAAATAACGGTATAGAATAGGAATATTGCTATTAAAATTATGTCACGAATCACAGTGGATACTGTTTCAACCTTACCCTGACCAGTATGTATACATAGCTAACTATTTACATACACAAAAATTATATACAACTTTATGTATTTTTAATAATAACGTATTGTACACATGATGAAAAGAACTAAATGGTTTTATGTTACAGTAGCAAAACTTGATTATATAGAAAGAACAAGACATATAATGTCATTTATGTTAATGAAATACTTGATAAGAGCCAAAATGTTTATACATAATTACTATAGAAACCATCTCATATCAATTGCAGTAATGTATTAGAACGATGAATTACATACAAATGTACATCTGCTGTATGGTACAGAAAATAAATTATGTGCTACAAAACATATTATTACTAAAAAATAAATTGACAATACAATTAATATTGATACATATTGATTAGGACAGAAAGTATATTTAACACAACCAAGTAGTCTAACAACTTATAATGCATTCATAATTGGGTACACATCGGCCCGCGTGAAGCGCGGGTTGTTTCCCTAGTTAACTTATAATAGCAAATAATCTGAGGAAACCACTCATGCATTCAGTCAAACATGAAAACAAACTTGTAAATATAAATTTAATAAATAGAAACCTTTCTTGAGATGGAATATACTATGTAAGAAAATTATATGTTTCTTGATGGTGGTTATGAAAGAAATTACATTCAGCTTTTATAGGAAAATATGTTTGGGGACTTATTAATTGACATATCATATTCAGAATTACTGATATATTTAAGGATAAGAATGACTTTTGAAAAACTTATAGATATGTACACTTGAATTTTGGTAATTATTTTTAAATATATTTTTGGATAAAGTTATGTAACAACCCATTCGGTTGTTTTGAGCACTAGAACTTTTTCTTTGATAAAATACTTTCTGATAGATTTTAAATGGGTGTTTTGGACTATTCATAATTATAATTATGAAATTAGTGGGGTAGTTTTAATAGATTATTTAGTTGGTAGTTAAAAAAATAATATTAAAATTAATAGTGAGTCACTTTTATTACTTTTATAATTAGTCTTTTAATAATTAGGATAGTACACAATTTGTAGAAAAGATGAAAATTAAAAGAGAGGCGCACATCGGTGGAAGGAAAACAAATTGAGAAGAAGAGTGACGAACATGTGAGCATTAATTGCCTTAATCATGTATTTGTTTATATACATGGATGTCATATTATCAATATTTATTATTATTATTATTATTATTATTATTATTATTATTATTAATTATATTGCATTGCAAAGTTGAGGGAATAGGAAATCAGAAGGTCAAACATTCAATTTGTAATTGTTTTGTAACATGAAATAGGTACAATTAATAATTTGTATGGTTGCTGTTACAATAGAATGTGGGTTTGGAGGATATATATATATATATATATATATATATATATATATATATTGTATTATATATTTGAGAGAGAATTAATTTAAGTGGACGGATTCTCTTAGTTTATTATTAATTAATGGTACGAATAATTATGGAATTATATATATATTGTATTATATATTTGATAGAGAATTAATTTAAGTGGACGGATTCTCTTAGTTTATTATTAATTAATGGTAGGAATAATTATGGAATTATATTGGCCAAGAATAGAAAGTTAATGTTTATAATCTGCAGTGTGGGAAATTTTTATTTGAAAAGATTGGAGCTTACAGTGATTGGCGAATATAGGCTTGGTTTTATTGTTGATGTTATAAAACAAATTGGGTTGAAACCTGCTGGCCAATCACGTAAGTTATGGACATTAGTATATGGTATCTTACTACCCATATAGTGATGGGTTGTTTTACTTAATTAATTTTATAAATTATACGTTGTATTGATAGCATAAAATTGCAAAAAAGAGAATGTCATCATTTCTATTGGATATGTAGTTTTAGTAGTTCGTAATGATACAGGTTTTAACATATCACATAACATATTGTGATAGGTAATTAAATTTAAGGTGTAGTATATTATATGAACTATATTAAAGTTATGCTAATGGGAGGAATTTAGAAAACTCTTAGGCTTGAACTTTAGGAAATTGATTGTAATTTTGAGTGTTTATAGATTCGTTAACTTACAAATTATGTATATATATTTGATAGATTGTAAAGGTTCGAAGGCATTGGGGGAAAGGAAAAGTATTGGAGAAGTAGTAGATTGCTTGACTTCGGTTCTTCGGTGGAGGTAGGTTATGGTTTATGCTATTTGATAGTAAACTCTTAATAGTGATTGATATGCATTGAATGATATTGTGAATTTTTCTATGTACTTGATTGTGTGGTTGTGTGGCTTGGTTGTGTGTTTTATGATTGGTCTGAAATTCTAAGACCGTGGAATTTATATTCTTGAACCTCTTTATCGAAGTAATGCCTTGAATAAAGAAGGCTTGATGAAATATTATCAATGAATTGAAAGTGGGATAATAAATGATAAATTAATAGTATAATTGGATCGTAGTGTCACGTTCCGACCCGGTATTCGTGGATCGGAGTGTCACATTTTGGCACGGTATTCTTGAATCGGAGTGTCACATTCTGACACGGTATTCTTGGATCGGATTGTCACGTTTCGACACGGTATTCTTGGATTGGAGTGTCACGTTCCGACACAGTATTTTTGGATCGAAGTGTCACGTTCCGACACGATATTCTTGGATTGAAGAGTCACGTTTTGACACGGTATAATTGGATCGGAGTGTCACGTTCTGACATGATAGTATTAAAGGAAAAACATATTGAATTAACATAATGTACTCAATCTCAAAGAACTCAGTTCCCGGAATGGTTTAGTTAGAGGCATGAGTCCTCATGGATGATCTTGATATTGTTAGAATTATTACATACTTACTTTAGTGTTGTTGACACTGGTTCATGTTATTTGTTGATTATCACCTGTTAAGTGCTATAGTTGAGTTCATACTATTATTCATTGTATATTAGTTTCTATTTTGAGTTGGCCGATGATACCTACTCAGTACATGTTGCCCGGTACTGAGCCCTACTTGTGTTTTTCTTTGTTTTCCTTTTACGGAGTGCATCAAGTGTAACAGCGAATTTGACTCGCCCTCAGCTCTAGCCAGTCTCCAGCATATCAGGTTCCAGGCTGAGCTATTCGTTCAAGCTCGTGTTGAATTCTCTCAGTCATGACATGATATCCTATGTTTTCGGACACATACCGTTTTATTCTTTTATTTTGATGTATTTGATACTCTTAGACTTAGTATTTGGAGTTTAGATATCCTTGATTTGATTACTTTTAGGTTTTGGGAAATGAATTTAATTAGATTTTGAGCTTCCGCATTATTCTTGTATAATATAATTTAAGGTTAAATTCTTTGGTTTGCCCACCTAGGTAGTTAAGTGTGGGTGCCACTCACGACTCATTTTGGGTTGTAACAAGCTTGGTATCTGTAATGACCCAGAAGGTCATTTTCAAAAATTTATTCAAAATTTCCATTTTTGCCCATCTCGGTAGTTGCCCCGATTCACTTTTGATCAATTTGTGAAGTTAATTTAATTTTTTTTTAGCTATTTGATAATTACAATGGTTAGGTGAGGGGTGATTTTAAATTTGTTATACCATCTTTTGAAAATAAAATTACTTTTAAACGATACACACACACACACACACACACACACACACACACACATATATATATATATATATATATATATATATATATATATATATATATATATATATATATATATATATATGAGTAACTGACAAATGTAAATTATATAAAAGATGGTGTCAAATTTTTTAAAAAAATGTAAAGTTACAGAAATTAAAAAATAAAAGATCGAATTAAAGATAAAAGTACAAATAAAATGAAATATATCATTTATTTCCTATAGAAGGTACTACATCGTCACTCCTCCACAAATCAAATTATACAAATTACAAAAATCAATGAGTTTACCAAATAAAATTCATACGATATCAAAATAAATTCATTCGTCAAATTATCTAAAAATCACAAATAAAAGTATTTTTATTTATAATTTTTTTGTTACATGAATATCGTACCGATACATAGTTGATAAAGTTATGACGTATAAGGTCTACAAATTTTAGTCTTTTAAATGCTTACTAATATTTTTAATGTATACTAACACATAACATTGATGAATTTGTGAAGTATAATAGCTACAAATTTTAGTCTTTTTAAGTGTTTACTAATATTTTTAATGTATTCAATTAACTTTTTTTTTAATCTTTTAGTTATATAATATTGATACAAAGTACTTATCAAGTTTGTGAAGTATACTTTTTGAAAACTTAATCGCCATTCATATATTTATAAGCATCTAACCCTAGGTTCTTTTATTTGACTTTTATATTATAGAACATGAAACAAACTTTTAAAAAAAAAAATGATACAATTTAGTTTCTTTTTCATTTTAGTTTCTTTTTCCTAACACGTAAGTATGCACCTTTCTTATTTATAACTTTTATTTTCAAAGTTTTCTCTCAAAATAGAAGTCATTTTCTTTCATATTCTACTTTATTTTTTGTTATTTTATACAAAAATGATTGTGTCAATTACTATTACTACTTCATTTATTTATATACAACAATATAAAAATTAAATTTTCGTTATTTCATTACTCTCGTGACTTTTGATGATCATAACTCTTATAAATAAAAGCATTACAAAATTTTGTTGCAATATATTTTTAAAAATATTTTTATTATTATTATATTATTATAATAATAATAATAATAATATTGTATTATTTTTATTGTTTTTATATTTTGTTACAGTATATATATACTCCAATATAGTTTTTCTTTTTCTCCATTCCATTGGTACTTTTTTCTTCCTCCCCTTTATGTACTAACTAATTAAATTAATAAATATTTTATTCTTTTGTAACAATCAATCCACGTATATTAGAGTAGAGATCTTCTAATTCTGCCTATGACTACGAATTGAATTTGCATGACGGCTTAGAAGTCATTTCCTTTCTTATTCTACTTATAATGAATTAAAATTAAAATATCTTTTTTTTTATTTAAATAACATTTCTCGTCATTTAAATAATTTATCATTATTCTCTATAAATTTAGGGAGAATATATATGGAACATACTAAGAATTATATATGAAATAAAATAAATAGACCATTCTTTAAATATCAAATTTTAATTTGGTAATATTATACATATGGAACACACAGAGACTTATACATAAAACAAAATAAATGAATCATTCTTTGAATTTAAATTTTAGTTGGACAATATATTATATATATGGAACAGTGTAAGACTTATATATGGAACAAAACAAGACTTATATATGGAACGATATAAATGAATCATTATTTGTATATTAAATTTTAGTTTAACAATATTATATATATATATATATATATATATATATATATATATATATATATATATATATATATGAAGTCCTTTATTTTTCTTTGTTTTCTTGACATCTTTATTTTTCTCATATCTCTTTATTTGTTTTCAATTTTCTTTCTCTCTCGTAGTATTTTATATATTTCCTTTTTGTCTTCTCTTAATGTTAAGCAAATCCCTCAATATCAATTTTTTCTTGAAATATTAACACTTTTTTGTCATACAAATTCAAAGTATTTCAATGAAAAAGAAGAAGAGGACAAGAGAAGAAAAATAACAATATTCATACAAGGGTTTGAGTTGAAAATTATACCTACTAAATTAGTCGTAGATTCAGACTAAAATTTCGTCAAAAGTTTTAATTCTTGCATCTTTTCTTCTTCTTGCTTTACTCTCGAATGTCAGTCAAATTTAAGTGAGAATTATTTTGATCCAACAATACTACAAAAATGCAACATAGTAGTAGTGATCATGCATTGAAATTATAAAATAATCTTGAATTGCTATGGTCTTTTCTCTTGAATCCATTCTTTCTATTCTATACCTACTTTTGCAAATTTATGTTGTGCATAATAATTCATATTACTTTATGAAAAATCTAAGATGGTGAATGTATTTTGTTTATATCTTTAATTTATATAGATGTTTTCTCATTTTAACGGTACCAAAACCTTTCGAATTCTATAATTAAATAATGCGAAATTATTTTGTTGTAACTGTAAAAATAAAAATGAGGAGTTTTTTTCTTATTATAAATGGTAAGGATTGATTTTAACATTGATATCTTTTTGTAATGGTTTTTACGTTTGGACAATTGTCTACAATAATGTTCTTTTATTATTTAGTCTTTATTGATGAATTAAGAGAGGTCATAAATCATTCTTGATTATTATTACATGATTTGATTATGTATTTACTGAATGAGTCTTTTATTAGTCTATTTTATTAATAAATTGGGTATAAAAATAAATAAAAAAGTATTTAAAAAAGAAAAAAAAAAGATAAATATAAATGGTGGCCATTGAGGCATGCCACATAAGCTGGCTGAAGATTCTCATTTATATATATATATTGATTGATTGATTGATTAATGGTAGGAATAATTATGGAATTATATTGGCCAAGAATAGAAAGTTAATGTTTATAATTTGCAGTGTGGGAAATTGGGTTGAAACCTGCTGGCCAATCACGTAAGTTATGGACATTAGTATATGATATCTTAATACCCATATAGTGATGGGTTGTTTTACTTAATTGGTTTTAAAATTATACGTTGTATTGATAGCATAAAATTGTAGAAAAGAGAATGTCATCGATTCTATTGGATATGTAGTTTTAGTAGTTCGTAATGATACAGGTTTTAACATATTATGATAGGTAATTAAATATAAGGTGTAGTATATTATATGAACTATATTAAAGTTATGCTAATGGGAGGAATTTAGAAAACTCTTAGACTTGAACTTTAGGAAATTTATTGTAGTTTTGAGTGTTTATAGATTCGTTAACTTACAAACTATGTATATATATTTGTTAGATTGTAAAGGTTCGGAGGCATTGAGGGAAAGGAAAATTATTGGAGAAGTAGTAGCTTGCTTGACTTCGGTTCTTCGGTGGAGGTAGGTTATGATTTATGCTATTTGATATTAAACTCTTAATAGCAGTTGATATGCATGAATGATATTGTGAATTATTCTATGTACTTGATTGTGTAGTTGTGTGGCTTGGTTGTGTGTTTTATGATTGGTCTGAAATCCTGAGACCGTGGAATTTATATTCTTGAACCTCTTTATTGAAGTGATGCCTGAATAAAGAAGGCTTGATGAAATATTATCAATGAATTGAAAGTGGTGATAATAAATGATAAATTAAATAGTATAATTGGATCGTAGTGTCACGTTCCGACACGGTATTCTTGGATCGGAGTGTCACGTTCTGGTACGGTATTCTTGAATCGGAGTGTCACGTTTCGATACGGTATTCTTGGATCGGAGTGTCACGTTCTGACACGATATTATTGGATTGGAGTGTCACATTCTGACACAGTATTTTTGGATTGGAGTGTCACGTTCCGACCCGGTTTTCTTGGATTAAAGTGTCACGTTCTGACACGGTATAATTGGATCATAGTTTCACATTTCGACACGATAGTATTAAAGGAAAAACATATTGAATTAACATAATGTACTCAATCTCAAAGAACTCAATTCCCGAAATGGTTTAGTTGGAGGCATGAGTCTTCATAGATGATCTTGATATTGTTCGAATTATTACATACTTACTTTAGTGTTGTTGACACTGGTTCATGTTATTTGTTGATTATCACCTGATACGTGCTATAGTTGAGTTCATACTATTATTCATTGTATATAAGTTTCTATTTTGAGTTGGCCGATGATACCTACTCAGTACATGTTGCCTCATACTGAGCCCTACTTGTGTTTTTCTTTGTTTTCCTTTTACGGAATGCAACAAGTGTAACAGCGAATTTGACTCGCCCTCAGCTCTAGCCAATCTTCATCATATCAGGTTCCAGGGTGATCTATTCGTTCAAGCTCGTGTTGAATTCTCTCGATCATGACATGATGTCCTATGTTTTCGGACACATACAATTTTATTCTTTTATTTTGGTGTATTTGATATTCTTAGACTTAGTATTTGGAGTTTAGATGTCCTTGATGTGATGACTTTCAGGTTTTGGGAAACGAATTTAATTAGATTTTGATCTTCCGCATTATTCTTGTTTAATATAATTTAAGGTTAAATTCTTTGGTTTGCCCACCTAAATAGCTAAGTGTGGGTGCAACTCACGACTCATTTTGGGTCGTGACAAGTTACTAGTGTTCATTGTAAAGGAGATCACATACAACTGACTTTAATAGTAAAAATGTGATTATGAACTTATTAATTTGTATATTTTCCACTAGAATCTACAATTACTACTATTAAATTATCTAGGTAGTCATTTAATATAAATTTTATTGGAATTAAATATATATACCTAACAAATAATGTCGTACACCTTATTTATCAGTGTGCGTGATCTTGTTTGTAACAATTTCAAGGCCCTTATATACTTGCATTTTGTCGGAGTTGATTATTTCTCCTCGAAAATGGGTGGCAAGGTCAACATAGAGACTGGATTTTCCCGTTGCCGTTGCTCCCATTATGAACACCACTTTCTTATTGTTAAGCTTGTTATTGTTGATGAAAGTGTTAATTTTAGCTACACATAAAATAAAATCAAAATAATAATTAACTTATAATAGCAAATAATCTCAGGAAACCACTCATGCATTCAGTCAAACTTTAAAATAACTTGTAAATATAAAGTTAATAATTAGAAACCTTGCTTAAGATGGAATATACTACGTAAAATAATTATATTTTTCTTGTTGGTGGTTATGAAAGAAATTGCATTCAACTTTTATAGGAAAATATGTTTGTGGACTTATTAATTGAAATACCATATTCAGAATTACTGATATATTTAAGGATAAGAATGACTTTTGAAACACTTATAGATATGTACACTTGAATTTTTGTAATTATTATTAAATATATTTTAGGATAAAGTTACTAGTGTACATTGTACATGAGATCACATACAACTGGCTTTTATAGTAAAAATGTCATTACGCACTTATTAATTGGTATATCAATTTTATTGAAATATATATATATATATATATATATATATATATATATATATATATATATATATATATATATATATATATATATATATATATATATATATATACATATATATATATAGGATGTACAAAAATATTTCTTGAAAAAATACATGGATACGTCACCTTGAATGTTGGTGTTTAAGCTTAAATAATTTTAGGATTAGTTTTCTAGTTGGACACTGTTATGAGATCACATACAGAATTGATTAAAAGATCGATTTTAAATAGGATTGTAAAAAGAACTAAATATATTTTATAAGGAATATATTCAAGTGATATTGCGTCAATTCTTACACTATTTAACAACACGTCATAAGTGTTAAGTCTAATTCCATTAAAGGGAAGGGAACAATTATCGATTACTCTTTCAAGTATGAGTATTTATCTTGTGCAACATGTAATAGTAAAATAAGAGTTCATTGAATCAAGCTTCCATCATCTTGATTGAATTAGGTTGAACATATTTTCTTAGATCATCTTTACCAATAGATTGCAAGTTTACTATTTTCTCTTCTTTGTCTATGTTACAATTTTTAAAATTTTGATTCAAGAATTCTATTCTTTCAAAATTTTAAGGGTAAAATCTTTCCGAACATTTATGGTCATTTGTTTTCTCGACATTATGAATAATGTCATGTAATTGTGTAAGAACGTATTTATGTTAATATATATTAATTAATGAAGACTTGGACTTGGACTTGGGGTTTGGGCTTGGATCGGAACCTAAAATAAATATTTTCTCTATAAATAACAATGTTTTTAGAAAAAATAATAATAATATATATAGAAAAAATTGTCATGTCATATATATATCCTTAATGCTGTACAAAATAGTTCCAACATTAAAGTGTCCAAGAGAAAAAAAAATGAAGATAGATACAATGATAGCTTATGCACACTCAGCATTATTTTGATAAATTTTTTTACAATATCCAGGTATGATTGCAAAACGGTATTCCTCCACACTTCATCATCGTCTTTTTTTTTATCCCCTTTAAAAACGTCAGTAGCATTAATATGGTGCACCAACCACATTTTCTCATTTATTAAACGTTGAATTTTGTCAAGTTGGTGACAAATTAATAAACGAGTATTATGCTTGATACTCGCAATTGACGTTTAAAGCATCATCTTTTTTGATTCATCATCTTCGTTTATATTTATTTCTTCCCTTAAATATATGTCCATTTCGGGGACACCAATGGACCGTCGGATTCCTTTGGTGTAGTCTGCATCTAGAATGAAAATTGATCGCACCTCATCCACTAGCCCTAAATGCAACATAAATTTAAGAAGAGTTTTATGTAGTGAAACATAAATTTGATAACCAAAAAAATTATTAAGAAAATTATATAAGAAAAGTGTTTATCTATATGCATGCTTGTATCTTGATTGATGTACAATAATTACCTGCATTGACCATTTCATCAACCCTCATGTCAACTCTACGATTCAATACTGATTGCTTTACATCAATCCAAATAAAGCATGTATCATACTTATATTTGAACATGAACACATGGTCTTCCACGAGTTTTTCAATATACGAATTTGACCCTCCAACAATAATTGGAACACGTTGAGAATTCCAATTTTTTTCTATGTAGATAATATATTTCAAGCAAAAATCTTCAGTTGTGAAGTAGAATCTGGCTCAATTTCACCTAAGAAAATTTGATCAAATTAACTTTCTCAGTATTGGAATAAATAATGTTTCACTAGTAGAGTATATTATCCACTAGAATCTACAATTACTACTATTAAATTCTCTAGGTAGTCATTTGATATAAATATGTTGTAATTAAATATATATACCTAACAAATAGTGTCATACACCTTATTTCTCAGTGTGCGTGATCTTGTTTGTAACAATTTCAAGGCCCTTATATACTTGTATATTGTCGGAGTTTATTATTTCTCCCCGAAAATGGGTGACAAGGTCAACAGAGAGACGGGATTTCTCCGTTCACGTTGCTTCCATTATGAACACCACTTTCTTCTTGTTGAACTTGTTATAGTTGATGAAAGTGTTCATTTAACCACTCATAAAATAAAATCAAAATAACAATTAACTTATAATAGCACATAATCTCAGGAAACCACTCATGCATTCAGTCAAACATTAAAAAAAACTTGTAAATATAAAGTTAATAATAAAACCTTGCTTGAGATGGAATATACTATTTAAATCAATTATATTTTTCTTGATGGTGGTTATGAAAGAAATTTCATTCAGCTTTTATAGGAAAATATGTTTGTGGACTTATTAATTGACATACCATATTCAGAATTACTGATATATTTAAGGATAAGAATGACTTTTGAAAAATTTATAGATATGTACACTTGAATTTTGGTAATTATTATGAAATATATCTTAGGATAAAGTTACTAGTGTACATTGTAAATGAAATCACATACAACTGGCTTTTATAGTAAAAATGTGATTATGAACTTATTAATTGGTATACCAAATTTTTATTTATTTATTTATTATATGTATATATATATATATATATATATATATATATATATATATATATATATATATATATATATATATATATATATATATATATATATATATATATATATATATATATATATATATATATATATATATATATATGTATGTATGTATGTATGTATGTATGTATGTATGTATGTATTCTTGAAAAAATATACGGATACGTCACCTTGAATGATGGTGTTTAAGCTTAAATAATTTTAGGATTAGGTTTTCTAGTTGGACACTGTTATGAGATCACATACAGAATTGATTAAAAGATCTATTTTAAATAGAATTGTAAAAAGAACTAAATATATTTCATAAGGAATATATTGAAGTCATAATGCGCCAATTCTTACACTATTTAACAACACGTCATAAGTGTTAAGTCTAATTCCATTAAAGGGAAGGAAACAATTATTGATTACTCTTTCAATTACGAGTATTTATCTTGTTCAACATGTAATAATAAAATAAGAGTTCGTTGAATCAAACTTCCATCATCTTCTTTGTCTATGTAACAATTTTTAAAAATTTTGATTCAAGAATTCTATTCTTTCAAAATTTTAAGGGTAAAATCTAACCGAACATCTATGGTCATTTATTTATGAATGATATCATGTAATTATGTAAGAACGTATTTATGTTAGTATACATTAAATATAGAAGAGTTGGACTTGTACTTGAGGCTTGGGCTTGTATCGGAACTTAAAATAAATATTTTCTCTATAAAACAATGTTTTTAGAGACTAGAATAATATATATATAGAAAAAATTGTCATATGATATATGTATCCTTAATGCCGTAGAAAATAGATTCAACATTAAAGTGCCCAAGAGAAAAAATAACTGAAGATAGATACAATTATAGTTTATGTACACTCAACATCATTTTTGAGAAATCTTTTCACAATATCCAGGCATGGTTGCAAAATGGTATTCCTCCACACTTCGTCAACGTCTTCTTTTCTATCTCCTTTGAAAACGTCAGTAGCAATAATATGGTGCACCAACCACATTTTCTCATTTATTAACCGTTGAATCTTGTCAATTTGGTGACAAATTAATAAACGAGTATTATGCTTGATACTCACAATTGACGTTTGAAGCATCACCTTCTTTGATTCATCATCTTTGTTTATATTTATGTAACGACCCGCTAGGTCGTTTTGAGAATTCGAACTATCTTGACTCTTCCGTAGAAATTAAAATATAAATTTAAAAATATTCGATAACCACGATTATTTAATTGTCGAATATTTGTTAAATGATTAATATAGCTGAATATTTAATGGGCCAAAGTCTATATCTAGGGAGAAAACTATTTTTTTGGATCTATTGAGATCCTTTTTAAAAGAACGGAAAAAAATTATTCTTTTTTTTGTATTTTCATTTATTTTGCATCAACCTAAGGTGGGGGCATTAAATGCCATTAATGATGCTCATTTTAATAGTGGCATTTGATATACCTATTTCTTTAGAAATTTATTAAGCATTCTGACCGAATAGATTTAAAGGGAAAAAAAATGGGGAAGCACATTTACAGTGCATTTTTCTGGTTTTGTTAATTAATGAAAATGGTTCTTAATTTATTTATTAACATAATTTAGTTACTAGTATTAGTATGTTAGCATTAGAGAATTTAGTTTTGGGTGTATTGTATTGTATAAATATTCGTATTGATGATGGGAGGATATTAGTAATAGTATGTATATCTGGAAATTTTTTTGGGTTGTGCAAATTGTTATATCAATTGATTCCTAATGACTAGTTGGTTAATTAAGTGGGTTACCGTAAGTATTGAGGTTGTTGGATCAGAGTAGAGGAAATTGTTTATATTAATTATAAAGTTTAATCATTAAATAAGGATGAAGTATAATCATTAGGCAAAAAGAAAATAGAAAATCATTGGCAAACAAACCTGATTCCATATATGGAATCTGCGAAAATTTCATGGCCATTATTTTATTTAACTTTTTGTGGGTTAAGTTACTTCAAATTAATTATTGGCCTTAAACTTTTTATTTTATTATTTATTTATTTAATTGTCATATAGTAATACTCCTTGAAGTTTATGGGTATAGCTAACCAAATTTTGGTGGTATTGTGTTACGTGAGTATCATTAGATTCATAATATTTTGAGGAGTTGAGGCTTAATATTAGGCTTGAAATTTAGCAAATAGAATCTTTGACATATAAAATATATCAAGAGTAGGAGCTTGATTGGAGATATGAGTGAGTTTTGGAGTTTAGATTAGACATATAAATTGAGTACCTATGAACTCGCTTACTTACGAATATTGAACAATTGATAGATTCGGAACGTTCCGAAGCTTTGCGAAAAGGAAAGGAAAAATCTTGAAGATTGGTGACACGAGTGCGGAATTTAAGGTATGTTAAGACTTTTTAGACTTCTTGAAGGACATTTTCCCAATTAAAGATTTAAAAAAATGAAATAACAATGGGTAAGAGCGAAAGATGAGGGTCTCGTATCAGTGGTGTCACGGGCATTGGTACAAGTATCGGTGTTATAAAAGGGAAAGTTACCACTATAGAATGCGGATTGTAATTTGAGAATGCCAAAGCATATGGGCATTAGCTGATATATTATTGACTTGAAATTCTTGTGTGATTGTGTTTTCTTTATTACACCCATATAATTGTGATAATTAAGGTGGTTATGTATTATGTTGATACTTGATTGATTGAGGTGCATCATCATCCCCTTATTTGAAATAATATTGTGTACGTGCATTGACATGAGATTGAGTATAAGTTGGGCACGTAGATATCGTCCGTGCTGGTGATGGTGAGATATTAAGATTGTAATTTGGGCACGTAGAGATCGTCCGTGCGAAATTTGTTTGATTTTATGATAGTGCGTTGAGATCGTCCGCACAGACACGTGGAGATCATCCGTGTCGGTATATGGACCTTGCAAGTCCCCCATGGGTCATGAACTCTCGATGTATTTCCGAGGAGTATCATGTATATACGATTGAGAGAGTACTGGGTATTCTGAGATATATCATTTCATGGCATTGCATTTCATCACATCCTTCATTCGTGATGATTATGTGTTTTATTTGGTGGTTGGAAAGTAATTGATGTTGGATTACCTCTATTTGATGAAACTTAACCGGTAAGTGTAATATAGACTTGTATAAATAAATAATTGATTTTTTTCTTATATAAACAAGGGACTACTACTTCTTCGTTGTCGGTCAATGAGATATACTGGGTTTACGTGATTTCATACTCATACTACACTTGTTGCACTCTTTGTGGTGCAGATTCGATTCCTAGTAGGAGCACATCTTGTGGAGCAATATTAGTCCGAATTGGAGTGTCTTGGAGTTGTGGTGAGATGCTTGCCTATTCCGTGACCCACACCTCCCTCTATCTTTTACTTATTCTATCATTTAGTATTCAGACAAGATATCCCTTATGTTAGATTTGTCATTTTAGTTTCAGACTTGCATCGTATTTTAGAAGCTCTTTTACTTAAGACACCAATTCTTGGGGTGGTATTTTATTTAGTTTCCACATTTCGTACTTATAAGGAACTCAGTTTTGGAGATTTTTTTGCTAATTGTTTGTCTTTTTACTTATTAGTTGGTTAAGATTGGTTAATTATGTTGGTTGGCTTACCTATTGGTAGGGAACATAGGTGCCATCACTGATGAATTTGGGTCGTGATAATTTGGTATCAGATCCCTAGGTTCATCGGTCTCATGAGTACAAAAGCAATGTCTAGTAGAGTCTTGCGGATCGGTATGAAGACGTCCATACCTATCTTCGGGAGGCTATAGGACATTTAGTAAATATTCTGTTCTTCCATTCATTATCGTGCACACTTGACCTTGTTGAAATTCTAATCTTGATATCTCATTCTCTTAGATGGCGAGGACTCGTACATCGGCAAGTGGTGGTCACGATCTTATTCCTGCGCCTGCTTCTGGGAACACTATCCGAGGTATAGGTAGGGGACGTGATCGAGGTCGAGGTCGGGGTAGGGGACGTATTGCAGCACGTGTGGAAGGTCAAGTACCAATAGCTACACAGGGTCGTGATAGGTTTGTACCTCCTGATGCAAATGTTATTCATGGGGATGTGCAAGATCGTGTCGAGGGGGATGGGCCAGCTCAGGCTCCACCTAGTACTATTGTCACAATGCTTCAAGATACCTTGACTCGTATGTTAGGAAACCTAGAGGGGATGGCTCAAGCAGGAGATTTGCCTCACTTCTGATGGCTCACAAACCTGTGTTGGAGGTCAGACTCCAGATCCGATAGTTGCTCCAGATTCTCAGACTCCCAGGACTCAGCCAACTGCTGCTGTAGCTCCTCGTTTGGATAGTATGGAGTTTCCAGATATTGCATCACATTTGGCGAACAGGCCTTCTATGATCATTGATGAGCAAAAGATGTTTGGGAGGTTCGAACTAATGAATTCTCCTACTTATACTGGTGATTTAACTGAGGATGCGTATGAATTTATAGTTAGTTGTCATGATAGGTTGCATAATCTTGGATTAATGGAGTCTCATGGAGTTGACTACACAAAGTTTCAGATGACTGGCTCTGCCAAGCAGTGGTGGAGGGATTATATTAGTAGTAGGCCAGCTGGATCCCCTCCACTATCCTGGACTCAATTTACTCAGGTATTTTTATCCAAATTTGTTCCACGCAGTGAGAGGGAGCGCAAAAGGGCCGATTTTGAGGGTTTGCATCAAGGTGGTATGTCAATTGCAGAGTATGAGGGTAAATTTCATGCGTTGGCTAGGCATGCTTCGATGATACTTCCCACAGAGGCTGAGAGAGTGAGAAGGTTTTTAAGGGGCTGATTATTTCGATTCGTCTAGGAGTTTCTCAGGTTGCTGCTTCTGATGTTCCGTTTCAGAAAGTGGTAGATGCTGCTAAGGAGTTATAGATGATTCGACGTGAGGGATTTGAGCAGCGTGAGGGAAAGAGGACCCGTTATTCAGGTGATTATGGTGGTACTCCACCTAGGAATCGAGGTCATGTAGGGAGAGGTTATCACTCTCAGTCTAGCAGACCCATTCATACTGCTATACTTGTGTATGAGGCTAGTTACGCTAGGCATAGTTCTTCGAGCTCAGTGCATACTTCACAGGTTTCATCTTCTAGACCTATAGTTCGTGGAGGGTATTCTGGTCATTCAGGTTCCTCTCATCAGCCTGCGTCTCGTAGGGGCTGTTTTGAGTGTGGTGATATGGGACACTTTGTGAGAGATTACCCTAGGACCAGACGAGGTGGCTTACATCAGGAGACGAAGTGGCTTACATCAGGGTTCTCAGACTTCGACTTTCAGGGCTGCAAAACCTCTAGCTAGGGGTGGTGTACAGAGTGGTAAAGGTGGTTCTCATTCAGGTAGAGGTGGTTCTCCTTCTGGTCGAGGTGGTAGTCGTAGAGGTTCACAATCTGAGGGAGGGCGTTCTCACTATTATGCTTTTTCGGGTAGGCCAGAGGCTGAGGCTTCAGATGCTGTTATCACAGGTATTATTCCGGTTTGTCATCGACCAGCTACTGTATTATTTGATCTAGGCTCTACTTATTTTTATGTGTCCACATATTTTGCTCCTAGTCTGGATATATCATGTGAGTCCCTTGATTTGCCGATACATGTTTCTACTCCTGTCGGGGATTCTGTAGTTGTAGATCGGGTGTATCGATTATGTATTATTACCTTGATGGGGTATGACACTTATGTAAATTTAAAGGTTTTAGATATGGTAGATTTTGATATGATTCTTGGTATGGATTGGTTATCTTCTTACCACGCAATTTTAAATTGCCATGCCAAGACACTTACTTTAGCTATGCCTAGAATTTCTATAGTAGAATGGAGAGGTTCTCTTAGTCACCTTCCTAAGGATGTGATATCATTTCTTAAGGCTTGTCATTTGGTACAGAGAGGATGTTTGGCTTACTTGGCACACATTCGAGATACTAGTGTTGAGACTCCTATGCTTGAGTCTATTCCAGTGGTGAGTGAATTTTCAGAGGTATTCCCGAACGATTTGTCAGGTCTTCCACCAGAACGTCATATTGATTTTTGTATTGATGTGGAGCCAGGCACTCAGCCTATTTCCATTCCTCCTTATCGTATGGCACCGGATGAATTGAAAGAGTTGAAGGAGCATTTGCAGGATTTGTTGAGCAAGGGTTTTATTAGACCAAGTGTATCTCCTTGGGGTGCTCCAGTGTTATTTGTGAAGAAGAAAAATGGATCTACGCGTATGTGTATTGACTATCTGCAGTTGAACAAGGTAACCATCATAAATAAGTACCCGATACCTCGTATTGATGATTTATTTGATCAGTTGCAGGGTGCTTCAGTTTTCTCCAAGATTGATTTGAGATCTGGCTATCATCAGCTAAAGGTTAGGGCGGAGGATATCCCTAAGACAGCTTTTCGAACACGTTATGGCCATTACGAGTTTTTGGTGATGTCTTTTGGATTAACTAATGCCCCTGCAGCTTTTATGGAACTGTATTTGGATTCCTTTGTTATTGTCTTCATAGATGATATATTGATATGCTCACGCACTAAGAAGGAACATGAGCATCATTTGAGGATTGTGCTTGGGATTCTAAAGGAGAAGAAGCTTTATGCAAAGTTTTCAAAGTGTGAGTTCTGGCTTAGTTCGATAGCATTCTTGGGACATGTAGTGTCCAAGGAGGGTATTATGGTGGATCCTAAGAAGATTGAGGCCAATATAGATTGGGTCAGAGCTGCTTCAGTTACTGAGATCCAGAGTTTCTTAGGCTTTGCAGGTTATTATCGACGGTTTGTAGAGGGTTTCTCATCCATTGCATCTCCAATTACTAGATTGACACAGAAAGAGGTGACTTTTCAGTGGTCTGACGAGTGTGAGGTTAGTTTCCAAAAGCTTAAGACTTTATTGACTACTGCTCCGATTTTGACCCTACCGTGGAGGGAGAGGTTTTTTTTGTATATTGTGATGCTTCTCGGATTGGTATTGGTTGTGTATTGATGCAGAAGGTAAAAGTGATAGCTTATGCTTCGAGGCAGTTGAAGGTTCATGAGAAGAACTACCCTATTCATGATTTAGAGTTGGCGGCTATTGTGTTTGCATTGAAGATTTGGAGGCATTATCTCTATGGTGTTCATTGTGAGGTGTTCACGGATCATCGTAGTCTCCAGTATATATTCAATCAGACGGATCTCAATTTAAGGCAGCGGAGATGGTTGGAGTTGCTCAAGGACTACGACATGACTATTATTTATCATCCACGCAAGGCAAATGTTGTAGCAGATGCGTTGAGTCGGAAGGAGGTAAGAATGGATAGTCTAGCCACGTTACAGGTTGGCGAGCTTCCTTTAGCTAGGCATGTCCAATCCTTGGCCAATAGCTTTGTGAGACTTGATATTTCAGAAACTGGTAAGGTGTTGGCTTATATGGAGGCTAGGTAATCCTTGTTGGAGCAGATTCAGGCTCAACAGTTTGATGATGGTGATTTATGTAAGATTAGAGACAAGGTGTTAAATGGAAAAGCCAAGGCTGTAATTCTTGATAGTGAGGTAGTTTTGAGGATTAAAGGTCGTATATGTGTTCCTCGTACATGTGATTGATTAGATTGATCATGGAGGAGGCTCATAGTTCGAGGTACTCTATTCATCCGAGGGCTACTAAGATGTATCGTGACTTGAAGCAGCATTATTGGTTGTGTCGTATGAAGAGGGACATAGTAGATTTTGTATCCCGGTGTCTGAATTGTCAGCAAGTGAAGTATGAACACCAAAAGCCTAGAGGTGTGACATAGAGGATGCCTATACCTAAGTGGAAGTGGGAGCGTATTGCTATGGACTTTGTGTTAGGATTGCCACGTACCTTGGTTAAGTTTGATGCTATATGGGTCATTGTGGATCGACTGACTAAGTCTGCACACTTTGTACCAGTTTAGACTACCTATTACTTAGAGAAGTTAGCCAAGATCTATATTCGAGAGATAGTTCGTTTGCATGGGGTTCCTATATCTATTATTTCAGACCATGGCACCCAATTTACATCTCATTTATGGCGGTCTATGCAGAAGGAGTTGGGCACTCGTGTGGATCTCAGTATAATTTTTCACCCTCAGACTGATGGTCAATCTGAACGAACTATCCAGGTTCTTGAGGACATGTTGCGGGAGTGTGTGATTGACTTTGGTGGTCAGTGGGATCAGTTCTTGCCATTAGCAGAGTTTACTTAGAATAAAAGTTACCATTCAAGCATTGAGATGGCACTATTTGAGGCATTGTATGGTAGGATATGTCGATCTCCAATTGGTTGGTTTGATGCATTTAAGGTTAGACCGTGGGGTACAAATTTGCTGAGGGGGTCCTTGGACAAGGTCAAATTGATCCAAGATAGACTTCTCATGGCTCAGAGTAGGCAAAAGAGTTATGTAAATTGGAAGGTTCGTGATTTGAAGTTTATGGTTGGAGAGAGGGTTCTACTGAAGGTTTCACCCATGAAGGGTGTGATGAGATTTGAAAAGAAGGGCAAGTTGAGCCCAAGGTATATTGGTCCTTTCGAGATTGTGGAGCGTATTGGTGAGGTGGCGTATCAGTTGGCTTTGCCACCTGGTTTGTCAGGTGTCCATCCTGTATTTCATATTTCGATGCTGAAGAAGTATCATTAGGGTGGTGCTCATGTGATTCAGTTAGGATTCAGTGTCACTTGATCAGAATTTGACTTTTGAGGAGGAGCCGTTTACCATTTTGGATAGGCAAATTAGAAAGTTGAGGTCAAAAGAGATTGCTTCAGTGAAGGTTCAATGGATGCATCGTCCAGTTGAGGAGGCTACATGGGAGACCGAGTCAGACATGAGGAGTAAATATCCTCAGCTTTTTGAGCGTTCAGGTGAGTTATTTTTCTTTTTTTTACGTTCGAGGACGAACGTTTATTTAAGTGGTAGGTGATGTAACGACCATTTTGAGAACTCGAACTATCTTGACTCTTCCATAGAAATTAAAATAGAAGTTTTAAAATATTTGGTAACCACGATTATTTAGTTGTCGGATATTTGTTAAATGATTAATATAGCTGAATATTTAATGGGCCAAAACAGTACCTAATTTAATTAAGACCCCTTTTATCACTTGGCCCATACATTGAACTAAGTTAAATGAGTGATTAGCATAACCCCAGTAACACATTCTGGCAAAACGTGTAGGGAAAAAGATACCGCAGAATTCAGGTGAACGAAATATTCTCAAACTTTTCAATTCTCCATTTGAGTATGTTGTAAAAGTGAATTAAATTGTTATTTCATATTATTTTTTTCAAAGTCTATATCTAGGGAGAAAACTATATTTTTGGATCTATTGAGATCCTTTTTAAAAGAACGGAAAAAAATTATTCTTTTTTTTTATTATTTTCATTTATTTTGCATCAACCTAAGGTGGGGGCATTAAATGCCATTAATGATGCTCATTTTAATAGTGGCATTTGATATACCTATTTCTTTAGAAATTCATTAAGCATTCTGACCGAATAGATTTAAAGGGAAAAAAAATGGGGAAGCACATTTACAGTGCATTTTTCTGGTTTTGTTAATTAGTGAAAATGGTTCTTAATTTATTTATTAACATAATTTAGTTACTAGTATTAGTATGTTAGCATTAGAGAATTTAGTTTTGGGTGTATTGTATTGTATAAATATTCGTATTGATGATGGGAGGATATTAGTAATAGTATGTATTGTTGGAAATTTTTTTGGGTTGTGCAAATTGTTAATTCAATTGATTTCTAATGACTAGCAGATTAATTAAGTGGGTTACCGTAAGTATTGATGTTGTTGGATTAGAGTAGAGGAAATTGTTTATATTAATAATAAAGTTTAATCATTAAATAAGGATTAAGTATAATCATTGGGCCAAAAAAAATAGAAAATCATTGGCAAACAAACCTGATTCCATATACTGAATCTGCGAAAATTGCGTGGCCATTATTTTATTTAACTTTTTGTGGGTTAAGTTACTTCAAATTAATTATTGGCCATAAACTTTTTATTTCATTATTTATTTAATTAATTGTCATATAGTAATACTCCTTGAAGTTTATGGGTATAGCTAACCAAATTTTGGTGGTATTGTGTTACATGACTATCATTAGATTCAAAATATTCTGAGGAGTTGAGGCTTAACACTAGGCTTAAAATTTAGCAAATAGAATCTGACATATAAAATATATCAAGAGTAGGAGCTTGATTGGAGATAAGAGTGAGTTTTGGAGTTGAGATTAGACATATAAATTGAGTACCTATGAACTCGCTTACTTACGAATATTACACAATTGGTAGATTCGAAACGTTCCGAAGCTTTGCGAAAAGGAAAAGAAAAATCTTGAAGATTGGTGACACGAGTGCGGAATTTAAGGTATGTTAAGACTTTTTAGACTTGTTGAAGGACGATTTCCTAATTAAAGATTAAAAAAATGAAATAGACAATGGGTAAGGGCGAAAGATGGGGGTCTCGTATCAGTGGTGTGACGGGCATTGGTACAAGTATCGGTGTTATAAAAGGGAAAGTTACTACTATATAATGTGGATTATAATTTGAGAATGTCAAAATATATGGGCATTAGCTGATATACTATTGGCTTGAAATCCTTGTGTGATTGTGTTTTCTTGATTACACCCATATAATTATGATAATTGAGGTGGTTATGTATGATGTTGATACTTGATTGATTGAGGTGCACCATCATCCCTTTATTTGAAATAATATAGTGTACATGCATTGACATGAGATTGAGTATAAGTTGGGCACGTGGAGATCGTCCGTGCTGGGGATGGTGAGATGTTAAGATTGTAATTTGGTCACGTGGAGACCATCCGTGCGAAATTTGTTTGATTTTATGATAGTGCCTTGAGATCGTCTGCACAGACACTTGGAGATCATCGTGTCGGTACATGGACCCCGCGAGTCCCCCATGGGTTATAAACTCTCGCTGTATTTCCGAGGAGTATCATGTATATACGGTTGAGAGAGTACTGGGTATTCTGAGACATATCATTTCATGGCATTGCATTTCATCACATCCTTCATTCTTGATGATTATGTGTTTTATTTGGTCGTTGGAAGGTAATTGATGTTGGATTACCTCTATTTGATGAAACTTGACCGGTAAGTGTAATATAGACTTGTATAAATAAATAATTAATTTTTTCTTATATAAACAAGGAACTACTACTTCTTCGTTGTCGGTCAATGAGATATACCGGGTACACGTGGTTTCGTACTCATACTACACTTGTTGCACTCTTTGTGGTGCAGATTCGATTCCCAGTAGAAGCAGATATCGTGGAACAATTTGAGTCCGAGTTGGAGTGTCTTGGAGTTGTGGTGAGATGCTTGGCTGTTCCGTGGCCAGCACCTCCCTCTATCTTTTACTTATTGTGTCATTTCGTATTCAGACAGGATATCCCTTATGTTAGATTTGTCATTTTAGTTTCAGACTTGCATTCTATTTTAGAAGCTCTTGTACTTAAGACACCAATTCTTGGGGTGATGTTTTATTTAGTTTCCGCATTTCTTACTTATAAGAAACTCAGTGCTGGAGATTTTTTTGCTAATTGTTTGTCTTTTTACTCATTAGTTGGTTAAGCTTGGTTAATTATGTTGGTTGGCTTATCTATTGGTTGGGAACATAGGTGCCATCACGACTTATGAATTTGGATCGTGACAATTTATTTATTTACTTAAATATTAGTCCATTTCGGGGACATCAATGGACCGGCGGATTCCTTTAGTGTAGTCAGCATCTAGAATGAAAATCTGTTGCACCTCCTTCACTAGCCCTAAATGTAACATAAATTTAAGAAGAGTTTTATTTTGTAAAACATAAATTTGATAACCAAAAATATTATTAAGAAAATTATATAAGAAAAGTTTTTATCTATACGCATGATTGTAACTTGATTGATGTACAATAATTACCTGCATTGACCATTTCATCAACCCTCATGTCAACTCTACGATTCAATACTGATTGTCCTACATCAATCCAAATAAAGCATGTATCATACTTATATTTGAACATGAACACAGGGTCTTCCACAAGTTTTTCAATATACGAATTTGTCCCTCCAACAATAATTGGAACACGTTGAGCATTCCAAATTTTTTCTATGTAGACAATAGCTTTCAAGCAAAAATCTTCAGCTGTGAAGTAAGAATCTTGCTCAATTTCACTTAGAAAAATGTGATAAATTAACTTTCTGAGTATTGGAATAAATATTGTTTCAATAGTAGAGTATATTATCTACTAGAATCTACAATTACTACTATTAAATTATCTAGGTAGTCATTTGATATAAATATTATTGGAATTAGATATATATACCTAACAAATAGTGTCGTACACCTTGTTTCTCAGTATGCGTGATCTTGTTTGTAACAATTTCAAGGCCCTTATATACTTGCATTTTGTCGGAGTTAATTATTTCTCCTTTTAAATGAGTGGCAAGGTCAACAGAGAGACGGGATTTCCCCGTTCCCGTTGCTCCCATTATGAACACCACTTTCTTCTTGTTCAACTTGTTATTGTTGATGAAAGTGTTCATTTTAGCTACACATAAAAAATAATTAACTTATAATAGAAAATAATCTCAGGAAACCACTCATGCATTCAGTCAAACATTAAAAAAAACTTGTAAATATAAAGTTAATAAATAGAAACTTTGCTTGAGATGGAATATACTATGTAAAAAAATTATATTTTTCTTGATGGTGGTTATGAAAGAAATTGCATTCAGGTTTTATAGGAAAATATGTTTGTGGACTTATTAATTGACATATCATATTCAGAATTACTGATATATTTAAGGATAAGAATGACTTTTGAAAAACTTATAAATATGTACACTTGAATTTTGGTAATTTTTATAAAACATATTTAGAATAAAGTTACTAGTGTACATTGTAAAGGAGATCACATACAACTGATTTTATAGTAAAAATGTGATTTTAAACTTATTAATTGGTATATCAAATTTTTGTTTATTTATATATTTAGGATATATAAAAATAGTTCTTGAAAAAATATACGGGTATGTCACCTTGAATGTTGGTGTTTAAGCTTAAATAATTTTGGAATTAGGTTTTCTAGTTGGACACTGTTGTGAGATCACATTATACAGAATTGATTAAAAGATCGAATTTAAATAGGATTGTAAAAAGATGTAAATATATTTCATAAGGAATATATTTAAATGATAAAGCGTCAATTCTTACACTATTTAACAACACGTCATAAGTGTTAAGTCTAATTCCAATAAAGGAAAGGGAACAATTATCGATTACTCTTTCAATTATTTATCTTGTGCAACATGTAATAATAAAATAAGAGTTCATTGAATCAAGCTTCCATCATATTGATTGAATTAGGTAGAATATATTTTCTTAAATCATCATTACCGATAGATTGCAACTTTACTATTTTCTCTTCTTTGTCTATGTAACAATTTTTAAAATTTTGATTCAAGAATTCTATTTTTTCAAAATTTTAAGGATAAAATCTTTCCGAACATTTATGGTCATTTATTTTCTCGACATTATGAATGATGTAATGTAATTGTGTAAGAACGTATTTATGTTAATATATATTAAATATAAAAGACTTGGACCTGGAATTGGGGCTTGAGTTGGATCGGAACTTAAAATAAATATTTTCTCTATAAATAACAATGTTTTTAGAGACAAGAATAATATATATATAGAAAAAAATTTCATACCATATATATATCCTTAATGTTGTACAAAATAGGTCCAACATTAAAGTGCCCAAGAGAAAAAAAATAATTGAAGATAGATACAATGATAGTTTATGTACACTCAACATCATTTTTGAGAAATCTTTTTACAATATCAAGGCATGGTTGCAAAACGGTATTCCTCCACACTTCGTCAACGTCTTCTTTTCTATCTCCTTTGAAAACGCCAGTAGCAATAATATGGTGCACCAACCACATTTTCTCATTTATTAACCATTGAATCTTGTCAAGTTGGTGACAAAACTAATAAACTAGAATTATGCTTGATACTCGCAGTTGACGTTTGAAGAATCATCTTCTTTGATTTTTCATCTTCGTTTATATTTATTACTTTCCTTAAATATTTGTCCATTTTGGGGACATCAATGGACTGTCGGATTCCTTTGGTGTAGTTTGCATCTGGAATGAAAATCTGTCGCACATCATCCACTAGCCCTAAATGCAACATAAATTTAAGTAGAGCTTTATTTTGGTGAAACATAAATTTGATAACCAGAATTATTCTTAAGAAAATTATACAATATTTTTTTTTATCTGTATGCATGATTGTATCTTGATTGATGTACAAAAATTACCTGCATTGATCATTTCATCAACTCTCATGTCAACTCTACGATTTAATACTGATTGCTTTACATAAATCCAAAGAAAGCATGTAACATACTTATATTTGAACATGAACACAGGGTCTTTCACGAGTTTTTAAATATACGAATTTGACTCTCTAACAATAATTGAAACACGTTGAGCATTCAAAAAAATTCTATGTAGACAATAGCTTTCAAGCAAAAATCTTTAGCTGTGAAGTCAGAATCTGGCTCAATTTCATCTAAGAAAATGTGATAAAATTAACTTTTTCTGTATTGAAATAAATAATATTTCAATAGTAGAGTATATTTTTCACTAGAATCTACAATTACTACTATCAAATTATCTAGGTAGTCATTTGATATAAATATTATTGGAATTAAATATATATACCTAACAAATAGTGCCGTACACCTTGTTTCTCAGTGTGCGTGATGTTGTTTTTAACAATTTCAAGGCCCTTATAAACTTGAATTATGTCGGAGTTGATTATTTCTCCTCGAAAATTGATGGCAAGGTCAACAGAGAGACAGAATTTCCCCGTTCTCGTTACTCCGATTATGAACACCACTTTCTTCTTGTTGAACTTGTTATTTTTAATGAAAGTGTTCATTTTAGCTACACATAAAATAAATCAAAATAATAATTAACTTTAATAGCAAATAATCTCAGGAAACCACTCATGCATTCAGTCAAACATTAAAAAAAACTTGTAAATATAAAGTTAATAAATAGAAACCTTTCTTGAAATGGAAAATACTATGTAAAAAAACTATATTATTCTTGATGGTGGGTATAAAAGAAATTGCATTCAGCTTTGTCACGATCCAAAACGAGTCCTGAGTGGCATCCACACTTAACTACCTAGATGGCGAACCAACGAATTTAACCTCAAATTATATTATACAAGAATAATGCAGAAGCTCAAAATATAATTAAATATCGTTTCCCAAAATCTTGAAAGTTATCACAACAAGGACATTTAATCGTTAATTACTAAGTCTAAGAGTATCAAAGACACCAAAGTAAATGAAATACAGTAATTTGTCTCCGAAAACTAAAGACATCAGGTAATGACCAAGAGAATTCAACTCAAGCTCGAATGAATAGCTCACTCTTGAACCTGATATGCTGAGACTGGCTAGAGCTGAGGGCGAGTCAAATTCGCTGGTACACTAGCTGCACTCAATAAAAGGAAAACAAAGCAAAATACTAGTAGGGCTCAGTACAGGGCAGCATGTACTGAGTAGGTATCATCGGCCAACCCAAAATATAAATCAATATACAATGAATAATAGTATGAAATCAACTATGACACTTAACCGGTAGCAAGCAACAAACAACATGAAAAAGTGATAACGAAAGCCAGTACACAATCACTCACAATATCCAGTACACATATGAGGATTCATGTCTCCACACCACAGTCATTTGGGAAATGGGTTCTTTGAGATTGAGTATATTAAGTTAATTCAAAATTCCTTTTCTTTAATTTTATCGTGTCGGAATGTGACACTCTGATCTCTTCTACCGTGTTGGAATGTGACACTACGATCCCGTATACCGTATCGGAATGTGACACTCTGATCCAATTATATCGTGTCGGAACGTGACACTCCGATCCAATTATATCGTGTCGGAACGTGACACTCCGATCAAATTATACCATTAATTTTCATTTATTATCACCATTTTCAATTCATTGATAATATTTCATCAAGCCTTCTTTATTCAAGGCATCACTTCGATAAAGAGGGTTCAAGAATATAAATTCCACGGTCTCAGGATTTCAGACCAATCACAAAACACACAACCAGGCCACACAACCACACAATCAAGTACATAGAAAACTTCACAATATCATTCAATGCATATCAATCACTATTAAGATTTTACTATCAAATAGCATAAACCATAACCATCTCCTCCGAAGAATCGAAGTGAAAAAGTTACTTCTCCACTACTTTTCCTTTCTCAATGACGCCGAAGCTTCCAAATCTATAAAGTATACGATATTTGTAAGTAGACACACTCAATTGTATATCAAGTTTCAACCTTGATTTCAATTAATAGGTTAAATCCTATGTATCTTGAATTTAAGACTAAGCTTAAGTCTCAATTTCTTTAATATTATAAATGTAATAGAACACACCTACTGTTTAATTACCCATATCAATATATCATAATTCCATTCATAATATGATATACAGATTTATAATATTATTAAAATAAATGCCACTGGTTACGGACCAGTGGCAGCCAACACCTTAATTGATCATTAATCCAAAGTCAATTCATTAACTAACCAATCATTATTCTTCACTAATTAGCCACCAATTTTTATCTTTTCCAAGTCCAAGAACGTTAACAACATTTACCATTTGCAATTTAACTCACCACTCCATTCTCTTCTTTATCATTCACAAACTAACTCAATGTAATAATAATAATTATATAATCTCTACATGCATGACACTCCAACTCCACCAATGGCCTTAACGATAGCCATACAATGTCACATTTAATAGGCTAATAATATTTTGCCTTAATTATCAAACTAACATCTACGTTTCCAAGAGAAACTTTTCCATTCAACCTATTTTCAACCAAACACACTAAATATAATAATATTGTCCATCGACTAAAAATTAATAACATTATTATATTATTACTAAGCAACAGCAACAATTATGTCTATATATTCTGTCGTATAATTACCTAATAATTTCTATTCTTCTTCTCAATCATCAACTTAAATTCTTTTCCAAATTCCAAGGCACTTTAGTGGGTATTAAATCCACTCAAATTACACACACCAATATTAACAATTTGCCTTATCAAATCAATAGTTACATATGCATACAAGTATTAAAATATGATAAAAATATCTATACCTGAAGTCGTCCGTCACCTTCTTTGCTAATCGTGCAGATGCCTTTTTTTTTGTTTTTTTTGTTAATGACTTACATAGTAACCCTAATTATTATTAAACTAATTATAAAAGTATGAAAGTGACCACTATTAATTTTTATGTTATTTTATTTAACCACCAACTCAATAAATTATTAAAACTACCCCACTAAATTTATAAATGTGGTGACGAATAGTCCAAAGTACCCATTTAGAATCTATTGGAAAGTATTTTATGAAATAAAAATTCTAGAACTCAAACGACCAAATTGGTCGTTGCATTAGATACTAATTTACCCATCGTTTTTCCCCGAACGATCAATAGAAGGTAAGGGTAAGAAAGGGTAGTTGTCTCAATAATTCCTTCAAAATATTAATACCTAAGGTCTCATATCAAAAGAATCAAATCAACCAATTGGAGTTCTACACCTCCTCTCAAATAATGCCTCAAATGGTGGTCATCTCAATACTCTAACGATAATTGTTGTTGTATGTAAACTCAATTAACAACAAAACTACTCTCAAGTGGACTCTTTAACTGATCGATTCTCCAACTAGACCTTGACACAACCATCAGGACAAATATTATATAGTACAACCATGAGAAAATCATTCATCAATATTGGCCACAATCAGGAGTCAACTTGAACCAGCCACCACCCACTTACAATGCAAAAACCATCATAGATCTTATCAAGATTTTCTTCTCACAGTGTAAACTTTCCACGAGATTAAGTTATATAAAAAAAATCTTTAGACATCAGGTACTCATCAAGGGAAAATTAAACTTATATAACCTAGTTTCAGTAACCATCCATCGAGCAATATACCCAAGCATACAGAACCTCTAACAACACTATCGAAATGCAAGTTTAGTAGCTATTATAGAAAAATCTTAAGAATGACAAAATTAGATCCAATGGTCCTCACATTCAATCACAGATAGTCAAAACATGATACTAATGATGATGAGATAACTCTTAGGTCATCGAACAACTGTAAATTTTCATGGTAGCTCTCTTATAAATTCTCATAAGAAAAGTTGTGCGTGTAGAATCACTAGTATTCTTTAACTATCCAAAACAACACAAAATCTTTCATAACTGGAATGAACAAGTCTAACCAAAGATGTCACCTCACCAGGAGGATAATCACAGAATCAGTACACCCGATCCACTACTAGGGACTCACCCATAGAAGTTAAAACATGCATGAGAATAGGTAGTGAATCATACTCCAAATCATGTCCAGGACTAAATAGGTGGTCACATAAGAATGTTCAGAACAAATGTCGAATAACTCAATATATTCCTTACATAGTGCTCACATTAAACATTTAAATTCACCTGGCTCTATCTCCTTGATTTTCTAGCTACCCACAATCACCAATTTAGTCCCTGTTATAATTGTACACATATTCTTGGTTTATCGAACCCCACATCCACTTAAGTCAACTCTCTTAATACTACAAAACATCATAACCACATCAATCATCTAACTTACTCCCAAACCATCATTAGTATCAAAATATTCTTAACAAATACATGTTCAAACTATGGCTTTCTCTCTTTCTATTTGAGCATTTCATGACAAATATGAGTCCCAACTAAGGCTAATATCACTAATTTAAAATTTGATAGTACCTTTCCATCGAGATAAAACTATTAAATCACACCCCAAAGTCAACTTCTCACCACTTCCACATACCATGATTTAGCTGCCATTCTAAAACATCACATACATCGTGCCAACATTTAAGGAAATTCTCGGTCACTCAAAATAAGTATATATACTATGAGCATGTAACCTCTATTAACTATCAAATGTCAATGTAACACATCATAATATTCTATCTAGTCCCATCAATATAGTAGTATTAATCCAACTCAAAATTTTTAATAACCATGTAGAAATATATCACACCTTGTGCATCATTCTTAAGTCATTTATCTTAATTTGAGCAATCTAACCCCACATAAAACTCTAAATTTGTCGTAGCTCACTGTTTGTCATCCAAATCAAAACTCAATCTTTATAAAAATCGATGATAAACTCGTAGTAAGTCTTTACCGAACTAGTTCACATCTCACAAATTTTATCTTATTTTAATTATGACTCTAGTTTCTTTAAATTCTATTTGAGTGGTGCCCCAACATCTCTTAAAACTTGTCATACACCCACATTACTCACTAAATAGTAGAAAATCACAACCTTAGATACTCACAAGTCTTTATTACATATAAAATTTAAACAACAAATCCTAATCCTATAATTTCATCCCAATTACAATTTCTCACGAATTGTTTTTTTTTTTACCATCATGCTTAGTCAACCATTTTTATCACCACGAAGTGAACCTTTTCCTCGATCTGAGACATTAAACTTAGGTATACCAATCAAATTCAAGGGACTAACCCAATTTTATATGCACTTTCTTTATAAAATCTTCAATTTACTTCACCCAAATATACTCACTAGGGGTTTCTTTCCCTGTAAGTTTGTCATTCTAGTATATGTCTACCCTTTGAAGCTTGAGATAAAATCATCAGTACTCATTTAGATGCTTTAAGATACATTTCACAACCCAAATGTATTAATATTGTACCAAAGATCCGCCACTTAAAATTTTATTTAAAATAATGCTCAATCTAAACACCCGTACTAATAAACTAGTTGGTTTCTCAAATGTGAAAGAACCACCGAATCTCGTTATCTAAGCATGTCATACCACTAATAAATCCTTAAGTAGTTAGTATTCACACTTGAAAATCGACGTATTCGTTTTCACATAACATTAGTACCGTCAAAGGTTGTTAATTTCATTACTAGAACATATCATATTTATCGAGAATATCGTACCCTAATAGCTCACACATTTTTATCCATTGAATAATTGTAAAACATTATCGAATATATTCTCTCTCTAGGCCAATAAATTTACTTTACTTCTTGGATCAAGTCAATTACGAAAGCAATACACTTCAAAACTCTAACCAAGTAAGAATTGATGACCCTCTCTGATATACACTCAATCTATGGATCGTAGTAAAGATTTTGACCTTAACTAGTGCAACATGTACCTCTTGTTATTCCGTAAGTCATCTCTCCTCCTATCCCTCAAAGTATAGGGTATATAATTCTTCATGAATATTCTAGAAAAATGTTGCCTTAAGTTATAGGTAGTGTCTTTACTAACCGCCAATCAACATGAGACTATCACCTCATTTTACGTATCCTCAAAACTAGTATGTCACAAACTCAACACTAAGTCTTTCCACTATATTCATTTTATGAAGCAGCTCAAAACAATAAACATATTCAAAATCAATACTGAAGAATAAGAGTTTCAACGTTATGAAAAAGAAATCATGTTGATTACTAGTCATTACAGGCTCTATATTCAATCGAGAAAATATATTCATTTCTAAGGACACATTTTTTTTCCATGGGTTGCTATTTCAACTTTTAATATTTTAGTACTAACCATATGTTAAATAGAGTGAAGAAGTTCAGATACAAATTTGTATCACCTAGATACCAATTGGATTCAAGTAATAGCACAAAAGAAAGAAAGAAACGAGTTTTCCTAAAGTCCTATAGCCTCTTAAAGAAAATTAAAGGCGTCCCCATACCGTTCTTCCAGACTCTATTAGACTTGTTCTTGGGTTATGAGATCATTGAACCTAACGCTCTGATACCAAGTTTATCACGACCCAAACGAGTTGTGAGGCACCCACACTTAACTACCTAGGTGGGGGAACCAACGAATTTAACCTCAAATTATATTATACAAGAATAATGCAGAAGCTCAAAATCTAATTAAATATCGTTTCCCAAAAACATGAAAGTCATCAAAACAAGAACATCTAATATTTAATTACTAAGTCTAAGAGTATCAAAGACACTATAGTAAATGAAATACAGTAATTTGTGTCCGAAAACTAAGGACATCAGGTAATGACCAAGAGAATTCAACCCAAGAACGAATAAATAGCTCACCCTTGAACCTGATATGCTGAGACTAGCTAGAGCTGAGTGCGAGTCGAATTTGCTGGTACACTACCTGCACTCCATAAAAGAAAAACAAAGCAAAATACTAGTAGGGCTCAGTACGGGGAAACATGTACTGAGTAGGTATCATCGGTCAACCCAAAATAGAAATCAATATACAATGAATAATAGTACGAAATCAATTATGACACTTAACCGATAGCAAGCAACAAACAACATGAAAAAGTGACAACGAAAGCCAGTACACAATCACTCACAATATCCAGTACACATATGGGGACTCATGCCTCCACACCACACTCATTTGGGAAATGATTCTTTGAGATTGTGTATATTAAGTTAATTCAAGATTCCTTTCCTTTAATTTTATTGTGTCGTGATACTCCGATCCCATATACCGTGTCAGAACGTGACACTCCGATCACATATACCCTGTCGGAATGTGACACTACGATCCAAGAATACCATGTTGGAACGTGACACTCCGATCCAATTATACCATGTCGGAACGTGACACTCCGATCCAATTATACCATTAATTTTCATATACTATCACCAATGCAATTCATTGATAATATCTCATCAAGCCTTCTTTATTCAAGGCATCACTTCGATAAAGAGGGTTCAAGATTATAAATTCCACGGTCTCAGGATTTCAGATCAATCACAAAACACATAACCAGGCCACACAACCACACAATCAAGTACATAGAAAATTTCACAATATCATTCAATGCATATCAGTCACTATTAATAGTTTACTATCAAATAGCATAAACCATAACCTACCTCCACCGAAGAACCAAAGTGAACAAGCTACTTCTCCACTACTTTTCCTTTTCTCAATGACTCCGAAGCTTCCCAATCTATAAAGTATACGATATTTGTAAGTAGACACACTCAATTGTATATCAAGTTTCAACCTTGATTTCAATTAACATGTCAAATTCTATATATCTTGAATTTAAGCCTAAGATTAAGTCTCAATTTCTTTAATATTATAAATGTAATAGAACACACCTACTATTTAATTACCCATCTCAATATATCATAATTCCGTTTATAATATGATATAAAAATTTATAATATTATTAAAATAAATGTCACTGGTTACGGACCAGTGGCAGCCAACACCTTAATTGATCATTAATCCAAAATCAATTCATTCACTAACCAATCATTATTCTTCACTAATTAGCCACCAATTCTTATCTTTCCCAAGTCCAAGAACGTTAACAACATTTACCATTTGAAATTTAACTCACCAGTCCATTCTATTCTTTATCATTCACAAACTAACTCAATGTAATAATAATAGTTATCTAATCTCTACTTGCATGACACTCCAACTCCACCAATGGCCTTAACGATAGCCATACAATGTCACATTTAATAGGCTAGTAATATTTTGCCTTAATTATCAAACCAACATCTACGTTTCCAAGAGAAACTTTTCCATACAACCTATTTTCAACCAAACACACTAAATATAATAATATTGTCCATCAACTAAAAATTAATAACATGATTATATTATTACAAAGCAACACCAACAATTATGTCTATATATTCTTTCGTATAATTCTCAATAATTTCTATTCTTCTTTTCAATCATCAACCTAAATTATTTCCCAAATTCCAAGGCACTTTAGAGGGTATTAAATCCACTCAAATTACACACACCAATATTAACAATTTGCTTTATCCAATCAATAGTTACATATGCATACAAGTATTAAAATATGATAAAAATCTCTATACCTGAAGTCGTCCGTCACCTTCTTTGCTAATCGTGCAAATGCCTTTTTTTAGTTAATGACTCACATATGAACCCTAATTATTATTAAAATAATTATAAAAGTATTAAAGTGACCCACTATTAATTTTTATGTTATTTTTTTTAACCATCAACTCAATAAATTATTAAAACTACCCCACTAAATTTATAAATGTGATCACGAATAGTCCAAAGTACCCATTTAGAATCTACTGGAAAGTATTTTATGAAATAAAAAATTCTAGAACTCAAACTACCAAATTGGTCGTTACAAGCTTTTATAGGAAAATATGTTTGTGGACTTATTAATTGACATACCTTATTCAGAATTATTGATATATTTAAGGATCAGAATGACTTTTGAAAAACTTATAGATATGTACACTTAAATTTTGATAATTATTATTAAATATATTTTAGGATAAAGTTACTAGTGTACATTGTAAAGGTGATCACATACAACTGGCTTTTATAGTAAAAATGTGATTATGAACTTATTAATTGGTATATCAAATTTTTAATTATTTATTGATTTTCAATATATATATATATATATATATATATATATATATATATATATATTTATATAGGATGTATAAAAATAGTTCTTGAAAAAATATACGGCTACATCACCTTGAATGTTGGTGTTTACGCTTGAGTAATTTTAGGATTAGATTCTCTACTTGGACACTATTATGAGATCACATACAGAATTGATCAAAAATCGATTTTAAATAGGATTGCAAAAAGAACTAAATATATTTCATAAGGAATAGATTCAAGTGATAATGTGTCAATTCTTACACTATTTAACAACACGTCATAAGTGTTAAATCTAATTCCATTAATGGAAAGGAAACAATTATCGATTACTCTTTCAATTACGAGTATTTATCTTGTGCATCATGTAATAATAAAATAAGAGTTCATTGAATCAAGCTTCCATCATCTTGATTGAATTAGGTAGAATATATTTTCTTAAATCATTATTACCGATAGATTGCATGTTTACTATTTTTTCTTCTTTGTCGATGTAACCATTTTTAATATTTTGATTTAATAATTCTATTCTTTCAAAATTTTAAGGGTAAAATCTTTCTGAACATTAATGGTCATTTATTTTCTCGAAAAATGAATGATGTCATGTAATTGTGTAAGCACGTATTTATGTTAATATATATTAAATATAGAAGACTTGGACTTGGACAAGGGGCTTGGGCTTGGATTGGAACTTAAAATAAATATTTTCTCTATAAATAACAATGATTTTAGAGACAAGAATAATATATATATATATATATATATATATATATATATATATATATATATATATATATATATATATATATATATATAAAATTGTCATATTATATATATATATCCTTAATGCCGGATAAAATAGGTCCAACATTAAAGTACCGAAGAAAAAAATAACTGAAGATAGATACAATGATAATTTATGCACACTCAACATCATTTTTGATAAATCTTTTCACAATATCAAGGCATGGTTGTAAAATGGTATTCCTTCACACTTCGTCAACGTCTTCTTTTCTACCTCCTTTGAAAACGTCAGTAGCAATAATATAATGCACCAACCACATTCTCTCATTTATTAACCGTTGAATCTTGTCAAGTTGGTGACAAATTAATAAACGAATATTATGCTTGATACTCGCAATTGACGTTTGAAACATCACCTTCTTTGATTCATCATCTCCGTTTATATTTATTTCTTCCCTTAAATATTTGTCCATTAGGGATACCAATGGACCGTCGGATTCCTTTGGTGTAGTCTACATCTGAAATGAAAATCTGTCGCACCTCATCCACTAGCCCTAAATGCAACATAAATTTAAGAAGAGTTTTATTTAGTGAAACATAAATTTGATAACAAAAAATATTATTAAGAAAATTATATAAGAAAAGTTTTTATTCTATATGCATGATTGTATCTTGATTGATGTACAAAAATTACCTGCATTGACCATTTTATCAACCCTCATGTCAACTCTACGATTCAATACTTATTGCTCTACATCAATCCAAACAAAGCATGTATCATACTTATATTTGAACATGAACACAGGGTCTTCCACGAATTTTTCAATATACGAATTTGATCCTCCAACAATAATTGGAGCACGTTGACTATTCCAAATTTTTTCTATGTACACAATAGCTTTCAAGCAAAAAGCTTCAGCTGTGAAGTCAGAATTTGACTCAATTTCACCTAAGAAAATGTGATCAAATTAATTTTATCAGTATTAGAATAAATAATGTTTCAATAGTAGAGTATATTTTACACTAGAATCTACAATTACTACTATTAAATTATGTAGGTAGTCATTTAATATAAATATTATTGGAATTAAATATATATACCTAAAAAATAGGTCGTATACCTTGTTTCTCAGTGTGCGTGATCTTGTTTGTAAAAATTTCAAGGCTCTTATATACTTGCATTTTGTCGGAGTTGATTATTTCTCATCGAAAATGGGTGGCAAGGTCAACAGAGAGACGAGCTTTCCCCATTCCCATTGCTCCCATTATGTTCACCACTTTCTTCTTGGTGAACTTGTTATTCTTGATGGAAGTGTTCATTTTAGCTACACATAAAATAAAATCAAAATAACAATTAACTTATAATAGCACAAAATCTCAGGAAATCACTCATGCATTCAATCAAACATTAAAAAAAACTTTTAAATATAAAGTTAATAAATAGAAACCTTGCTTGAGATGGAATATACTATGTAAAAAAATTATATTTTTCTTGATGGTGATTATGAAACAAATTGCATTCAGCTTTTATAGGAAAATATGTTTGTGGACTTATTAATTCACATATCATATTCAGAATTTTAAGGATAAGAATGACTTTTAAAAAACTTATAGATATGTACACTTGAATTTTAGTAATTATTATTTAATATATTTTAGGATAAACTTACTAGTGTACATTGTAAAGGAAATCACATATAACTGGCTTTTATAGTAAAAATGTGATTATGAACTTATTAATTGGTATATCAAATTTTTATTTATTTATTAATTTTTAATATATATATATATATATATATATATATATATATATATATATGTATGTATGTATGTATAGGATGTATAAAAATAGTTCTTGAAAAAATATACGGATACGTCACCTTGAATGTTGGTGTTTAAGCTTAAATAATTTTAGGATTAGGTTTTCTAGTTGGACACTGTTATGAGATCACATACAAAATTGATCAAAAAATCAATTTTAAATAGGATTTTAAAAAGAACTAAATATATTTCATAAGGAATATATTCAATTGATAATACGTCAATTCTTACACTATTTAACAACACGTCATAAGTGTTAAGTCTAATTCCATTAAAGGGACAAGAACAATTATCGATTACTCTTTTAATTACGAGTATTTATCTTGTGCATCATGTAATAATAAAATAAGAGTTCATTGAATCAAGCTTCCATCATCTTGATTTAATTAGGTAGAATATATTTTCTTAAAGCATCATTACCGATAGATTGTAATTTACAATTTTCTCTTCTTTGTCTATGTAACAATTTTAAAATTTTGATTCAAGAATTCTATTCTTTCAAAATTTAAAGAGTAAAATCTTTTCGAACATTTATGGTCATTTATTTTCTCGACATTATGAATGATGTCATGCAATTGTGTAAGAACGTATTTATGTTAATATATATTAAATATAGAGGACTTGGACTTGGACTTGGGGCTTGGGCTTGGATCGGAACTTAAAGTAAATATTTTCTCTATAAATAACATGTTTTTAGAGACAAGAATAATACATATAAATAGAAAGATTTCATATTATATATATATCCTTAATGCCGTACAAAATAGGTCCAACATTAAAGTGCCCAAGAGAAAAAAAACGGAAGATAGATACAATGATAGTTTATGTACACTCAACATCATTTTTGAGAAATCTTTTCACAATATCCAGGCATGGTTGCAAAACGGTATTCCTCCACACTTCGTCACCGTCTTCTTTTCTATCTCATTTGAGAACGTGAGTAGCAATAACATGGTGCACCAACCACATTTTCTCATTTATTAACCGTTGAATCTTGTCATGTTGGTGACAAATTAATAAACGAATATTATGCTTGATACTCACAATTGACGTTTGAAACATCATCTTCTTTGATTCATCATCATCTCCGTTTATATGAATTTTTCCTTTAAATATTTGTCCATTTCGGGGACACCAATGGACCGTTTGATTCCTTTGGTGTAGTCTGCATCTGGAATGAAAATCGGTAGCACCTTATCCGCTAGCCCTAAATTCAACATAAATTTAAGAAGAGTTTTATTTAGTGAAACATAAATTTTATAGCCAAAAATATTATTAAGAAAATTATATAGGAATTCTTTTATCTATATGCATGATTTAATCATGATTGATGTACAAAAATTAGTTGCACTGACCATTTCATCAACCCTCATGTCAACTCTACGATTCAATACTGATTGCTCTACATAAATCCAAATAAAGCATGTATCATACTTATATTTGAACATGAACACAGGGTCTTCCACGAGTTTTTCAGTATACGAATTTGACCCTCCAACAATAATTGGAACACGTTGAGCGTTCCAAATTTTTTCTATGTACACAATACCTTCAAGCAAAAATCTTCAGCTGTGAAGTCAGAATCTGGCTCAATTTCACCTAAGAAAATGTGATCAAATTAACTTTCTCAGTATTGGAATAAATAATGTTTCAATAGTAAAGTATATTTGCCACGACCCAAAAATGAATGTGATGACACTCGTCTTATCCCACCAAGACAAGTCAGCCTAACACTCAACTATTACAATAAAATGCGAAAATTTTACTATGAACTTACATTATACCCCAAAACCTGATTGTCACGTGTACAAACCTGTAATGTAAATAGTAGAATAAAATAAAAAAAATGCTAAGTCTCAAATGACGTTGTCTTTCAAGTAAAACAAAATCATTAACATGAGTAAGAAGGTTCGCTGAGGAGACAAACAGCTACCTCACAATCTCCACAGGAAGCCGGAAATGAAGAGAATATAAAGCATCATAAAAATCCGGCTCGTGACCTACAAAATATTGTTGAAGCAAGGGGTGAGTACCAAACCATACTGTACCCAGCAAGTAAACTTCTAGACGCAAGCTAAAGAGATTAAATACGGGTACTCCTACCACCCCAACAAAACTTCTACAACTACAACCTGCATAAAAATCAGCCCAATCTAACAGATCTGTCACGATCCGAAAGTACCCCTAGAAGTTAGGGAGAACCCTTGGATCATTACCGGGCGTACTTGACCCTTTGGGGTCTTGTACAATCCCTTTAACTATCGTTCATTACATAAGACATGAAAAGTAGTGTGAAATTAAAACTTTTCACGACAATTAATATAAAAAGAAATTCTTTTATAAATACTTAGAAAATTTCATCGTCACAAGCCAACTTAAAGACACGACATAAATAACTTAGGGACACACCCCTTTATATTTAAAGAAATATATAATAAGTCTTAACATTAGAAAAATAAATATAGGAATTATGCCCTCGGATATATGAGGACACACTTTGTCTTGAGAGGAACTTCCCCAAGCTCTGCCTTCTACACTTCAACTTTGCTTCCAAAAACATGCAAAAAAGGACATTTTAGTAAAATAACGTTTCATGCCAAATAATTAAAACTTTCATGAATTTAGAAGTAAAACAACATAAGAAACATCATTTAACACTTATAGAAGGATTTCCATAATTTTAACAGAAGGAAGCACTTTACAGTAACCTTTCCAAACTTTACAGTGAACTAACTATCATTTACAGTGAATTTCCTTTAACATTACAGTGAAATAAAATGACTCCAAAGTAGTGGACTTCCAAGGTATTGCCAATGAGTAAGTGAACTCATTTCCGTCGGAGTTTCCCTAACTAAGGTCATCCTAAGATCACTAAGGTAAGATATGAAGGAGTACACATATGCCTCCTTCAATACACACCAAAGCGATCCTCGCGTACTCACCTCGGGCGAACAACCCCCCACTCAATGGGAATACAATAGAAGAACACCCAAAGAACACACCAAGACTTACCTTTCGGAATGCCTACTTAGTGCAATGAGTAGATGGCGTCCCATACCACCACCTACCCTAAGTAGTACACTCTTTTAGAAGGCTTGGCACCAAGACTCCCCTTTCGGAAGGTCCTACCTAGTGCAATGGATAGATAGCATCCCGTACCACCACCTACCCTATGTAGTACGTTATTTTAGGAGACTTAGTTCATTCAATTCAAATAAGACTCACCAAGACTCCCCTTTCAGAATGCCTACCTAGTGCAATGGATAAATAACCTCCCATTCCACTACCTACCCTAAGTAGCACACTCTTTTAGAAGACTTAGCACATTCATTACTTTTGTGGGAGTTAGCTTAACCGACATAGACCATGAGAGTTAGACATGGAATCCCGATATTAACCCCTATCGGATTAGGGATCCTCACTTGCCTACAATAAGGTCATTCTTTTTAGCTTTTACATGGCTTTCCCAATAGCTACAACTATGCGGGCGCATAGTTAAGGGATAAGGAGATTGCTACTAAGTAACTCATTCTCTACTAACGAGGCTCATCTCAAGAGGTACATTGGAATACAACATCTCAACTCACGAAGTGTAACCACCTCTTCTTCATATCCTCTCGGTGCTAGACATAACTTCCCATGGATTCTCAACATTATAAACTATAGGTTAAGGATAACTAGTGAACACCACATCTCAACTCACGAAGGGCATTCATCCTCCAACCTATCTTAGAAAGCTCTTAAGATGGAGTGTGGTTGCTACTAAACACTTCATCTCAACTCACGAAGAGTGTTCACCCCAAAACTCCCCTTTTGACTTAACTTAGCTTCATTCATTCATTCAAGTGTGAGTGTGTGTGTACATGTGAGCACACCTTGCACATAAACATCATTTCATTTACATTTAAATTTTATACAAGCTTAGACCTTCATTCATCACATCACACACTTTACATGCTTCACATAATCATATAAGTCATTTAGACATAATCCTTAACATACTTCTCATAGCAAGCTTCATAAAACAATTAACAAGAATAACTTCATTTAGCATACTCTCTAGCCTACTTCACATAATAGCTTCTTAAGGAACATTTAACTAAAATAACATTATTATCATCTTACTTCACATAACAAGCCTTCATGACCTCATTCACAATAAACTAGTAACTTTAAATTCATTCAATTCAAGTAAACACCGCCACCAAGAAGGTGGACCATACCACTCAAGAGCATTTCGAAATTAAAGCTAAACAACATAACCAACTTACCCTTTAATCCAAGCTTTCATCACCTATAACATTTTTCTCAACATTTCATCATAATATATCCCTTAGGGTAGTAGCTAAACAACAATATCAACTCAAAGAAACCAAAGCTTAAAGACTACAAATTCATGTTCATTTAACCCATTCCTTAAGCCAAAATTTGACATAAAGATTTAACATATTTTCATTGAATTTTTAGCATTAAAATCATCAAATAACCTTAGAAACATCATTTTTTAAATCATTCAAAATGTTTTCATGCAATACCCATATTTAGAGTTGAAGATAGAAGAAACTAGGGTTGAAAACCCTTTTTGAAAATTCATTAGAAGGGAATCCTTGAATGGAAGGGATTTCAAGGATGGATACCATACCTTAGATAGAAGAAACCCCAATGATTTTTGATGAAGAAATGCCCACCAACAGCCCTCCTAGTTCCTTCTTGACTTCTAATTTCCATGGTGACTTGAGAGAGTCTTCTAAGAGGGAGGGGTTTTGGGTTTTAGGGAGGAGTCTAAAATTAGGTCTTAGGGTTTAAAACACTTTAATATATCTAAATAACCCTAAAAATAACTTCCTAGGTTCATAAAAGACTTGGGGTGAATTTACCAAACACCCCAAGCCTTCACAGGAAAGGACAACTTTTTGGTGCAGTCTCATAAACGGACCAACCAACGGACCGTTTGTCAACCAACGACCCGTTGGTGGGGTCTCGTTGGTTGAGACTTGGCCTCAATCAGGAGAAGGCCATCCTTCCTTGCAGGTCCAATCGACGTCCATGGTCGATGAACCGTTTGTTGACCAACGGACCGTCCCTTGGGTCGTCGTTTGGTCACTGTTTGGCAGTTTCTTTCCAAGAGGTGGGGTCCTCTTCTAGGAACTCTCGTGGGTCCTAGGTGAGGTCGTACCCAAAGTTTAAACCCCTAAACATATTCGTCTAGGTCTTAGGAATATCCACATCAATTTCGATTAAAACGAACACGTAAAACTCACTCAAACACCTCAAGACACAAGAACACTATCTAAGACATACCTTCCGAACGTCATGGACGTTCTTGGTCGTTTGACCTCCAAACTTAACCAAACTTCACACACTGCCTAAGAACATCAATATAACTCATTTTAACTTAAAATTAACTCAAAAAACATTCACGAAGCTCTAGTTCACCTTAGTTCCTTTTAGGGCGTTACAAGCTCACAGTTTACATAGCAGGTAGCTCAACAACAACACTTAGACAAATTACATATCTTCCAGAACAACACTTTGACAAATTACATATCCTCAACAACAACACTTCAGCAAATTACATATCCTCAACAACAACACTTCAATAATTTATATATCCTGAACAACAACAGTTCAACAAATTATATATCTTCAATAACAAGCTCAGTATTCATCAATCACAAGTTCCGCAGAAAGACAATCACAAGATTAACAGAACACAATATCAAGTTCACTAATGATAAGTATGTATAATGCAATGGAATGCAATGTCAAGTATAATGATGCATGTCTGACCTAGTGATACACACCCGTTGTCTCTTAGTCTGGGACCTATGGGGGACGTATATGTCCATGCATCTGTCGCAGCACACGACACGACTCTCGATAATAGTAACTATCGCGGCGCGCGATACGTCTCTCGAAATATATTATCCATCGCGGAGCGCGATACATCCCTATAAATGGTACATCCTCTTTAAGATCTCATTCTTTTTCAATGCACATAACACTTGTCACAACCATGTCTTAAAATAATGCAAATGACATGTTCACACAAATAAAGAGGATATGACCATTTTCATAAAATTGAACAATTCACAACAACATCAACAATGATTCAACAAGCCTTGCAAACCTTTCTCCATTATTAACACATCACACCCAAGAAATTATACACATTGCCTTTTATTACCCTTTGTTTTCATCATTAGAATTAATCAATGTGGACAAGTCAACCTATCACCAAGTCCCATTACTCCCACACATATACTACAAGTAAATACACACATTTCATACACTTAACAAGAGTTTAGAAATTCACTCCTCAATTAGTCGAACAATCTCGGGAATTGAGTCTTTCCTTTTTGTTGAACTTTCAACTCAAAATAATCTATTCAAATAAATGACCACGATAAGATTTTAAAACTAAGAATACACTTGTTATTTTGTGTCTAGCCTTTACCCAAAAACTCACTCCAATGTATAATAAAGTTTCTAGATTTTTATTCCAACCAACATGTCAAATTCCATATTTTCTAAATATCAAGTCTAGGATTAAGTCATACTTTATCCAAAAAAAACTAACACAATTTTATTTTAAGAACCCTAGACCCCAAACCTTGAAAGTGATCGTTGTCAAACCATCCGGTAACCGTCATTAACATTATGCATAGACCATACTATTATCCAACATTGAATATCATCATATAATTATTTCTATGTTAAATTCCATCAACTCACCACCAATATTCCTTTCAATCATTTAGTCTAATATTACCAAATCATTAGACTAAGGCCTTGCCAATTATTATTAACCAATATTGAACTATTAAAAATTGAATCCTATATGTATGATAATATAAACAACAATAACAATTTCCTGCCAGCCCACTCAATTTTGTCTCCTGACCCTAAGTGAATATCGTACTACTACCATTAAAATATTAACACAATTGTTATTCACTAATATTATAACAAGATGTTAATAAATTATAGAAATTAAAGGCACTCAATTAAGTTAAACCTTGCATTACTTTCCTTTCTTTTACCTGAAGCAATACTTGTGTTGATCATCATTCCGCACATCATCCGGCACGAGTAAATACTTTTTTTTGAATTGCAAAACCTCTCCCAAACAACCAGCCAGTTAAGCTTCCGCCTCCCTTTCTCTCTTTTTTTCTGCTTTTTGCGTGATTGCTACGAAGCAACAACAATTTTTAACACTATATTTTTTTTTCAATTGGGTGTAGCTCATTTATTTTTATTTTATTTGTTAGCGGAAACGTGAAACTAAAGAACAAGGAAGAACAACAATATTTAACGTGGTTCGGATCAAAATGATCCTACGTCCACCAAAGAACAACTGCACCAATATTTATTTCACTCTACAAAGAATACAAGTGAAATACTACAAGAGAGAGAACACAAATGCCTTAGAAGGTGAGAAGGCAAGTGAGAGGATGATTTGAAAATGAATTAAGAGCTACCTATTTATAGGAATAAATTCATTCTATTGATGTCATCCATGACATCACTATGTGTCAAAATTGTCAAGGTTAAGATAGCAAACCATTTTATGGTTTGCCTAACTTTCACCTACCAAGATACAATCTTTGACTTGTATTTTGTACTAATTATCTTCCTACCAAATATTCATATTAATTCATCTTCCATTTAGTTTGATTCCACAAGAACCAAAACCAACTCTTTCAATCTCCACCTTGGTTTGTGTTCCAAGCATGCGTATAAACAACTCCGGCCAAAACTTCTAAGCTTACTGGGCAATCCCATTGTAAGAAACAAGAAGAATCAAACCTTTGTTGAACATACCAGCTCCACCTAGCAGTTGTTCTCTTAGAGTTGCATCAATTGATGCATACTCCCGCCAAGTCCTTGCAGTGTGCAAACTTGGCAAGCGGGACTATTTTGGTCAACATGTCTGCAGCGTTATCGTCTGTGATAACCTTCTCAACCTTGATAGCTCCCTTTTCTACGACATCTCGAATAAAATGAAATCTGACATCAATGTGTTTGGTGCGCTCATGAAATCTTTGATTTTTAATCAAATGAATAGCACTTTGACTATCACATTTTAGAATTGATTTAAGCTGAACTGAACTCAATTCTGCCACCAAACCTTTCAACCAGATAGCTTCTTTCACTGCCTCCGTTGCTGCCATATATTCTGCCTCTGTTGTAGACAAAGCGACAATCGACTGCAAAGTCGATTTCCAACTAACGGCACTGCCAACGAGAGTAAAGATGTATCCAGTTGTGGACCTCCTTAGATCAAGATCCCCTGCATAGTCAGAATCAACATAACCGAGAATTGAAATACCTTCACTTTTCCGGAAGGTTAGGCCAACATCAGGAGCTCCTTTGAGATATCTCAATATCCATTTGACAGCTTCCCAATGCCTTTTTCCTGGATTTGCCATGTACTTGCTTACCACACTTACAGATTGGGCAATATCTGGACGTGTGCATACCATAGCATACATAATGCTACCAACTGCACTCGCATAAGGAACCTTTGACATATGCTCCACCTCATCCATAGATTGAGGCATTTGTAACTCTGAAAGCTTGAAATGAGAAGCTAAAGGTGTACTTACAGGCTTGCTCATATGCATATTGAATCTTTCAAGAACTTTTCGGATGTACCTCTTCTGAGAAAGATGTACAACACCATTTTCTCTTGAAATTTCCATTCCAAGGATTTTCTTTGCAACTCCTAGATCCTTCATGTCAAATTCCTTGCTCAACAGTTTCTTCAAAATATTTATCTCTGTGATGTTGTTAGCCGCAATAAGCATATCATCAACATACAACAATAGATAAATCATAGAGTTACCAGACATCTTCTTGTGATACACACAACTATCAAATGCACTCCTCGAAAATCCATGTGTAGTCATGAATGCATCAAACCTCTTGTACCACTGTCTAGGGGATTGCTTCAAACCATACAAAGACTTCTTCAGTTGACATACATGGTCTTCTTTTCCTTCAGCTAGAAAACCTTCAGGCTGATCCATATAGATTGTTTCTTCTAGATCACCATGTAAGAAAGCGGTTTTGACATCAAGTTGTTGAAGCTCTAAATCAAATTGTGCAACCAATGCTAGTAGCACGCGAATTGAGCTATGTTTCACGACTGGAGAAAAGATCTCATTGTAGTCAATTCCCTCCTTCTGACTGAAACCCTTTGCAACCAATCTCGCCTTGAACCTAGCATCTTCCACTTCTGGAATACCTTCTTTCTTTCTGTAGACCCATTTGCATCTAACTGTCCTCATCCCCTTTGGCCTTTTAACTAAGACCCATGTCTCATTTTTGTGAAGAGACTCCATCTCTTCCATCATGGCTAACTGCCATTGTGCAGCATCTTTGCAAGAAGTTGCTTCAACATACGAAGAGGGCTCGAGATCCTTAATCTCTTCTTCTGCAGCTACGAACGCATGTGCAATCAGATTTTCTTGCTCTATAAGACGTTCCAGTTTCCGTATCTGCTTTTTGTCCCTTCCCTTCGCAATTGTGTAAGGTTCATTGGAAGCAAGTTCTTTAAGATCTGCATCTTTTGACTCATCAATTTGAGTCTCTTGATCCCGTTCCTTGGTAAGCTCCACCGGTAGCTCCACCTGCTCGTTATTCTCATTTCTAGATAACTCCACAGAAACTTTACGAGGATCAAGTATAGAGGATTCATCAAAGGTAACATCTCTACTAACTACAAATTTGAGTAAAGACAAACACCATAGTTTGTACCCTTTTACTCCATCTACATACCCTACGAATATGGCCTTTTTAGCCCTTGGTTCAAGCTTACCTTCATTAACATGATAATAAGCTGGACACCCAAATATTCGCAAGTATGAATAGTTAGAGGGTTCACCTGACCAGACCTCATTCGGAGTCTTAAAGTCAATCGCTGATGCTGGAGACCGATTGACAATATGAGAAGCAGTATGAACTGCTTCAGCCCAAAATACTTTGGACATCTTAGCTTGTAAGAGCATACAACGAGCCTTCTCAAGAAGAGTTCTGTTCATTCTCTCGGCAACTCCATTCTGCTGTGGTGTGTGCCTGACCGTCTTATGTCTTGCGATCCCATGAACCTTGCAGAAATCATTGAACTCTTCACTGCAAAACTCCAAGCCATTGTTCGTGTGAAGATACTTGATTTTCCTCTCCATTTGATTTTCAACCAAAATCTTCCACTCTTTAAATGCTTCAAAAGCATCACCTTTTGTCTTCAGGAAACGCACCCAAACCTTTCGCGAAAAATCATCAATGAATGTGAGAAGATACCTCTTTCCTCCCTTCGATGGAAGCTTAGAGGGACCCCATAAATTTGAATGGATGTAGTCTAGCACCCCTCCCGTCTTGTGCTTGCCAGTGCTGAAGCTGACCTTTTTCTGCTTCCCTAAGACGCAGTGTTCATAAAATTCAAGTGTGCTGATCTTCTCACCATTCAAAAGGTTGCGGTTGCTCAACATCTCCAATCCTCGTGCGCTCATATGGCCTAGTCTCATGTGCCATAATTTTGCCTTGTCATCATTAGATAACTGCACTGTAGATGCATTTACAGAGCCAATAATGGTGCTTCCCGCAAGTGTGTAGAGGCTATCCTCCAGCTTGGCCTTCAACATGACTAAAGACCCTTTAGTCACTTTCATAGTTCCTCCTTCACTCATGTACTTATAGCCTTGTTTATCTAAAGTACCCAGGGAGATCAAATTCTTCTTTAGATCAGGAACATGATAGACTTCTGTAATAGTCCTCATGATTCCATCATGGCAGCGAACATGAACTGAACCAATGCCAACAATTTTACAAGTTGCATTATTGCCCATTAATACAGTTCCTCTACTTGTTTCATAGCTGCTGAACCAATCTTTTCGGAATGTCATATGCAGAGTACAACCAGAGTCTAAGACCCATTTGTTGTCATAGACTCCACTATTGCATGATGTTGTTAGTACATAATCATTATCATTATCATGTACTTGCTCAACAATGGATGCGCTCGCCTTTTCTTTGGACTTCGACATAGGGCAATCTCGTTCAAAGTGCCCCTTCTTGTGACAGCCCCAACATTTCGCATTCTTTTTGTTCACACGAGACTTTGATCTGTACTTTGATTTGCTCCTTCCCTGTTGGCTAGTACGACCTCTTACAAAGAGTCCACTAGCTTCGTCACTTTTGTCTCCTTCAAAATGCATTCGCACATCACAAGAGTTTAGTGCTTGCCGCACTTGCTCAAGTTTAATAGGTTGTTTGCTATACATCATTGAATTCTCAATATCACGATATTTTGAAGTCAATGAAAATAGTAAAGAACATGCAAGCGTCTCCTCGTCCTTTTTAATTCCAGCAGTTTGTAAGTCCATCACAAGTTTATTGAACGCATCTAGATGGTCTTGCAACAAAGTACCTGAATCCATCTTAAATGTATGAAGACGCCGTTGTAACAACATCCTTGTTGTCACTGACTGGTCCTGGTAAAGCCCTTCCAGCTTTTCCCATAACTCTTTGGCCGTCTCTTCGGTACTTGTACTCACTTCACAAAGTACGTTAGGTGCAAGGGACAGTTGGATTGCACTCAATGCATCTCCTTCAATATTTTCCTTGTCGGAATCCGATATCTTATCGGGGTACTTTCCGTCAATAGCATGGATTGAACCTTCCCTCCGCAGTAACGCTATCATCTGGATTTTCCAGATATTGAAGTTGTTGCGCCCACTAAATCTATCAATTTCAAACTTCATGGAACTCATTCTTTTACTTGTTCTTCCTTTTCTACTATAATGTATTTGGAACTACAGAAAACCAAAGTAATCCTTTTCTGATGTGGAAGTTCAGACTGTGCTGCAACCACAGAGCATACTCAGACAGAACCTTGGCTCTGATATCAATTGTTAGCGGAAATGTGAAACTAAAGAACAAGGAAGAACAACAATATTTAACGTGGTTCGGATCAAAATGATCCTACGTCCACCAAAGAACAACTGCACCAATATTTATTTCACTCTACAAAGAATACAAGTGAAATACTACAAGAGAGAGAACACAAATGCCTTAGAAGGTGAGAAGGCAAGTGAGAGGATGATTTGAAAATGAATTAAGAGCTACCTATTTATAGGAATAAATTCATCCTATTGATGTCATCCATGACATCACTATGTGTCAAAATTGTCAAGGTTAAGATAGCAAACCATTTTATGGTTTGCCTAACTTTCACCTACCAAGATACAATCTTTGACTTGTATTTTGTACTAATTATCTTCCTACCAAATATTCATATTAATTCATCTTCCATTTAGTTTGATTCCACAAGAACCAAAACCAACTCTTTCATTATTATTTAATAAAACTTAAATAACTCTTAATTTAATTTAAATATTATAACACTCATTCTCATAATTCATAAATTATTTATAAAAGTTACTAAAAAGGTTTAACTTAGAAAAATGGGTAAAATTCCTAAAACGGCTAAGAGGGTCGTTACATTATCCACCACTAAAAATCATTTTCGTCCTCGAACATAACGAAGAAGAAGAAAGAATAACCGATGTTATCAAAAGCCTGAGTTAAGACCTACCAGTCAGTGTTCATCTCTCATAGTAAGCTCCTCGTTAAGACCATTCCATCAAGATCAACTACTTAAAACTAAACTCTCAAATCAAACTTTGGAGCATCTACAAATCAGGAGTGATAATCAAGCCACTGACTAACCCATGAACCCAATCTAAACTTAAATACATTGGATCTTAGCATAACCATCATGATGAATATTTTCTCACATAACCAAGATAACATTCTAAATCGATACCGAGTACAACCAGAAGTAAACTTGAATCAACCACCACACACTCATAATGCTCACCATCAGAAATTTTATCAAGATTTTTCTTTTCACAGCACAATCTTTTCACAAGCTTAAGTTATAAAAATCTGATCTTTAGAAATCGGGTATCCATCAAGGGAGAATCAAACTTATCTAACCCAAAGAACAATAAGATCAAGTAAACACCCAACAAGCGATACACTTCAAATTTAGAACCTCTAACAATACTCTTAGACTATTGTAACTCTTCATACCTCTTCTATAAATCCTCATAAGCAAGGGTATGTATGTAGAACTACTGATATACTTCAACTATCCCGATGAATACCAAATCTATCATAGCTAAAATAACCAAAGTCTGCCCAAAGATCCGACCCTATTAAGAGGACATACGAGGATTGGTACATCCGATCCACCACTAGAGATTAACCCATAGATATAAAAATACACATGAGCATATGCAACGAATCATACTCTAAACCATGTCTGAAACGAAGAAGGTGGGTCAAATAAAGATGTACGGGAACCAAAATCGAATAACACAATACTCCCTCCATAGTGCCCATATCAACATTTCCATTCAGTTGACTCCATCCTTATTAGTGTCTACCCACAATTCACCTGTTTGGTTCCATTAAGATTGTACCTATACTCGATTTATCAGACCCCACATACTTCTCACAGTACTCCATTGAAGCTAACATTCTTAATACCAACAAACAACATAAGTACACCAGTCATTTACCCAAACTGTTTCTAGTATCAAAGTCTTCTTAACAAACACATTATCGCCTCCAAAATTTTCAAACTATGGCTCCCTCTTTTTCCATTTAAGTATTTCATGAAAAATACAGGTCACACTTAAGACTGATAGCATAATTTCATATCTAAAAGTACGTTACCATCGAGATACAACCATTGAATCAAACTTAATGTCAATTCGACAATTTTCGGATACCAAATTTCCACTAATATTCAAAACCATCATATACTTCATACCAATACTTAAGAAATTCTTGGTCACTCTAATAATTCGAATACCATAACCTCATAACCTCTACTCACTATCGAATGCCTATGTAACACATCATAGCAGTATGTATCGTCCCATCAAAAAAGTAGTTTTGATCTCCTAAAATCCTCATTAATTATGTAAAACTATAGGTCCACACCGTTTAACATAAATAAATTACCTATCATAATTTGAACAATTTAGCTTCACATAAGAACACATAATCTTACACCCTCACTATTTTTCACCCTCACTATTTTTCACCCAAATCAAAATCATATATTCAAAATAATTGTTGATAAATTCCTCGTAAGTCTATACCGAACAAATTCACATCCATATAAATATTAGAACTTATATATGTAATTCATACATCCTTCAACTTCGAACCAAGAGTCTATGTGAGAGGTCTTATTCCTTCACTTCTCTTAAATTCTTCCCATGACACAAAATTATGAATATCTTGAACTCTTCAATACACCAACTCTTGTTCCTTTGGTTTACTCGCTTACCAATCTTATCCTTTGACCAACAACCCATGATATTTTTACCTTATCCTCTAAATCAAAACATTACGTGTAATCCCCCCTTAGGTATAATAATCAAAAGTAACTAAATTTACTACTCAAAAATGCATAAGTCCTTCCAAATGCTTCATACTTAATGCGATCAATCATTTCTTCGCTTACCAATCCATACCTTGACAAAGCACACTACCACAAACCTAAATTCACAATAAAAACTTCAATTTATTCCAATCGTGTAACACATTCTTATTATCTATCAACATAAGTTCATACATTGAAGAACTTTATGAATTCACGTATCTTAACTTATCATTGATCGCCTCTCCATCGACCTTATCATATTTTTTTGCTAAAAGTTCCAACCTTATTCATTATCAAATTCAAAACCACAAAATAAATAATCATCATACTCGAGATGAACGTCCATCCACTCCTTTTCAATTTTTATCCAATAGTTTTTAACCAATTTGATGATCCTGATACACTATATAGTACCATAATCAAAGAAAAACAGGTGAAATCACGTATATCTAAATCCAATTCTCAACCCCTCTGAAGATACCTCTTTAACCCTTGCAGTCAAAGAAAATATTCTTATTCTCACCTCTTTTCGAAGGCTACACGATATCCCGCTAATTTATTTATTTAATTTTTCATTATGACTCTAGCCCTTTTAAATTCTATTCAAGCAGTGTTTCAACACCTTCAATAACTTTTCTTGCAATCAAGATACTCATCAACTAGTATCAAACCTCAGTTTAGATACTCACATGTCGTCATTACAATACAAAATTTGTTTAACCAACAATCCTTATTACATTTTGCATCTCAATCACAATCCATCACGAAGTCTTATTACCATCATACTCAGTTAGCTCTTGTCATCACCACGAAATAAATCTTTTCATAAATATGACACTTTAAATCCAGTTATACCAACCAAAATCAAAGGACTAACTCAATCTTATATGTCTTTTCTTACAAAAATCTTCAATTATATTCACACAAGTATACTCTTTAAGACTATCTTTACCAATAAACTTGTCATTCTGGAATCTATCTATTTCCTTGCACCTTAAGATGAAATCACTGGTCCTCATTTAGAACCCTCGGGATACACTTCTTAACTTAACACATTAATACCATATCCACAATCCACCACTAAAATCTCTCTTATACACGCTGCTTAATCTAAAACATTTGCAATAACAATCTAGTTGGTTTCTCAAATGTGAGTGCAACATCGAATCTCATTATACGAGCATGTGATACAATTGATAACTCTTTAACTAGTTAGTATTCACACTTTACAATCAAGATATCTGTTTGAATATACCACTAATATCACACCGTAAGAAAAATATATGATCCACCACTAGAACATATCATAATCCTATTTCGTATACACTCAATCTATGAAATAAACAAAAAGTGATTTGGACCTCAATTTATGCAACATCATTCTTATCATTTGTTAAGATATCCATACATGTTATCATAACTTTACTAATTATAGTTTCATAAGATACATGTCCATCATCTAGACATCTTTTTAATCATTCAACTTACAAATGTTAAACAATTCGAAGTATTGTATATATCATACTAGTACAATTCTTTTTTTTACTAAGGTAACTAACCTTACTAAACTCCTTCAAATATGATCATATATTTGTTTCATAAGTTTATCACTTTCACTTTAATATCAGATCTGACATCCAAACTATACACAAATTCAACTGATCACATGAGGAACTACGCACGAGTCTTCACTTAAATCAAAGAGAATGCAATGAAGCGATAAAATCAGGACAGCCAAAGGATGTACGATATAGATTCAAGAAGTGAAGGTATTTCATAAAAGTCACTATAGCCTCTCGAAGATAAGCGCAGACGTCTCCGTACTAATCCTCGAGACTCTACTTAGACTCGGCTTGTACACACGTGAGACCTATGAACATGGAGCTCAAATACCATTTTGTCACGACCCAAAAATGGACGTGATGGCACTCGTCTTATCCCACCAAGACAAGTCAGCCTAAAACTCAACTATTACAATAAAATGCGAAAAAATTACTATCAACTTACATTATACCCCAAAACCTGGTTGTCACGTGTACAAGCCTCTAATGTAAATAGCAGAATGAAATAAAAAAAAAGCTAAGTCTCAAATGACGTTGTCTTTCAAGTAAAACAAAATCATAAACATGAGTAAGAAGGTTCGCTAAGGAGACAAACATCTACCTCACAAATCTCCACAAGAATCCGGAAATGAAGAGAATATAAGGCATTATAAAAATCCGGCTCGTGACCTACAAAATTTTGTAGAAGAAAGGGATGAGTACCAAATCACACGTTACTCAGCAAGTAAACCTCTAAACACAATCTAAGGGGATGAAATACGGGTACTCCTACCACCCCAACAAAACTTCCACAACTACATCCTTCATAAAAATCAGCCCAACCTAACAGCTCACAGTTTACATAGCACGTAGCTTAACAACAACATTTAGACAAATTACATATCTTCCACAACAACACTTTGACAAATTACAAATCCTCAACAACAACACTTCAATAACTTATATATCCTGAAAAACAACACTTCAACAAGTTATATATCCTCAATAACAAGCTCAGTATTCATCAATCACAAGTTCTACATAAAGACAATCACAAGATCAGCAAAACACAATATCAAGTTCACTAATGATAAGTATGTACAATGCAATGGAATGCAATGTCAAGTATAATGATGCATGTCTGACCTAGTGATACACACCCGCTGTCTTTCAGTATGGGACCCATGTGGGACATATTTGTCCATGCATCAGTCGCGGCGCACGACACGATCCTCGATAATAGTAACCATCGCGGCGTGCGATACGTCCCTCGAAATATAGTATCCATCACGGCGCGCGATACGTCCCTCGAAATGATACATCCTCTTTAAGATCTCATTCTTTCTCAATGCACATAACACTTGTCACAACCATGTCTTAAAATAATGTAAATAACATGTTCACACAAATAAAGAGGATATGACCATTTCATAAAATTTCACAATTCACAACAACATCAACAATGATTCAACAAACCTTTCAAACCATTCTCCATTATCAACACATCACACACAAGCAATTATTCACATTGCCATTTATTACCCTTTGTTTTCATCATTAGAATTAATCAATGTGGACAAGTCAACCCATCACCAAGTCATATTACTCCCACACATATACCACAAGGAAATACACGCATTTCATACACGTAACAAGAGTTTAGAAATCACTTGCCTCAATTAGTAGAACAATCTTGGGAATTGAGTCTTCCCTTTTCGTTGAACTTCCAACTCAAAACAATCTATTCAAATAAATGACCACGATAAGATTTCAAAACTAAGAATACACGTGTTATTATGTGTCTAGCCATTACCCAAAAACTCACTCCAATGTATAATAAATTCCTAGATTTTTATTCCAACAACCATGTCAAATTCTATATTTTTCTAAATTTCAAGTCTAGGATTAAATCATACTTTCTCCAAAAAAAACTAACACAATTTTATTTTAAGAAACCTAGACCTAAAACCCTAATTTATCCAAATTATTGTGATAATTCTATGTGATATTTACACATTAGAAGCTAGACTTGAAAGTGATCGTTGTCAAACCATTCCGTAACCGTCATTAACATTATGCATAGACCATACTGTTATCCAACATTGAATATCATCATATAATTATTTCTATGTTAAATTCCATCAATTCACTACCAATATTCCTTCCAATCATTTAGTCTAATATTACCTAATCATTAGACTAAGGCCTTGCCAATTATTATTAACCAATATTGAACTATTACAAATTGAATCCTATATGATAATATAAACAACAATAACAATTTCCTGCCAGCCCACTCAATTTTGTCTCCTGGCCCTAAGTGAATTACGTACTACTACCATTAAAATATGGAAATATTTTCAAAATGTCAATATTTTAACATTTAAGAGGGTTCATTAGCAACATTTTTAATATTTAGTAAAAATATCAAAATTTTAATTTGTTATGTATCTTATTTATGTTTTTATTATTTGTTATTATTTAAAGAATATAATTATTTAATAACAAAAGAGAGAAAATCAAGGGAGAGAATATTTCACAAAAAGGTAAAAATCACTTAATTTTCTCATCAGTTACATTTTTAAATAAAACTCAAAATTTGTTCTTTTTTTTTCTCCAGAATCTTAACCTTTTTTTTATTAGTTCGTATTTATTCCAATAGGTATGCCAAATGAATCTATAGTTATTTAAGAAACATATTTGTATTCATATATTTTTTTCATGTGTATTTATTTGTTTCTTCGAAAATCTTGTATTTCGTATTCATTTCAATATGTATTTTATTTGTATTTCTATTTATTCTAGTTTTTATTTAGAATATTGTATAATAATATATAAAAATACAAATAAATAGTATGATGAAAAAGTGAGATAATATTTGGAAAAGAACATATCACTTAAAATTCTCATCATTTACAATTTAAAAAAAAAATTCTTTTTCATTCTATTAGATCAACTTTTCTTTGTTATGTTTTCATTGTAATTGTATACCAAATTTTTTTTACATTTTATGTGCTCACTTTACCATTCAAATTAAAATTGATTTCTTTTTCTTTGAAACTACAAATTGTATTTCGGTGATCAAAATTGTATTACTTGATTGCCATACATATATATACATATCTCAATATATATGAATATGATTATGAGAGGGTAAAAGATTTTGGGGGAGAAAATAGCATACTTGGTGGAAATAATAAATCTGTTGAGGAAGGATATAATATTCTACAAAAATAAATACAAATTGACTGCGAAAGAAATAAGAATACAAGATTCTGGAAAACAGATAGCATACATAGTAAAATAATATAATCAGGATACAATATTCTAAAAAATACAAATTAACTGTTGAAAATGTTGAAAAACAGGATACACATATGTTTAAGAAATACAAATTCATATGAGATAGCATACATAGTGAAAATGATATAATCAGAATACAGTATGCTAAAAAAAACAAATTGACTATTAAAAAATAGGATACATCTATGCTTAAGAAATACAAATTCATATGAGATACATATTTGAATGACTACAAATAAAAAAGAAATACAATGTTCTTAATAAAAATACAAATGATGAGTAAAAGAAAAATAATTGACAAACAAAAATTAATATGAATATTATTTTGATACGAATACAATTTCGCAACCTTCTTCTTTGACTCTCTCTTTCTTCCTCCTGCTATGTTCCTTTTTTCCAATTCTTTTCACCAAATTTAAATCTGAATCTGTGTTTATTTGTGAATTAATAACCCTATAAGCAAAATTCGAAATTATTAAATATGGATATATAAAAAAAAAATCAAACAATATATTTTGTGTGAATGCTTATACGGATTACTACAAATTACAATCTACTAAATCTCAAATATGAAAACAAAATCATAAAAAATAGTGTTTCAAATACTAAAATTCCAAAATGCATAAATATTTGATGAGTATGTTAACAAACTCATATAAAAATCAAAAAATGACTAAAATCCTGTAATACATACAATCCAAAATTCAACATAATTTTTTATTTCAAAAACAAAATCTCATGAAATCTCGCAAAATAAATGATGATTTCGAAAATAACTTTATTTATTGAGAAATTTCTTAAATTAATCGATAGATCTGATCAAATTGGTATGAACTTGAATAATTAGTTCTTCTTCAACAATGAGAGAGAATAATGGTGAAAATGGTAAAAGAGAAAAAAAATTGAAAATCTTAAAGATGAAAATAAATTTAATGGTATTAAAGACTAGAAGAAGTCTAAATGGAAGTGAATATATTTAATGTTGGACTGTTTTGATAAATAAAAGGAAAGACAAATAATAGTATTAGGATACAAATTATTTTTAAAATATTGACATTTTGACATTTTGAATAAATATTTTAAAGTGTAGATATTTTTACTAATTAAGTTAGGAATTGTGACTAATTTACTAATTTTTTCTTAAAATATTAACACAATTGTTATTCACTAATATTATAACAAGATGCTAATAAATTATAGAAATTAAAGGCATTCAATTAAGTCAAACCTTGCATTACTTTCCTTTATTTTACTTGAAGCAATACTTGTGTTGATCATCATTCCACACATCATCCTGCACGAGTAAATGCCTTTTTTTTTGTATTGCAAAACCTCTCCCAAACAATCAGCCACTTCAGCTTCCGCCTCCCTTTCTCTTTTCTTTTACTGCTTTTTGCGTGACTGCTACAAAGCAACAACAATTTTTTACCCTAAACATTTTTTTCCAATTGGGTGTGGCTCATTTATTTTTATTTTATTATTTAATAAAACTTATATAACTCTAAATTTATTTTAAATATTATAACACTCATTTTCATAATTCATAAATTATTTATAAAAGTTACTAAAAAGGTTTAACTTAGAAAAATAGGTAAAATTCATAAAAAACGGCTAAGAGGGTCGTTACAATATTTTCCACTAGAATCTACAATTACTACTATTAAATTATCTAGGTAATCATTTGATATAAATATTATTGGAATTAAAATATATACCTATCAAATAGTGTCGTACACCTTGTTTCTCAGTGTGCGTGATCTTGTTTGTAACAATTTTAAGACCCTTATATACTTGCATTTTGTCGGAGTTGATTATTTCTCCTCGAAAATGGGTAGCAAGGTCAACAGAGAGACGGGATTTCCCCGTTCCCGTTGCTTCCATTATGAACACCAATTTCTTCTAGTTGAACTTGTTATTGTTGATGAAAGTGTTCATTTTAGCTACACATAAAATAAAATCAAAATAATAATTAACTTATAATAGCAAATGATCTGAGGAAACCACTCATGCATTCAGTCAAATATTAAAAAAAAACTTGTAAATATAAAGTTAATAAATAGAAACCTTGCTTGAGAAGGAATATACTATGTAAAAAAATTATATTTTTCTTGATGGTGGTTATGAAAGAAATTGCATTAAGCTTTTATTGGATAATATGTTGTGGACTTATTAATTGACATACCATATTCAAAATTACTGATATATTTAAGGATAAGAATTACTTTGAAAAACTTATAGATATGTACACATGAATTTAGGAAATTATTATTAAATATATTTTAGGATAAAATTACTAGTGTACATTGTAAAGGAGATCACATACAACTGGCTTTTATAGTAAAAATGTGATTATGCACTTATTAATTGGTATATCAAATTTTTATTTATTTATATATTTTTAATATATATACATATATATATATATATATATAGGATGTATAAAATAGTTCTTGAAAAAATATACGGATACGTCACCTTGAATGTTGGCGTTTAAGCTTAAATAATTTTAGGATTAGGTTTTCTAGTTGGACACTGTTATGAGATCACATACAGAATTGATTAAAAGATCGATTTTAAATAGGATTGTAAAAAGAACTAAATATATATCATAATGAATATATTCAAGTGATAATGCGTCAATTCTTACACTATTTAACAATATGTCATAAGTGTTAAGTCTAATTCCATTAAAGGGAAGGTAATAATTATCGATTACTCTTTCAATTACGAGTATTTATCTTGTGCAACATGTAATAATAAAATAAGAGTTCATTGAATCAAACTTCCATCATCTTGATTGAATTAGGTATAATATATTTTCTTAACTCATCATTACCAATACATTGCAAGTTTACTATTTTCTCTTCTTTGTCTATGTAACAATTTTTAAAATTTTGATTCAAGAATTCTATTCTTTCAAAATTTTAAGGGTAAAATCTTCCCAAACATTTATGGTCATTTATTTTCTCGAGATTATGAATGATGTCATGTAATTGTGTAAGAACGTATTTATGTTAATATATAGAAGACTTGGACTTGGACTTGGGTCTTAGGCTTGGATCGGAACTTAAAATAAATATTTTTCTCTATAAATAACAATGTTTTTTAGATACAAGAATAATATATACATAAAAAAAATTGTAATATCATATATATATCCTTAATGCCGTACAAAATAGGTCCAACATTATAGTGCCCAAGAGAAAAAATAACTGAATAAAGATACAATGATAGTTTAGGTACACTCAACATAATTTTGAGAAATCTTTTCACAATATCCAGGCATGGTTGCAAAACGGTATTCCTCCACACTTCATCAATGTCTTCTTTTCTATCTCCTTTGAAAACGTCAGTAGCAATATTATAATGCACCAACCATATTTTTTCATTTATTGACCGTTGAATCTTGTCAAGTTGGTGACAAATTAATAAACGAGTATTATGCTTGATACTCGCAATTGACGTTTGAAGCATCATCTTTTTTTATTCATCATATTCATTTATATTTATTTCTTCCCTTAAATATTTGTCTATTTCGGCGACACCAATGGACCGTCAGATTCCTTTGGTGTAGTCTGCATCTGGATTGAAAATCTGTCGCGCCTCATCCACTAGCCCTAAATGCAACATAAATTTAAGAAGAGTTTTATTTAGTGAAATATAAATTTGATAACCTAAAATATTACTAAGAAAATTATATAAGAAAAGTTTTTATCAATATGCATGATTGTATCTTGATTGATGTACAACAAAAACCTGCATTGACCATTTCATCAACCCTTATGTCAACTCTACGACTCAATACTGATTGCTCTACGTCAATCCAAATAAAGCATGTATCATACTTATATTTGAACATGAACACAGGGTCTTTCACAAGTTTTTCAATATACGAATTTGACACTCCAACAGTAATTGGAACAAGTTGAGCATTCAAAACATTTTCTATGAAGACAATAGCTTTCAAGCAAAAATCTTCAGATGTGAAGTCAAAATCTGGATCAATTTCACCTAAGAAAATGTGATCAAATTAACTTGCTCAATATTGGAATAAATAGTGTTTCTATAGTAGAGTGTATTTTCCACTAGAATCTACAATTACTACTATTAAATTATCTAGGTAGTCATTTGATATAAATATTATTGGAATTTAATATATATAGCTAACAAATAGTGTCGTAACCTTATTTCTCAGTGTGTGTGATCTGGTGTATAACAGTTTCAAGGCCCTTATATACTTGCATTTTGTCGAAGTTCATTATATCTCCTCGAAAATGGATGGCAAGGTCAACTAAGAGACGGTATTTCCCCATTTCCGTTGCTCCCATTATGAACATCACTTTCTTCTTGTTGAACTTGTTATTGTTGATGAAAGTGTTCATTTTAGCTACACATAAAATAAAATCAAAATAATAATTAACTTATAATAGCAAATAATCTTAGGAAACCACTCATGCATTCAGTCAAACATTAAAAAGAACTTGTAAATATAAAGTAAATAAATAGAAACCTTGCTCGAGATGGAATATACTATGTAAAAAAATTATATTTTTCTTGATGGTGGTTATGAAAGAAATTGCATTCAGCTTTTATAGGAAAATCTGTTTGTGGACTTATTAATTGACATACCATATTCAGAATTACTGATATATTTAAGGATAAGAATGACTTTTGAAAAACTTATAGATATGTACACTTGAATTTTGGTAATTATTATTAAATATATTTTAGGATAAAGTTACTAGTGTACATTGTAAAGGAGATCACATACAACTAAACTGGCTTTTATAGTAAAAATGTGATTATGAACTTATTAATTGGTATATCAAATTTTTATTTATTTATTTACAATATATATATATATATATATATATATATATATATATATATATATATATATATATATATATATATATATATATATATACGAAAAGATCAATTTTGAATAGGATTGTAAAAAGAACTAAATATTTTTCATAAGGAATATATTCAAGTGATAATGCGTCAATTCTTACACTATTTAAATACACATCATAAGTGTTAAGTCTAATTCCACTAAAGGAAAAAGAACAATTATCGATTACTCTTTCAATTACGAGTATTTATCTTGTGCAACATGTAATAATAAAATAAGAGTTCATTGAATCAAGCTTCCATCATCTTGATTGAATTAGTTAGTATATATTTTCTTAAATCATCATTACCGATAGATTGCAAGTTTACTATTTTCTCTTCTTTGTCTATGTAACAATTTTTAAAATTTTGTATTCTTTCAAAATTTTAAGGGTAAAATCTTCCTGAACATTTATGGTCATTTATTTTTTTGACATTATGAATGATGTCATGTAATTGTGTAAGAACGTATTTATGTTAATATATATTAAATATAGAAGACTTGGACTTGGACTTGGGTCTTGGGCTTGGATCGAAATTTAAAATAAATATTTTTCTCTATAAATAACAATGTTTTTTAGAGACAAGAATAATATATACATAGAAAAAATTGTCATATCATATATATATCCTTAATGTCGTACAAAATAGATCCAACATTAAAGTGCTCAAGAGAAAAAATAACTGAAGATAGATACAATGATAGTTTATGTACACTCAACATCATTTTTGAGAAATATTTTCACAATATAAAGGCATGGTTGCAAAACGGTATTCCTCCACACTTCGTCAACGTCTTCTTTTCTATCTCCTTTGAAAACGTCAGTAGCAATAATATGGTGCACCAACCATATATTCTCATTTATTGATCGTTGAATCTTGTCAAGTTGGTGACAAATTAATAAACAAGTATTATGCTTTATACTCACAATTGACGTTTGAAGCATCATTTTCTTTGATTCATCATCTTCTTTGATTCATCATCTTCGTTTATATTTATTTATTCCCTTAAATATTTGTCCATATCGGGGACACGAATGGACCGTCAGATTCCTTTAGTGTAGTCTGCATCTGAAATGAAAATTTATCGCACCTCATCCACCAGCCCTAAATGCAACAAAAATTTAAGAAGAGTTTTATTTAGTGAAACAAAAATTTGATAACCAAAGATATTATTAAGAAAATTATATTAGAAAAGTTTTTATCTATATGCATGATTGTCTCTTGATTGATGTACAATAATTACCTGCATTGACCATTTCATCAACCCTCATGACAACTCAACGATTCAATACTGATTGCTCTACATCAATCCAAATAAAGCATTTATCATACTTATATTTGAATTGCTCTACATCAATCCAAATAAATCATGTATCATACTTATATTTGAACACGAACACAGGGTCTTCCACGAGTTTTTCAATATACGAATTTGACCCTCCAACAATAATTGGAACACGTTGAGCATTCCAAATTTTTTCTATGTACACAATAGCTTTCAAGCGAAAATCTTCAGCTGTGAAGTCAGAATCTGGCTCAATTTCACCTAATAAAATGTGATCAAATTAACTTTCTCAGTATTGAAATAAATAATGTTTCAATAGTAGTGTATATTTTCCACTAGAATCTACAATTACTACTATTAAATTATCTAGGTAGTCATTTGATATAATTATTATTGGAATTATATATATATACATATACCTAACAAATAGTGTCGTACACCTTGTTTCTCAGTGTGCGTGATCTTGTTTGTAACATTTTCAAGGCCCTTATACACTTGCATTTTGTCGGAGTTGATTATTTCTCCTAAACAATGGGTGGCAGGTCAACAGAGAGACGGAATTTCCCCGTTCCCGTTGCTCCCATAATGAACACCACTTTCTTATTGTTGAACTTCTTATTGTTGATGAAAGTGTTTATTTTAGCTACACATAAAATAAAATCAAAATAATAATTAACTTACAATAGCAAATAATCTTAGGAAACCACTCATGCATTCAGTCAAACTTTAAAAAAAAACTTGTAAATATAAATTTAATAAATAGAAACATTTCTTGAGATGTAATATACTATGTAAAAAAGTTATACTTTTCTTGATGGTGGTTATGAAAGAAATTGCATTCAACTTTTAAAAGAAAATATGTTTGTGGACTTATTAATTGACATACCATATTCAGAATTACTGATATATTTAAGGATAAGAATGACTTTTGAAAAACTTATAGATATATACACTTGAATTTTGGTAATTATTATTAAATATATTTTAGGATAAAGTTAATAGTGTACATTGTAAAGGAGATCACATACAAATGACTTTTATAGTAAAAATGTGATTATGAACTTATTAATTGGTATACCAAATTTTTATTTATTTATTTATTTTTAATATATATATATATATATATATATATATATATATATATATATATATATATATATTGGATATATAAAAGTAGTTCTTGAAAAAATATACGGATACGTCACCTTGAATGTTGGTGTTTAAGCTTAAATAATATTAGGATTAGGTTTTCTAGTTGGACAATGTTATGAGATCACATACAAAATTGATTAAAAGATCGATTTTAAATAGGATTGTAAAAAGAACTAAATATATTTCATAAGGAATATATTCAATTGATAATGGGTCAATTCTTACACTATTTAACAACACGTCATAAGTGTTAAGTCTAATTCCATTAAAGGAAAGGGAATAATTATCGATTACTCTTTCAATTATGAGTATTTATCTTGTACAACATGTAATAATAAAATATGATTTCATTGAATCAAGCTTCCATCATCTTGATTGAATTAGGTAGAATATATTTTCTTAAATCATCATTACCGATAGATTGCAAGTTTACTATTCTCTCTTCTTTG